>JBAMNC010001932.1:0-187500 GCA_037902135.1 Cetoscarus ocellatus
AAAGAGAGAGAGAGAGAGGAAAATAGAGATTTTGATTTTACAAAAAACACTTTATTTACAATAATATACAACAGTTAACAAATAAACAAAACAAACAAACAAACAACACACTTACTTCATTGTAAAACGCTAAAGAAAGAATTGAAGAGGAGATTCTCATCTTCTACAGAGCAGATTACCTCTCCATTACAACCATATTTCAGTAAAATCTGTAAAATTTGCCATAGCCTTATAGAACTGAAAGTCCACCAAGACTCTGGCTCTCACTAAGGAGAGGAAAAGGTCAGTCACTTCTTTGCCTTGCTTATTTTCCAACTGTTTTTTCCTGCTGAGATAAACTGCCAGTTTTGCCTGTCCTTATAAAAAGTTTAAAAGTTTCCATTTGACTGCATTTGTCTTTTTGTACCCTGCACCAAAGATAAAAGCTGTTTTTGACCATGTCTCATTAAAACTCATAAAACCGTCTTTAGAAACTCAAACATAAGGCTTAGCCTGGCACACTCAGAAAAGCAGTGAAAAATCGTTTCCGCCGACCCACAGAAAAAACATTCATTAGACACAGAAGGATTAAACCAAGAAACAAAAGAGTTCACAGCTATGGCTCCATTTAAAATCCTCCACTGCAAATCAGCAGATCTCTTGTTCAGAGGGCTTTTATAAAAAACCCTCCACACTGGCTTTATGTGGTCAGCCACCTTCAACCACTGTCTCCACTTAGTGTCCACTCTGTTTTTCAGTACATTCTCATTCAATGCTTTAACACACACACGGACACAATCCTTCCCTCTGATATTATAAAAGTTCAAACATTTGTCATCAGTCCCTTTTGAATGTATTTCACTGGAAACACAAGATCTTACGTGAGGCCTATTTCAGGAAAAGGATCACTGTCAATGGGCACCTCCTTCCTGCTACAGTAATCCTGCAGCATCTCTTTTTCCTCCCCCGTCAGTCTGAGACGCAACAGTCTGAGTGCTCTGTCCACGAAACGTGCCGACCGGAGACCAAGAGCAGAGCTCACTGCCGTCGCATTGTCCAGTTCAGGTCCAGCTATGTCCGCCATCTATCTCAGTGTGGTGCAGCCAGTGGAGACGAGAGCACGCGTGAGGCCCATTAGGGATGTGTCCCGAACGTCCAGCCTGGCCCCGTAGACCAGAGGCTCCTGCAGCAGCCAGTGCAGGGACAGCGTGGGCTCCAGCCTTTTCCATAAAAACAGTTTCCAGGTTTTAAAAAGGCTCTGGTAAAAAGCAGACAGGTTATACAGATTAAAACAGTCAGTGTTCATTAAAAACAGTGAGGAATCTAGTTCTAATCCATTCACTTTTTTAAAAATCCTGCTGGCCAATGGTCTCCAGACCACATCAGCTGGTCCAGTGAGGAACTTCTGCAGAAACTGGAGTCTGAAAGCGGCCACTCTGCTGGCCAGGTGGACCAGACCTTGCCCTCCCTCTTCTTTAGGTAAGAACAGGACGGCCTGTGGAACCCAGTGCAGCTTGTCCAGAAAAAGTCCAACAGTACTGATTGCAGTTGTTTGAGGAGTCCAGCAGGGGGCTCCATGGATGCCATCTTATGCCAGAGTCCACAGGACACCAAGTTGTTTATGATGAGCACTCTTCCTCTGTATGGCATTTGTGGTAACAGCCACCTCCATTTCTCCAGCCTCCCCTTCACTTTCTCCACCACTCCCTCCCAGTTCTTCTGTACAGTGAGCTCATCCCCTAAAAAAACACCAAGGTACTTAAAACCATTCCTGCCCCACGTTAGTCCTGCTGGTAGGTTGGGCAGCGAACTTGATTTAAAACCAACTGCCAACCCTTCACTCTTCCCCCAGTTTACTTTTGCAGAAGATATTTTCCTAAAATCCTTTACAATGTTTTCTAATATAAACACTTCTTCTTGAGTTTTGATCATGACAATGACATCATCTGCATATGCTGACACAGTAAAACATTTAGAACAGTAAGGTAAAGTTAACCCTTTAATGGAAGAGCGTATTTTACACAGCATGGGTTCAATAGAGATAGAATATAACATCCCTGAAAGAGCGCAGCCTTGTCTTATTCCTCTCCCAATTTTAAAAGGTGCACTCAGTCCTCCATTGATTTTCAATACACTCTCAATGTCCTGGTACAAAACCTTGATCATAGCAATGAAACCAGGGCTGAGACCAAAGCTCTCTAGAACTTTCCAGAGGTAGAGGTGCTCAACCCGATCAAATGCTTTTTCTTGATCTAACGAAATGAGACCAAGGTCTATGCCCAATGAACTAGAGACGTCCAAAACGTCACGAATTAAAGACACATTGTCATGAATAGACCTGCCAGGCACACAGTAGCTTTGGTCCTTGTGTATAATCTGGTCCATCACGTCCTTCAGTCTGTTGGCCAGGGCTTTGGAGAAGATCTTATAGTCACAGCAGAGCAAAGAAACAGGACGCCAGTTCTTTATTTCCTGGAGATCACCTTTCTTTGGAAGGAGTGTGATCACTGCCCTCCTGCAGCTGAGGGGCAAAGACCCTTCAGCCAGACTTTCATTTAAAACAGCAAGAAGGTCCTCTCCCAGTACATCCCAAAAGGTCTTAAAAAACTCACCAGGGAGTCCATCCAGTCCAGGAGCTTTTCCTCCCTCCATGCTCTGCAGAGCTGCGAACAGCTCCTGTAGCTGTAGAGGTTCCCTGATCAGCTGGTTGGAGTCCTCAGAGACACGAGGTAAACAGTCACAAAAAGAGTCAAACGGCTGTTCATCGTCGGTGTACTCACTGTTGTAGAGCCCTGAATAGAAACCCACAGCATGTCTTCTGATATCAGTAGCTTCTGTCAGCTCCTGTCCCTCTGCTGTTCGAAGACTGTGCATACATTTGCTCTGTCCATTCTTTTTTTCCAGTCCAAAGAAAAACTTGGACGGGACGTCCATCTGAGCCACGCTTTGAAATCTGGATCTGACGAGGGCTCCCTGGGCTCTGATGCCCAGCAGGTCTGTCAGAGCTTTCTTTTTAGCTTTGAGGACTTCAATATGTCCTCGATCTCCTGTGGAATCTATCAGAGACTGAAGTTCCACAATATCAATCTCTAGAGCTTTCACAGATCTGGTAATGTCTCGCGTGACATTGAGAGTGTACTGTTGACAGAAAGCCTTAATTTCAGCCTTCCCACAATCCCACCACTGTCTTAAACACTTAAAGTCAGGATATGTTCTTCTAAAATTTCTCCAAAAAAACCTAAAAGCCTCCAAAAAGTTCTTATCAAGGAGCAGGGAAATGTTAAAATGCCAAAAAGCACTCTGGTGTTTAAAAACGTTTATAGAAACGTGACACAATACTAGTGAGTGATCAGTGAAAACAGCAGGGACGATAGAACATTTCTTAAAAATGTTCATCTGATGTTTAAAACCATAAAAACGATCTAACCTAGCCAGTGAAATAAGACCATCTCTGGTGTGAGACCATGTGTACTGTCTGCTATCTGTGTGAAATGACCTCCATACATCAGACAGGTCGTGAGTTTCAATAAGGCCTTTTAAAAGCTGTTTAGAAGCAGGATGAGGTTCAGGGTGATTCCTATCAACAGAGTCATTCACAGTGCAGTTAAAATCCCCCCCTAGAAGCACAAAGGCCTGTGGAGTGACACTGTTGAAAACGCTGTTCAGCTCATTCAGAAAAAGGACTCTGTCTGCTCCTGTAGCTGGACTGTACACATTCATTAAGAAGAGCTCACATGGTTCAAAAAGGGCCTGCACCAGCAGCAGCCTGCCCCGTATGACCTCTGTCACAGTGTAAGAGACCGGTACACACTGCCGTGAGAACAGAACAGCCACCCCCCCACTACTGCTGCTGCTGTGGCTCAGGATAACCTGACCCCCCCACTCTCTCTTCCAGTCCACTTCATTACGAGGGTCACTGTGAGTTTCCTGCACAAACATTATGTCAATGTGATTCATTTTCATTAGCTCATACAGCATCGCTCTTTTCCGGAAATCTCTAGCTCCATTTAGATTTAGAGTTCCTACTTTAAAGTTACTCATGGAGAGAGAGATCAAAAAAGTAGCAGCTAAAAACAGGAACATCTGTATTTTAAAGTAAAAGTTATAACTCTTTGCTTTCATCATCATCACCGCTGTCAGCACCAACACTGTTGCACAGTTCCTGCCTCAGTTTGGACACAAACTTTCTCAGTCTGTATGTTTCCTGATCAGAAAAAGAGCTTTTCCCTTTATCTCGAATGAGCTCTGGTGCTGACTCAAAGAAAAGTCTTTTATCAGGGAAATAGTTTTCTATTTTTACACCCCACATGTTTTTTGTTTTCTGCAGAAACAGTTTAATTTTTCCTGCGTTGTAGTCTCTCTTATTTTTTTGTCTTTGAGAGGATCTACAGTCAGCTGTTTCACTGTCAGTGAGAGGTGGAGAGTCCTCATCAGCACTGACCTCTGACCCTGGATCAGATTCTTTGGGTTTTCTTAGTTCTTTTCTTTTCTTCTAGAGAGACATCTTTGTCATTCTTTGACTTCCTTTTGGAGCTAGAAATACTAAGAGGAGACTCCTCCTCGTCCATCTCCTCCTCAGCAGGCTCAGAGAGATCTCTCACTCCACCTGCTGCCTGCTGCTCAGGAACAACGCTAACCCCACCCCTCACCTCCATCTGCTCACCTGGCTGTTCCTTAAAACTCCCACCACTCTGTCTCACCTCAACTGTCTGCACCTTACCCCCACCTTTCTGCTCCTCCTCACCTGTCTGTTTCTCACGTCCTCCACCCAGTATCCGTTCACCCATCTGTCTTTCACCTCCTCCACCCTGTGTTTGCTCACCTGTCTGTTTACCACCTCTTCCACCCTGCATCCGTTCACCCATCTGTCTTTCACCTCCTCCACCCTGTGTTTGCTCACCTGTCTGTTTACCACCTCTTCCACCCTGCATCTGTTCACCTGTCTGTCTTTCACCACCTCCACCCTGCATCTCCTCACCTGTTTGTTTTCCACCTCCTCCACCCTGCATCTCCTCACCTGTCTGTCTTTCGCCTCCTCCACCCTGTGTTTGTTCACCTGTCTGTCTTTCACCTCCTCCACCCTGTGTTTGTTCACCTGTCTGCCCCCCCTCTGCTCTGGAGCCTTCAGCCTCGTCCTTATATGGACATGCTCTGATCAGGTGCCCCTCACTTTTACAGTGAAGACATTTCATGTTCTCAGACGTGACATAAATCACATAATCAAAGTCTTCTACTCTCAGGTTGAAAACCAGATTTAATTCCCTGTTTCTCTGATTTAAGATCATGTAGACCTGACGTCTGTGTGAGACCACATGACTGAGCTGCGGCGCTGTGCAGCCCGACAGCAGCTTTTTAATGGGGGAGACTATTTTCCCACGTCTCGATAGTTCTCTTTGCGGAAAGTTTTTGCCGACCAGCAAAACGCTGGTCGGCAAAAAAACACCCACACACCGCAACTAAGGGTCAAAAACCAACACTCTACACCCAGAAAAATTAAACAAATACCTGAGAAACACAAACCAGCACAAAATCAGATCAGAAAAAGTTTAGAAAATTACCACTCACTCAAGAGCTCCGCACACCAACTCTCAGCACATCCACTCAGAGAGAGAGAGAGAGAGAGAGAGAGAGATTTTGATTTTTAACCAAACATTTATTGATCAGTCTTCATTCTGTACAACAAAACCGTTTACAAACTAGTAAAATCAATCAATCAACAGATCTCCAAACACCAAAAGATCATTTTGGACAGAGCACAGAACCCCATCATGAGCCCACACTGCTCTGAACCCCTCCAGGTCCTGGTTGACCCTGTAGAAGTTAAAATCCAGGAGCAGCCTGGCCCTGATCATTCTCACCAGCAGCTGTCCAACATCCATGTCCACACACTTGTCCACTTTTCTCTTCCTGCTCACATAAACTGCCATCTTAGCCGTACCAATGACAAAGTTCAACAGCTGACATCGATTTTTCTGTTGTTTTGTGTAGTTAACACCATAGATAAACACCTGTTTGGTGAAGGCCTCTCTAAAACCCCTAAAAACCTGGAGCAGGGCGAAGACAGGGAGCAGACGGGTGCAGTCCATGAAACAGTGGAACAGTGTCTCTCTGTGCTCACAGAAAGGACATGTGCTCTGAACACTGGCATTAATCACCGAAACAAACGAGTTTGTAGCTATTATTCCATGGAGGACCCGCCACTCTAAGTCTGCGTGCCTCTTTGTTAGAGGAGGTTTGTATAGAGACCTCCACACAGGTCTCAGACCAGGTCCAAACCCTGGATAAGTCCTCCAGGGGGTGTCACTGCACCCGTTCAGGGTCCTTTAGTTTAAGGTTTCGACCGACAGTTTATAAAAAGTTTTCCCCACAGAGTCGCTCAAAGACACGCCTGCACAGTCCGTCAGAAAAACACCACAACGGTCTTTAGAATCCAGGGTCAAAGAGCAGGCCGGAAACGGGTCAGCTTGGTTCGGCACCAGAGAACCGTTTTCATAATCCACAAGCATGAAAAGTTCCTGTCCAACCAGCTGACATCTCCAGTGATCCAACAGCAAACTGGCAACACGAGCCGACCTCAGCCCCAGACGAGAGCCCAGATCAGCAGGACGATCCAGCTGAGGGCCAGCCAGCTCCACCACCTGCTCCAGGATGGAGACCTTAGCACACAGCATCCTCCCAGTCAGAGCTGGACCAACCCAGCCAGGACAGTCCAGAAGACCCCCGTACAGCACCAGCTCTTTGTGTAGCCAGTGCAGAGAGTCACAGCGTCCAAGTCTCTGTTTGTTCAGAGTATTCCACACTTTAAAAATGCTCCGGTTAAATCCAGGCAGACAGGAAGTGTTTGAAGACTTTAGGTCCATCAGGAACAGGGAGGAGCTCAGTCCAAGTCCACCACACCGCTGTAGGATACAGCAGGCCAGCGGCCTCCACACCAGGTCTGCAGGCCCAGTGAGCAGTCTCTGGATGAACTGGAGACGAAACGTGGCCCCCCTGCTGGCCAGGTGGACTAAGCCCTGTCCCCCTTCCTCCTTAGAGAGGAAGAGCATGCTCTGGGGCACCCAGTGTAACCTGTCCCAGAAGAAATCGACCAGCAGTCTTTGAATATTGGACAGGAGAGGACGGAGGGTCAACACAAGCCAGCCTGTGCCACAGAGCAGAGGACACTAAATTATTAATGATCAAAACTCGACCCCTGAAAGACATTTTAGGCAAAAGCCATTACCATTTACTCATCCGACCTTTAACCTTCTCCAACACTCCCTCCCAGTTGTTCTGTTGAAACAGGTCATTCCCCAGAAATACTCCTAAATATCGGAGACCTCCTGTTTTCCAGTGAGACCCCCAGGCAGACTGAGCTGACCCTGCAGCCCCTCTCCTACCATCACAGCCTCACTCTTCATCCAGTTCACTTTGGCAGATGATATCAGACCAAATGTGTCAACAGTTTCTCTCAACACATCGATGTCTGTCTGCTTATTAACTAAAACAACGACGTCATCAGCATAAGCAGACAGTTTAAAACACGACTCACAGCCAGGGAACCGGACTCCAGAGAGAGCAGACCTCAGTCTGTGGAGTAGAGGTTCAATGGCTACAATATACAGCATACCAGAGAGGGAGCAGCCCTGTCGGACCCCTCTCTACACGCCAAAGGGAGCACTCAGACCTCTGTTGATCTTCAGAACACTCGCAATGTCACAATACAGAACCTGGATCTTGGCTATGAAGCATGGGTTGAACCCAAAGGCAATGAGTGTGCGCCAAAGATACTGGTGTTCAACCCGATCGAAAGCCTTTTCCTGGTCTATTGAAATCAGACCAGTGTCTACCGCCAATGAACCGGAAACTTCCAAAACATCTCGAATCAGAGTGATGTTATCACTGATGAGCCTGCCGGGCACACAGTAGGTCTGGTCCGTGTGGATGATGGACCCCATCACTTGTCTGAGTCTGGACGCCAGGGCCTTGGACAGGATCTTGTAGTCCGAACACAGCAGGGACACTGGTCTCCAGTTCTTTAGCTCCTGCAGGTCGCCCTTCTTTGGCAGCAGAGTGATGACTGCCCTCCTGCAGCTCAGAGGGAGACGACCGCTCTCCAAACTGTCTCTGAGGACCTCCAGCAGATCCTCCCCGATCACAGGCCAGAAGGCCTTGTAAAAGTCCACAGGTAGACCGTCGATGCCCGGAGCTCTGCAATTCTGTAAACTCATCAGAGCAGAGAACAGTTCCACCAGTGACAGCTGAGCCTCCAGCTTCAAGACCAGCGAAGAAGGACTCGTGCTCTCCAGGGTGGTCGGACAGTTCACAGGAATACAAGCCTTTATAAAACCTGGAGGCATACTTCCTGATCTCAGAGGACTCTGAGATAAAAGCTCCACTCTCAGAGCACAGAGAGTGGATCAGCTTCCTCTGTCCGTTCTTCTTCTCCAGCCCAAAGAAGAACTTTGATGGGGCATCCATCTGCGTGACCTCCAGGAACCGGGACCTGACCAGAGCCCCCTGTGCTGTGATGCCCAGCAGGCTGGCCAAGGCCAACTTTTTAGACTTTAGGGAGGCTAAATGTCCCCGATCTCCTGTGGCATCTACTAAACCCTGCAGCTCTACCACCTCAGTCTCCAGATCCCTGAAAGATCTGGTCATGTCCTTTGTGACATTGCGAGTGTACTGTTGACAAAGCTGTTTGATCTGGCTTTTGCCAAAGTCCCACCACTGATGAACACAGCTAAACTCTGGTTTCTGCTCCCGGTGTCGGAGCCAGAAATACTCCAGAGCAGACCTGAAAGCCCTGTCCTGCAGCAGTGCAGTGTTAAAGTGCCAATAGGCACAGTTCATCCGGACATTCTTAATAAAAACAGAAACATAAACCAGGCTGTGATCAGTGAAACCAACAGGATTAATAAAACACCCTTTAAAAACGCTCACATGATGTTTAAAAGAATAAAAACGATCCAACCTGGCCAGAGACAGAGTGTTGTCTTTACAGTGACTCCATGTGTACTGCCTGTGGTTTCTATGGTGAAACCTCCAGACATCGACCAGCTCATGACTCTCACACAGCAGTCTGAGTCTGAGTGAGGAGGGTCTGTGAGGCTCCTGGTGTTCCGGTCTAAAGCTGGATTCTCTGTACAGTTAAAATCACCTCCTAAAATTAAAACCTCCTCAGGGCTGAAGCAGGGAGAAACCCTCTGGAGAAGACCAGACCCACTCCTCCACTACAGCTGCTCTTATGGCTGAGGATGACCTCCCCAGGCCACTCTCTGCTCCACTCACACTCACTATCAGAGCTGCTGTGAGTCTCCTGAACCATTAAAACGTCTAACCTCTTAAACTCCAGCAGCTTAAAGAGAGCAGCTCTTTTTTCTACGTCTCTGGCCCCATTTAGATTTAAGGTGCCTATTTTAAATTCACCCATGGAGAGAGAGAGAAAACAAGCAAGAAAAACACACAAGAGGAAGAGAAGAAGAGAAAACAGGGACTGTTCAGTCATCATCTTCACTGATTAGGTCTTTAACTTTGAGAATCACTTTCTTCAGTCGATAAATCTCCTGATTTGTGAGGCCTTCATCCTCAAAAGCTCCTGAGCTTCTGGTCAGAGGCCGCGCTGAGCTGAAACAGTTTCAAATCAGGAAAAAAGTTCGCAATCTGAACCTGTCTGGCTCATTTAGTGTCCTGCAGGAACTTCCTGATCTGGGCCAGGGAGTATCTGCGCTCCTCCTGTGGGGACAAGAGGTCACTGTCACTCTCTGCTGGGACCGTCCCAGCTCTTCTGTCCCTCTTAACGTTTGACACCTTGGCTTCCTCGATTTTTCTTTTCTGAGAAATCTTTATCAACTCTTCATCAGATATGTCCTCATCCTAAAAAAAATCATCACACATTAGGACTTTACTCTGCTGACTTTTATTTCCTACATTGACCTGTCTGCTGTCACTCTGTTCTTCACACACAGTCATTTCTGATCCTTCATCATCACGCTCATCACGGACCACACCACGCACACTCTCTTTATCTGAGACCCCGCTTCCCCGAGGCTCCACACAATCCACAAGAAGAGCTGCACCAGGATTAACAGCAACCATCTCAACAACACCGAGCTCCGCAGCAACACCAGCTGGCACCGAGGTCACAGCACCGCCCGGATCAGCGGCCGCAGCTGATCCGGGCGGTGCTCTCCGGGCGGTGCTCAGCAGCAGAACCACGTCACAGTCCACACCGTCCTCCACCTTCCTCCTCCTGCTGACATACACGGCCATCTTCGATTGTCCCAGGATAAAGTTCATCATTTGGCATTTTTTTTGGTGACCTTTTTTATATTTAAAACCAAGAATAAAAGTCTGTAAAGAGAAAGTTTCTTTAGCTCTCTTGAACAGACAGTCCAGCAGCGAGAACAGGGGGGCCAGGCGAGGACACTCAGAGAAGCTGTGGACGACGGTCTCCACTGCCCCACAGAACGGGCGGCTGCTCTGGACCGCAGAGTTCAGGACTAATATAAAACCGTTCACTGCTAAAATCCCATATATGAGTCTCCACTGGAGGTCCGCCACCCTCTTGGAGAGCGGGGGCTTGTACAGGCTCCTCCACTCGGCTCCGACCTCCTCCCCCAGGGCCAGCCGGGCCCTCCAGGGGGACCGGGTCTGCTGCTGCAGTTTCTGCCTGTTGAGGGTCCTCACCATCAGTGCAGACAGAGCTTTTCCATCGGCCTTCTCCAGGTTCACCTCACGCTGATGGTCTGGTACTGGACGGATGATGAGGGGGGGGAGGGTTGGTCTGGACCAACCGTGTCCGGCCGTGTTCCCCCAGCAGCTGCCGCTCCCGTCCCGTCAGACAGGCCCTCCAGTGGCTCACAGTCGCTCCGCGTTCCTCCTCGATCTCCAGCCCAGACGCTCCGCCAGCTCCTCCGCCTCCTGCAGGTCTGGTCCGGTGATCTCCAGCAGGGCCTCCAGCGTGGTGATCCCTGCCGCGCTCAGGGCCTCCGTCACCGCTGCTCCTGTCCAGGGGGGGGCGCTCAGCAGGCCTCCATGGCACAGCGGTTCCCTCAGCAGCCAGCAGGAGGTCTCATGCTGGACCCTCTGCAGCAGCTTCCAGACACCAAACAGCCCTCGATAAAAAGCAGGAAGCGAGAGAAAACTCACAGTCTTAAAATCCAATAAAAACACAGACTCCTGAAGACCAAGGCCGCCCTCGCGCTGCGGGGTCAGCCGAGCCAGCGGCCTCCACACCAGGTCCTGGGGCCCATCCAGCAGCCGCTGCACAAACTGCAGCCTGAAGGCAGCACACCTGCTGGCCAGGTGCACCAGCCCCTGTCCCCCCTCCCTTACAGGGAGGAACAGCACCGCCTGTGGGAGCCAGTGGAGTCTGTCCCAGAAAAAGTCTATTAAAAACACCTGGACCCGGGAGAGCAGGTTAGAGGGGGGGTCTACGACGGCCAGCCTGTGCCACAGGTTACTTTAAAGACCTCTATAAAAACCCAGAGTGTCATGGTCTGAATCATGATCAAGTTTTAATGATGGACAAACTGAGAGAACTAGAAAAGACAGTGAAGGAAAACCAATGTGCCCTCGACTACCCCATCACTATCAAAGAGATACAGCACAAACTTAACACCCTTAAGAATAGGAAAGCCTGTGGTATAGACAGCATCAGCTCTGAGATGCTGAAACACAGTAATCTAGAACTCCAACTTGACATACAAA
This sequence comes from Cetoscarus ocellatus, assembly GCA_037902135.1. NCBI lineage: Eukaryota > Metazoa > Chordata > Actinopteri > Labriformes > Labridae > Cetoscarus > Cetoscarus ocellatus. The sequence goes on from JBAMNC010001932.1 coordinate 11,671, forward strand.
AACTTTTTAACCTGGTGTTAACAGCTGGAGATACCCTAGTGTTTGAAATAAAGGTCTCATTTCTCCTCTGTTTAAAAATGGAGATAAGTACAATCCCAGCAACTACAGAGGCATCTGTGTCAACAGCAACCTGAGTAAACTCCTCTGCAGCATCCTTAACTCCAGATAATTACATATCTCACTGACCATCATATCCTGTCTAGAAGCCAGTTCGGCTTTTTACCCAACCATCCAACATCTGACCACATCTACACTCTCCATACACTCATCCAGCACCATGTTCACCACAAACACAAAGAGAAGATATTTGCATGTTTTGTAGATTTTAAAAAAAGCTTTTGATACAAGTTGGCACAATGGGTTATTTCTACAACTCCTAAAATGTGGAATTGGTGGTAAAATATACGACCTCATCAAATCCAAATATTCTGAGAACCAGTGCTGTGTTAAAATTAGAGTTCTTCAAACAAGGAAGAGGGGTGCATCAGGGCTGTAACCTATCTCATACCCTCTTCAACATTTATATCAATCAGTTGGCCACCCTTCTTGAACAATCCTCAAGCCCAGGGTTAGATCTACAAGGCAAAGAAATTAAATTCCTCATGTATGCAGATGACCTGGTTCTTCTGTCCCCAACAGACCATGGCCTACAGCAGAACCTGTCTCTGCTGGAGACCTTCTGTCAAAACTGGGCGTTAGAAATTAACCTGGTAAAAACTAAAGTCATGGTTTTCCAGAAAAAGGCCAGGTCACAAGAATCCAAGCATGTTTTCACTGTAAGAGGGGCCACACTTCAGCATACGACTGAATACAATTACCTGGGCTTCACCATCAGTGCATCAGGCAGCTATAACAAAGCAACTCCTTCACAGATAAGGCACGCAGGGCTTAAGACAGCATCAAAAGTTCACTCAATCTGTTCAAACCCACCATTAAAATTTGGCTAAAATTATTTAAAAGTGTAATTCAGCCCATTGTTATGTATGGAAGTGAAGTGTTGGGCCCTCAAATTACCCAGAGACAGACCTCATGGGACACAACACCCACAGAAAAATGTAATCTTCAATTCTGCAAAGAAATCCTCAAGGTACAGAGGAAGTGTCCAAACCATGCATGTAGAGCAGAGCTGGGACACTTCCCTCTCTCTCTGCACATGATCAAAAGGTCCGTTAAGTTCCAGGTTCACTTAGCACAAGCTGATCCTGATTCCTGTCACCACAGAGTCTTTCTCAGTAACAGCCTCTGCCCAGAGACAGACCCTCTGAGAAACATCAGAGAAACCTGCCACCTCAAAATCCAAGACCTCCAAAAACTCTCCAGAACTCAGCTGGCATGTACAGACAAAAACAACAAAAATGCTTACACTGACAACTGGAAAAATGATATTAAATCCATCCATATGTAGCCAGGCATACTATTTAAGACACATAAGGTCTAACTGGACCCTTGGGCTGGGGGACAAATTTCTTTGCAAAGTCAGGGAAAAGCAGGAGACGTGCATTTGCTTCACAGTTCAACTGTTTATTTTAATTTAATTTCACAATTTTAAAAGCTCCAAACAGAAAGATGACTAAATTTATGCAAGTTACTGAAACAATAAAAGCCAGAAAATGCAAATATAAAAGCTAAGAATGAACCAACTATGATAAAACAGACTAGCGAGATGCTTCAAATGATTTCAAAGTTTCAGGGTACTCACTGTGGGGAGAGCCTATGGTGAGCCCTGTCGGATTTCAAACCAAGTGAACACCCTTGCATTCGGAAACTACAGACACGGCAACTATTGCTACACTCTACACTGCAGGAGAAATAAGTCAATAATAAAACACTCGAGTGACCATCACCAGACTGACCACGCAGCATGCAACGCAGTGGGCCCCACTTTCTCCCCACAGTTCGTGCCCCTGTAAAGAAATAAAAACAATGAAATTCAGTTGGTCCAGTTTACATAAAAATAAAATAAGACAATCATTTAATAGATTCAGTGATTTTAAAAAAGGATCAGTGAAGCCCATAAAACAACTTAAAACACCATCATTATATGTAATACGAAATGGACAAATCTCCTTAGTCTTGCAATAAGTTTGAGTAACAGTCTGTGAGGACTGAATAAGCGCGGCCCAGCCGGACCAGGCCCGGTAACACCCCGAAGACGAACGCAGGTAGAGCCCACACGTGGAAGGTGGTGGAGACAAAGCAGCAGTCTGGCAATTTAAATCTGAAATTAAGAAAAATGTGATCAGCCATACTTAAAGGGAAATAGCACTCCTACATAACAAGGTAAATCTTTTACTTTGCTCAATCTGAGGCCCTGATTGGGAGGAGCAAGCAAGCAAGCTGTCTACTCTGGTTCAAAGGGGGCAGGGGGAGACACAGGCAAACTTCCTAGGTAGGGCATGCAGACATTATTAGTGACAGGCCTTAAATAAAACCATAAAGCCCCTATCTACAGCCTACCTTCTCAATCCACACCTTTCAAAGGGGCACCTCAGTCTCAGGATCTCCAGACAACACTTCACATCTACAAAGGCATAAGAAATCATTACATTTCTCAACAAAATTGACCCTGTTTCCCTCCAGCTTTCCCTTACCTGCACAGACCAAGCTGCCCTGTCACACTGCTGCAGGGTTTAGGACAAAGAGGGTGGTAATTGTCAGCACCTGGCCTATAAAGGCAGGAAACACTACCCAACCCTACCTACAGAGGGAAATGTTTCCTCATTTGGCTTCAGTCCTCACATTTAGAATGCTATGGCTTATTGAACAGAGAATATTCTCTGGTAAAGTACCTGATCAGCATAAAAAAACCCAAACAGAGACGCACATTAACAATGTTCAGACTCAGCGACCATCAACTCCAGGTTGAAAAAAGTCGCCATAAGAAGGAATGGAAGCCCAAAGAAATGAGAATATGTGAACACTGCTCTTCAGGGGAAATCGAGACTGAGCTCCACTTCCTGCTCTCCTGTCCCCTGTACCAAACTGTGAGAGAGGCTTTCCTAAATCAGGTTACAGCAGCAGACTCTTCATATCAGAGGAAAACATGTGCTGAACTGATGAAACTCTGTTTAGGAGAAGATCCACAGTTTACACATTTAGCTGCTCAATATGTGACACTCTGCCATGAGCTCAGAGAAAAACATCAGTGCTGATGATCTGAACCGTTATTAATGTGACAGAATCCTGCTGAACTTCTTTAAGACGTACTGTGTATAAATATACCGTTGTCATTACATCTCATTCATTACAACACTCAATCTAATTGTTCAAATTATGTAAATATTGTATAGGATTGTTTATTGTAATGCTTTGGCAACAATATATTTTTCCATTCATGCCAATTAAGCTTTATTGAATTGAATTGATAGAGAGAGAGAGAGAGAGAAAGAGGAAAATAGAGAGAGAGAGAGAGAGAGAGAGAGAGAGGAATATATATATAAATTGAGAGAGAGAGACAAAGAGAGGAGGAGAAGAGAGGGAGGACTTTGTGGAGATGCAGTAGAACATCCAGAGACGTTGATGAAACATCTCCTCCTGGCCTGTAGAGCCTGTAGATGCTGGAGAACATCTCCATGTTCAGAGGGTTAGTTTCTGCAGCTGGATGACAGAATGACAGACTGAGGTCTGATAGATGGAGATGTTAGTCCGAGAAAGGTCATTATGTCTATGTAGATAATATGCTCTGATGACACTTCTGATGAAGGCGGAAGAGCTCCGTCGAAACATGTAAAGGTATGAGCCAAAAAACCTTACTTGTCTGTTAAAAAGAAAGTATAAGCAGATGGAGATGTTCACAGCAGATGTGATGTCCTGCTTCTCCCTGATGTGGTCTGAGGATGTTCTTCCATCTTCAGCCCCACAGCTCAGTTTGTCAGTACGATCATCACAGATTTCTGTTTCACACATGCACTGATGATCGTATGAGCAGGGCAGCGTCTACATGCTGGTGATTCCCACAGCACATGAGGGGGTTAGGGTTAGATATGACAAGGCTGTGATGATAACCAGCTCATTCCAGCATCTGCGTCCTCACAGCTGTTGTCTTCTGCTTGGCCACATGCCCGCCTGTCTGTTTATGTCCAAGTTTTCATGCACACATCCTGAAACAAGCAGCCCGTGGAGTTTCAGGTGGTGCTTCTGCTTTATGGAGACAGGAGGGCACAGGAACTGAGGTGCTGCCATGTGATTGGCTAAGTTTCTTACATCAGTGTGCAGTGAGACAGGTGTACCTAATCAGGTGTTTGAAGGTCTCTGTGGAGCCACGATCAGCAGCGGCCATGTTTGAAATGCCTGTTTACCTGACGGTCAGTCTGGGAGCAGGTGAGGGCATCACGCTGTGTCTCACCACGGTCAGTGACCTTCATCCTTAGTGTTGTATAGATGGGGGTCAGCATGTGCTGCAGAGGTCATGACCCTGGGCTCTGATCTTTGTTTCTGCTGTAGCGTTGTACCTCTGGACCCTGAGTTCATCTCCAGACATTCAGGATTTTTTTCCCTTTGACCCATGTATGGTCCAGGGTTCAAGCATCAGTGTTCTGCGGTGACTTAGCTCCTGAGGGGTCACCATGACAACAGAGCTCAATTAGCTCAGCAGCTAACACTGTCTCCTGCATCCCTGGTGTGAGAGTCCAGGCCGTGCACTCTCAAAGCCCAGAGATGCTGAATTCTTAATGTGGTTCTGTCTTCTTCCTGGGACAGTCGTGAAGTTACAGCAGTCAAGAGCCAATAATGAACTGTTGAAAAGAGCACCCCCTACAGGCCAGGAGAACTTTTCTCAAGACCATCCTGCAGGTGTATTACTGACTGTGTGTTCTTCCTCTTCTTTAATTTCAAGCCTCCTGAAACATGCTGCAGCTGTTTTGATGTTTGTTTGTTTATCTAATTTTGAATCATTTGCATTTTTCCTGAATGTAAATGTTGCAGGCTGTGGTGAGAAGGTTTCACTTGACACTTGAATTATTTTCACTTGAATTATTTAATTAATTCCTTAATTATCTTATTATTATACAGTAACAAAACATATTGTGTTTTAATGTGGCAGCATGAGTAAAAGACTTCATGCTTTATGTTTTCAAACTTCACATCAGCCAAATCCACCATGGGACACTGACTTTGTCTGAAGGAAGTGAACCAGTCGACGGAGATGTGTGACAGCATGATTGGAGAAAAGCTCACAGGAAGTGTTTGGTTCAACAGCACAATGGAGCTCAGGGATATTACTGACATGCTCAGATGGAATAAAGAAACCGTGACACCAACAGTAAGAGTCCATCTTATAAACAGGCTGCCGCAGAGACCACTGGACCACAGAGTTCATCTTATAAACAGGCTGCAGACGTCAGTCAAACAGCAGGCCTGCTTGATGAGGTCAGATGCAGATGCTGTTGATGTTAACAGTCTTTACTCCCTCCTCCTGTATTCTATAAAGACCTGGAGCAGGGGAACCTCCTGTCCAAGTAAAGACAGAACCATCTCTCTCAGTCCGTGAGCATTCCTGTGGCAGTGGAGGCCACACATCATACTGTCATGGATTATTGAAGAGGTCAGGAGATGACCTCATTAAAAGGCCTATTAGGACCACCTGCCCCTCTGCTGCTTGTCAGATAGGCACAGCCACGCTGTTTAATTAATAATGATACTGTTATAACTGAGCATGCACACTAAGCACGGTTAAGCCGTGTTCATGCCCGTGTCGATCTGTCACAGGAGGCATTCGCAGAGCGTTTGACTCAGCCCGGGGGTCATTCTGTATTCTGGAGCCGGAGTCTGACACTCATCTGTAAATGTATTCAGATGTTTACATTAATGCAGGAGCACATTTTAATCTGGATCAGTGGTTAACTAACAGAGAGGTCTGTGCCCGTCTCTGTCATGGACCAACACCATTACTGAGGAACTCTGCCCCATCTGATGTGAACTTCTGCTCTGATTATCCTGAGCTGATGTCTTCAGCATCTAAACTGTGGACAAACCAGAGGACGGTTCATAGCTGTTAGCTGTTAGCATATTCAAAATGGTGGACTGATGCTGAGACTCAGACCTTTCAGGGCTCTGACTGACAGTAGAGTTGAATTACCTGAAGACAGGTCAAGCATGGCTGTCTGGAGCAGGTCAGTCTATGTTTGTTATTGTGAGGATGTGTTAGCAAATACAGACCCCGAATCCATTGAACTTGGGACATCTATTAGACTGGAATAAAAGCATTATACAGTGATCTGAAATCCTCCTGGATATTTATTCAACTGAGTCCACAACAAAGACGAGATATTCAGTGTTCAAACTGAACTGATAAATTGCACTTTTCTTGCAAATATTCACTTATTTTGAATTTGATGCCTGCAACATGTTCAAAGGAGCTGGGACAGGGGCATGTTTACCTGTGTTACATCACCTTTCCTTTAACAACTGAGGACACAAACTGTTGAAGTTTTGTAGGTGAATTCTTTCTCAGTCTTGATGATGTTTGACTTCAGTATCCGGGGTCTCTGTTGTCTTAGTTTGTGCTTCATAATGCTGTGCAATGTTTGATTAACAGGCCTCTCTTCTTAAAGTCATGGATGGTTCTGTGATGGTGCCTCTCTGTAAAAAATGTGTCTGAAAGAGAGGACTTGACAGAGCAGCTTCAGTGACCGAGCTAAAGACCCCTGAGGTTCTCACAGCAGATCAGCCAGCTCACCCAAAGCTTCCCCTTCTTCATCTTTTCTTCGAGTAAAAGTCAAATCATCTGCTGGACAGAATGCCAGGAGGGAGCACATGACCCATTACAAGTAAGATAGATGCTGAGGGCTATTGTGTGCCACCAGCATCAGCATGACTCCAGCTTCCTGCCATGTTGATGTTAGTGCAGCAGTGGCTAAGAGAAGCGCTTCTCAGTTTTGTCTTTATCTGACGGATAAGGACGACCTCCCCCAGGATTTGATCTTGGCAGCAGCAGTCAAATGTTTACAGCATGTTTCCAGGGTCAAGATGTTCAAACATCCACCTTCAGCTTCGGCTCACTAATGTATGGTGCTCCAAACCCTGCCCTTGGTCTTCAGGGATGGTCCACTTCCTCACTGTAGACTTTAACGTCTCTGTGGTTACACAACAGTTAAAGCTGCACCCCCCCGGTTATTTTGGAGCTGGAGCAGCAAACATGACTCTGACCAATCCTTCGTGGTGTTACTGAACCGATGCTACAGGGCCGGCTGTAGTTTACTCACCACTGATGCAACAAGAGCTCTGCTGGGACCGAAAGCTGAGAGCCAGGACCCCTCCAGACCAGGACCCCTCCAGACCACAGACCAGCTCCAATGAGGCTGGACTTTAATCCAGCTCAGGAGGGAAGGTCACAGCACAGGATCAGAAGGGTCTCATGACTGTTAATCCTCTGAGCCCCTTCAAATGTGTACCTTATGGACCTTTTCCATCAGCACGTTTTAGCCCTACTCCACTCGGCTCGGATTTCCCTGACTCTACCCAGCTCTACTCTACTCGCATTGTGCTGCTTTTCCACTAGCCCGGTTCCCTGCCCAACGGGGGCGGGGTCGCCATAAAACAGCTGGGCGACACTGCCTTCATATCATTTTGAGCGTGACACAACAATCATAACAATGGAGGACTTGGAGGCATAGTAGGCTGCAGGCGGCTAAAAGAAAATACCAAGGATGAGAGCACGTATGCTCGTATGAGGGTAAGCTAATGGTAGCTACTGCTAGCATGTTAGCTAGATCGTCGCGCTCATGATTCATCTGTGACGACATTCTCTGACCAATCAGTAGCCGGCAGTAGGTCGACGTCACCTTTTGGCATCGACTCGGCTTGCTAAGAACCAGAGCACAGTAGGTACTAAAAACTGGTTTGTTTTAGGGGGTACTGTGCCGGTGGAAACCGGGTATAGCCGAGTAGAGTAGAGTAGGGCTAAGATGTGCTGGTGGAAAAGGGCTATTGGACCAGGGCCCTGCACTGTCCCATCTCTACACTGACTAACACAGACCAGGGCCGTGCACTGACCTACATCTACACTGACAAACACAGACCAGGGCCGTGCACTGACCTACATCTACACTGACAAACACAGACCAGGGCCGTGCACTGTCCCATCTCTACACTGACTAACACAGACCAGGGCCGTGCACTGACCTACATCTACACTGACAAACACAGACCAGGGCCGTGCACTGACTTACATCTACACTGACAAACACAGTCCAGGGCCCTGCACCGTCCCATCTCTAAACTGACTAACACAGACCAGGGCCGTGTACTGTCCTACATATACACTGACAAACACAGACCAGGGCCCTGCACTGTCCCATCTCTAAACTGACTAACACAGACCAGGGCCGTGTACTGTCCTACATATACACTGACTAACACAGACCAGGGCCCTGCACTGTCCCATCTCTAAACTGACTAACACAGACCAGGGCCATGTACTGTCCTACATATACACTGACTAACACAGACCAGGGCCCTGCACTGTCCCATCTCTACACTGACTAACACAGACCAGGGCCGTGCACTGACCTACATCTACACTGACTAACACAGACCATGCCATGCACGCCCTCTTCTCATGGTTGGGATGGATGACTTGCTGGAGGGGTTCTTTGGTCGTGCACAGATGTAACCATGGCTTCATGCCTTAGATGGCCTAAGATTCACTCAAAACACAAATAATCACTTACATAATCTCTTGTCAACCCAAACAACTAATCAGCTAATCACATGGCAGCAGCTCAATACACTCGTGGATGTAGACATGGGGATGAGGACCTGCTGAAGTTCACTGTCCAAGCCATGGTCTGGGCCCCAGAAGACAGTCTGTTATTTTGCTGTTTCATCTCCAGGACGGTTCCCCTGAGAGCTCCACAAACATTTGGGGTGTTCAGAAAGTTTCTGGACTTTTCCAGCCTGGACAGATAACAGCTGTCAGGATGAGGATCACAGCATGAAGACCAGACTTAAGAACAACACTTCGATATCACCTCGCTCAGGCTGAGGTTCAGTTTCAGGTTTAGGCTCAGGCTGAGACTCAGGCCAGCACTCAGGCTCAGGCTCAGGCACAGGCTGAGGCTGGGGCTGAGGCTGAGACTGAGGCTCAGGCTCAGGTTCAGGTTTAGGCTCAGGCTGAGACTCAGGCCAGCACTCAGGCTCAGGCTCAGGCTCAGGCTGAGGCTGAGGCTGGGGCTGAGGCTGAGACTGAGGCTCAGGCTCAGGTTCAGGTTTAGGCTCAGGCTGAGGCTGGGGCTGAGGCTGAGACTGAGGCTCAGGTTCAGGTTTAGGCTCAGGCTGACTCTGTCCAGCTCAGAGTGTTTGGATTGTCTTCTCCATCAGTCAGGCTGAGGCTTAGGCTGAGGCTGAGGCTGAGGCTCAGGTTCAGGTTTAGGCTCAGGCTGACTCTGTCCAGTTCAATGTTTGGATTGTCTTCTTCATCAGTCAGGCTGAGGAAGCCTCATTTCCATGATTGGCATAAACTGATGAGCATGCTCTCAAAGCCTCTGGTGTCTCACAGCACTCTCTGCTTTTGATTGGCACACAGGTAAGTCCTCTCCAGCGGCGCTGTGAGTAAAGTGTCCATGATATGTCTTTGTCCCTTAGCAGCAGAATTAAAACCTGGTTGCAGCGAGCTGTCAGTCTGAGATTAAACACAGAAGCGACTTGCTGAGATGAACAAAAGAAGACAAAGTCTCTTAAGGATGCTTCACTGTGGGCCTGCAGGCAGAGACGTGCTGAGAGCTGAATCAGCAAAGCTGTGAGAGCGGGACGTCACAGCTGAAGAGAGGGCGTCCTGTCTCCAGGCAGAGCAAGAAGGATCTCTGTCCACCTCAGCTGGAGCCTAAACTCCACAGCTGAGCTCCTGTCAGAGTGATCACTATATTATTTTTATCACTGTCCAGAAGACAGAGACAGGCTGAGACAGCCAACAGGTGAGACAGAGGGTTTGGACAATGGACCGAGGGTTTGGACAGTGGACTGAAGGTTTGGACTGAGGACCAAGGGTTTGGACAATGGACTGAAGGTTTGGACAGTGGACTGAAGGATTAGACAGTGGACAGAAGGGTTTGGACAGTGGACTGAAGGTTTGGACTGAGGACCAAGGGTTTGGACAATGGACTGAAGGTTTGGACAGTGGACTGAAGGATTAGACAGTGGACAGAAGGTTTGGTCAGTGGACTGAAGGTTTGGACTGAGGACCAAGGGTTTGGACAATGGACTGAAGGTTTGGTCAGTGGACTGAAGGTTTGGTCAGTGGACTGAAGGTTTGGACTGAGGACTGAAGGATTGGACTGAGGACCAAGGGTTTGGACAATGGACTGAAGGTTTGGACAGTGGACTGAAGGATTGGACTGAGGACCAGATGACAATGGTCTCAATCTGCATGGACTAACAAAGCCTTTCTAGAACAGTCCTTCTGTCTCTGATCACTTTAAACAGCCGCACTCACACATCAACAGTCAGTAGTGGACGTTGACCACAGAGACTGATCATCAACATTGCAGTGAAAGTTAGTCTCGGGGTCGAGGTGTCTACAGCAGAGAGGAATGTTGTTCTGGTGGACTCTGATGTTCTCCTGACTGACTGTTGCTTCAACAATGTGAAGACGTCTGAGCGTGGAGGGGAAGAAAGCTCTCAGCTCCACCTCTGAGCTCTCTGGGTGATATGATGGGTCTAACTTGACGAAGAAGCTTCAGCTAACACGAGTTTCAGTGCTGATGACGTGTCCTCCTGATGCGTAGGACGCTGTCCTGCCTATGAGCAGAAACAGGAACAGATACGTGACAGCCGAGCAGCAGTTTTACAGTGAAGATAGTGTGAAGCAGACAGTCTGCAGGCCGGACTGATCTCCACAACACAGACGGCTTCATGTTCTGGAGAATTCAACAACAATATGTCTCAGTCACTGTGTCCATGGAGAGCAGATCTGAAGCTCTGATTGATTCTGACTGACGAGGCTGAACCAATCAGGAATCACCAATGAGTATCTGATGGATGAAGCTGCTGAATGGACAGACATTAGAGTTAAGAGGGAGAACTGGGCTTTTCTTCAGATGACATGCTCAGGTAGGTGGACCTGGACAGGGTCTGTGACCGATGCTGAAAGACAGTCAGAGGACAATGAACCAGAGGACAAAGACTCTTGTCCTCTCTGCGTCTGCATGTCCTCGATCATCAATCGTCCCAACTCCACCATAGAGAGTTTCTATCAAGTTTAGTCAGTTTCACAACTAAATCCAAACTCCTGGATAAACCCAAGAAAAAAGCCCAGTCCAGGACATGGTCTGGATCCCCCTGAGGTCCAGGGATAGAAGAGACCAGGCAGCATGACTGAGATGAGACTCTCCTGACAGGTGAGTCCAGGTAACTCTCTGAGTGCCATCAGCTCTACCTTCAGGATAAACACATCAGAAAACAGATCTTCAGCCATTTAAACCTCATCATTTTGACTCTTACCGGTTATTTCTTAATGAATTTCAGAGCCGGTCTCTGGCAGCATCACTCCATCCCTGCAGCACGTCCATTACAGCTTCACAGCCACGAGGAATCGGCCTGCTGCCAGCCTTTCTCATGAATATGGATGCTTCTGCATTCACTGATTGTTTTTTCAAGAGCTGAACATTTCCAGTTCCCCATTTTAAGGGCTGCTGTGCCTTGTAGAAATTTCAGACTTCACAGGGAATGAAATGAAAGAGTGCAGCAGAGGGATTTATTAAGATTTACAGCGAGGAGGGGATGTTTCTTCTTCTACAAATTTAATTTAACCAAATGTAAATTAGACTGAGCTATAATTTGCTGATTTGTTTTCTCAGACACTGAAACAGAGTAATGTGGCATGTTTGGTACATTTTCTGTCTGGATAAAAGAATATAAACCCAGACTCGGCCAGCAGGGAGCAGTGCAGGTGTTGTTTTTTTGAAAGGGTAAATTATTTTATATTTATCCTTTTTATAGAGGACTTCTGGTTTTAGATATAAGGACATGGTTGACATGGCTGCATATCCACGGGGAGCTGCTATTGGTCTGACAGTCCTCAGGCCTGCTTCAGCATGGTCTCTCTCTCTGTGAGTAGGTTGATCTGAAGTTTGGTTAAGATGATGTGCAGTACGGCAGCATCCAATGTGACTCATCAACAACATACAAAAGGTTCCTCTAATATCAGACAGCTGACGTCACATGACTTTGTCTGATTGGTTTACAGTCTGGTTCAGTTTGGTTTTCCTCTGTTTGTACGTGAAGGTGAAAAAAAACATCCATACAACAATATTTTATAGTATTTAGCAGCACAATACTGTAGTGATATTTCATAGAGGGAAATGTTAATGATGTTCTTTAGTCATTTGGACGTTTAACTTTGTCACTCTCTTATTTTTTCTTCTGTCTCTGAAACAGTCAAAGTTTATTCATGTTATGGGGCCCTCACATGATCATGCTGAGCAGAAACTCAATACTGTGGCCTGTTATTACTTAAACCAAGACTATTTATTGAAGATGTGTGAATGTGGTCTACCTCATGACATCCCAGTGTATCATCATAAAACATACCCTCAGCCCTGTGTAGGGGTAAATATCACAGTCCAGACCGCCATGGTACCTGAACTGTGGAAACAGGTCCTGATGTGTTCAGGTGAGACCCTGAGGCCTTGAAGTCCTGTGGCTCTGAAAGAACAAGACTAACTTTAGAGACGACACCTTCTGCATGAAGAAAAAGGAAAAACCTGAGGAATCCTCATCCAAACATCTCAGTACCTCCGCTGGAGAGGAAAGACTGCCGCTGGAGAAACTCTGGTTTGTTTCCTGGATGAAGAACACCAGAGAGAAGACGTGTTAGAGAGTCAATACTGATGCCCACGAGGAGGGAACGCCGAAGGTCGAGCTGGAGAGGTGATAAAAACCACAGAAGGGAGCAGGGAGGTGTCTTGAGTTACAGTGGAAATATGACAGAGTGGAGGAGGAGTCCACCTCTGTAGACTGATTTAGATCATTCTTCTTCTGTCTTGAATCTTTGGTGAGCCGAATCTTTCTGCTCCTCCTCTGCTCCTCCTTCTCCTCTTTCTCCCCCTCTGCTCCTCCTCCTGCTCCTCCTCCCCCTCTGCTCCGCCTCTGGACTCCAGCTCCTGATGTCCATCACAGCCCAGATGGTGGGACTGGTTTGATTTCCCGTCATTTCTTTGAGTCAGACCATATTAGTCAAACCATCCGTCACAGGGACAACTGCAGAAGCTGCATGATGGAGACATCAGAGCAGAGGTGGAGACATCAGAGCAGAGATGGAGACATCACAGCCGAGGTGGAGACGTCAGAGCAGAGGTGGAGACATCACAGCAGAGGTGGAGACATCAGAGCAGAGGTGGAGACATCACAGCAGAGGTGGAGATATCAGAGCAGAGGTGGAGATATCAGAGCAGAGATGGAGACATCACAGCCGAGGTGGAGACGTCAGAGCAGAGGTGGAGACATCACAGCAGAGGTGGAGATATCAGAGCAGAGGTGGAGATATCAGAGCAGAGATGGAGACATCACAGCCGAGGTGGAGACGTCAGAGCAGAGGTGGAGACATCACAGCAGAGGTGGAGACATCAGAGCAGAGGTGGAGACATCACAGCAGAGGTGGAGACATCACAGCAGAGGTGGAGATATCAGAGCAGAGATGGAGACATCACAGCCGAGGTGGAGACGTCAGAGCAGAGGTGGAGACATCACAGCAGAGGTGGAGCCATCAGAGCAGAGGTGGAGATATCAGAGCAGAGATGGAGACATCACAGCAGAGGTGGAGCCATCACAGCAGAGGTGGAGATATCAGAGCAGAGATGGAGACATCACAGCAGAGGTGGAGACATCACAGCAGAGGTGGAGATATCAGAGCAGAGATGGAGACATCACAGCAGAGGTGGAGCCATCACAGCAGAGGTGGAGATATCAGAGCAGAGATGGAGACATCACAGCAGAGGTGGAGACGTCAGAGCAGAGGTGGAGACATCACAGCAGAGGTGGAGACGTCAAAGAAGAGGTGGAGACATCACAGCAGAGGTGGAGACGTCAGAGCAGAGGTGGAGATATGAGAGCAGAGATGGAGACATCACAGCAGAGGTGGAGACGTCAGAGCAGAGGTGGAGACATCACAGCAGAGGTGGAGACGTCAGCGCAGGGGTGGAGACATCACAGCAGAGGTGGAGACATTACAGCAGAGGTGGAGATATCAGAGCAGAGGTGGAGACATCACAGCAGAGGTGGAGACGTCAGCGCAGGGGTGGAGACATCACAGCAGAGATGGAGACATCACAGCAGAGGTGGAGACATCAGAGCAGAGGTGGAGACATCACAGCAGAGGTGGAGACGTCAGCGCAGGGGTGGAGACGTCAGAGCAGAGGTGGAGACATCACAGCAGAGGTGGAGACATCACAGCAGAGGTGGAGCCATCACAGCAGAGGTGGAGACATCAGAGCAGAGATGGAGACATCACAGCAGAGGTGGAGACGTCAGAGCAGAGGTGGAGACATCACAGCAGAGGTGGAGACGTCAGAGCAGAGGTGGAGACATCACAGCAGAGGTGGAGACATCACAGCAGAGGTGGAGATATCAGAGCAGAGGTGGAGATATCAGAGCAGAACTGGAGACATCACAGCAGAGGTGGAGCCATCACAGCAGAGGTGGAGATATCAGAGCAGAGATGGAGACATCACAGCAGAGGTGGAGACGTCAGAGCAGAGGTGGAGATATCAGAGCAGAGATGGAGACATCACAGCAGAGGTGGAGACGTCAGAGCAGAGGTGGAGATATCGGAGCAGAGGTGGAGACATCACAGCAGAGGTGGAGACATCACAGCAGAGGTGGAGACATCAGAGCAGAGGTGGAGACATCACAGCAGAGGTGGAGATATCAGAGCAGAGGTGGAGATATCAGAGCAGAGATGGAGACATCACAGCCGAGGTGGAGACGTCAGAGCAGAGGTGGAGACATCACAGCAGAGGTGGAGATATCAGAGCAGAGGTGGAGATATCAGAGCAGAGATGGAGACATCACAGCCGAGGTGGAGACGTCAGAGCAGAGGTGGAGACATCACAGCAGAGGTGGAGACATCAGAGCAGAGGTGGAGACATCACAGCAGAGGTGGAGACATCACAGCAGAGGTGGAGATATCAGAGCAGAGATGGAGACATCACAGCCGAGGTGGAGACGTCAGAGCAGAGGTGGAGACATCACAGCAGAGGTGGAGCCATCAGAGCAGAGGTGGAGATATCAGAGCAGAGATGGAGACATCACAGCAGAGGTGGAGCCATCACAGCAGAGGTGGAGATATCAGAGCAGAGATGGAGACATCACAGCAGAGGTGGAGACATCACAGCAGAGGTGGAGATATCAGAGCAGAGATGGAGACATCACAGCAGAGGTGGAGCCATCACAGCAGAGGTGGAGATATCAGAGCAGAGATGGAGACATCACAGCAGAGGTGGAGACGTCAGAGCAGAGGTGGAGACATCACAGCAGAGGTGGAGACGTCAAAGAAGAGGTGGAGACATCACAGCAGAGGTGGAGACGTCAGAGCAGAGGTGGAGATATGAGAGCAGAGATGGAGACATCACAGCAGAGGTGGAGACGTCAGAGCAGAGGTGGAGACATCACAGCAGAGGTGGAGACGTCAGCGCAGGGGTGGAGACATCACAGCAGAGGTGGAGACATTACAGCAGAGGTGGAGATATCAGAGCAGAGGTGGAGACATCACAGCAGAGGTGGAGACGTCAGCGCAGGGGTGGAGACATCACAGCAGAGATGGAGACATCACAGCAGAGGTGGAGACATCAGAGCAGAGGTGGAGACATCACAGCAGAGGTGGAGACGTCAGCGCAGGGGTGGAGACGTCAGAGCAGAGGTGGAGACATCACAGCAGAGGTGGAGACGTCAGAGCAGAGGTGGAGCCATCACAGCAGAGGTGGAGACATTAGAGCAGAGATGGAGACATCACAGCAGAGGTGGAGACGTCAGAGCAGAGGTGGAGACATCACAGCAGAGGTGGAGACGTCAGAGCAGAGGTGGAGACATCACAGCAGAGGTGGAGACATCACAGCAGAGGTGGAGATATCAGAGCAGAGGTGGAGATATCAGAGCAGAACTGGAGACATCACAGCAGAGGTGGAGCCATCACAGCAGAGGTGGAGATATCAGAGCAGAGATGGAGACATCACAGCAGAGGTGGAGACGTCAGAGCAGAGGTGGAGATATCAGAGCAGAGATGGAGACATCACAGCAGAGGTGGAGACGTCAGAGCAGAGGTGGAGATATCGGAGCAGAGGTGGAGACATCACAGCAGAGGTGGAGACATCACAGCAGAGGTGGAGACGTCAGAGCAGAGGTGGAGACATCACAGCAGAGGTGGAGACATCACAGCAGAGGTGGAGACATCAGAGCAGAGATGGAGACATCACAGCAGAGGTGGAGACGTCAGAGCAGAGGTGGAGACATCACAGCAGAGGTGGAGACGTCAGAGCAGAGGTGGAGACATCACAGCAGAGGTGGAGACGTCAGAGCAGAGGTGGAGACATCACAGCAGAGGTGGAGACGTCAGAGCAGAGGTGGAGATATCAGAGCAGAGATGGAGACATCACAGCAGAGGTGGAGACGTCAGAGCAGAGGTGGAGACATCACAGCAGAGGTGGAGACGTCAGAGCAGAGGTGGAGACATCACAGCAGAGGTGGAGATATCAGAGCAGAGGTGGAGACATCACAGCAGAGGTGGAGACATCACAGCAGAGGTGGAGATATCAGAGCAGAGGTGGAGATATCAGAGCAGAACTGGAGACATCACAGCAGAGGTGGAGACATCACAGCAGAGGTGGAGATATCAGAGCAGAGGTGGAGATATCAGAGCAGAACTGGAGACATCACAGCAGAGGTGGAGATATCAGAGCAGAGGTGGAGATATCAGAGCAGAACTGGAGACATCACAGCAGAGGTGGAGACATCACAGCAGAGGTGGAGACGTCAGAGCAGGAGTGGAGATATCAGAGCAGAGGTGGAGACATCACAGCAGAGGTGGAGACGTCAGAGCAGAGGTGGAGACATCACAGCAGAGGTGGAGACATCACAGCAGAGGTGGAGACATCACAGCAGAGGTGGAGACATTACAGCAGGAGTGGAGATATCAGAGCAGAGGTGGAGACATCACAGCAGAGGTGGAGATATCAGAGCAGAACTGGAGACATCACAGCAGAGGTGGAGACATCACAGCAGAGGTGGAGACATCACAGCAGAGGTGGAGATATCAGACCAGAGGTGGAGATATCAGAGCAGAGATGGAGACATCACAGCCGAGGTGGAGACGTCAGAGCAGAGGTGGAGACATCACAGCAGAGGTGGAGATATCAGAGCAGAGGTGGAGATATCAGAGCAGAGATGGAGACATCACAGCCGAGGTGGAGACGTCAGAGCAGAGGTGGAGACATCACAGCAGAGGTGGAGACATCAGAGCACAGGTGGAGACATCACAGCAGAGGTGGAGACATCACAGCAGAGGTGGAGATATCAGAGCAGAGATGGAGACATCACAGCCGAGGTGGAGACGTCAGAGCAGAGGTGGAGACATCACAGCAGAGGTGGAGACATCAGAGCAGAGGTGGAGATATCAGAGCAGAGATGGAGACATCACAGCAGAGGTGGAGCCATCACAGCAGAGGTGGAGATATCAGAGCAGAGATGGAGACATCACAGCAGAGGTGGAGACATCACAGCAGAGGTGGAGATATCAGAGCAGAGATGGAGACATCACAGCAGAGGTGGAGCCATCACAGCAGAGGTGGAGATATCAGAGCAGAGATGGAGACATCACAGCAGAGGTGGAGACGTCAGAGCAGAGGTGGAGACATCACAGCAGAGGTGGAGACGTCAGAGAAGAGGTGGAGACATCACAGCAGAGGTGGAGACATCAGAGCAGAGGTGGAGATATGAGAGCAGAGATGGAGACATCACAGCAGAGGTGGAGACGTCAGAGCAGAGGTGGAGACATCACAGCAGAGGTGGAGACGTCAGCGCAGGGGTGGAGACATCACAGCAGAGGTGGAGACATTACAGCAGAGGTGGAGATATCAGAGCAGAGGTGGAGACATCACAGCAGAGGTGGAGACGTCAGCGCAGGGGTGGAGACATCACAGCAGAGATGGAGACATCACAGCAGAGGTGGAGACGTCAGAGCAGAGGTGGAGACATCACAGCAGAGGTGGAGACGTCAGCGCAGGGGTGGAGACGTCAGAGCAGAGGTGGAGACATCACAGCAGAGGTGGAGACATCACAGCAGAGGTGGAGCCATCACAGCAGAGGTGGAGATATCAGAGCAGAGGTGGAGATATCAGAGCAGAGATGGAGACATCACAGCCGAGGTGGAGACGTCAGAGCAGAGGTGGAGACATCACAGCAGAGGTGGAGATATCAGAGCAGAGGTGGAGATATCAGAGCAGAGATGGAGACATCACAGCCGAGGTGGAGACGTCAGAGCAGAGGTGGAGACATCACAGCAGAGGTGGAGACATCAGAGCAGAGGTGGAGACATCACAGCAGAGGTGGAGACATCACAGCAGAGGTGGAGATATCAGAGCAGAGATGGAGACATCACAGCCGAGGTGGAGACGTCAGAGCAGAGGTGGAGACATCACAGCAGAGGTGGAGACATCAGAGCAGAGGTGGAGATATCAGAGCAGAGATGGAGACATCACAGCAGAGGTGGAGCCATCACAGCAGAGGTGGAGATATCAGAGCAGAGATGGAGACATCACAGCAGAGGTGGAGACATCACAGCAGAGGTGGAGATATCAGAGCAGAGATGGAGACATCACAGCAGAGGTGGAGCCATCACAGCAGAGGTGGAGATATCAGAGCAGAGATGGAGACATCACAGCAGAGGTGGAGACGTCAGAGCAGAGGTGGAGACATCACAGCAGAGGTGGAGACGTCAGAGAAGAGGTGGAGACATCACAGCAGAGGTGGAGACATCAGAGCAGAGGTGGAGATATGAGAGCAGAGATGGAGACATCACAGCAGAGGTGGAGACGTCAGAGCAGAGGTGGAGACATCACAGCAGAGGTGGAGACGTCAGCGCAGGGGTGGAGACATCACAGCAGAGGTGGAGACATTACAGCAGAGGTGGAGATATCAGAGCAGAGGTGGAGACATCACAGCAGAGGTGGAGACGTCAGCGCAGGGGTGGAGACATCACAGCAGAGATGGAGACATCACAGCAGAGGTGGAGACGTCAGAGCAGAGGTGGAGACATCACAGCAGAGGTGGAGACG
This sequence comes from Cetoscarus ocellatus, assembly GCA_037902135.1. Classification (NCBI taxonomy): domain Eukaryota; kingdom Metazoa; phylum Chordata; class Actinopteri; order Labriformes; family Labridae; genus Cetoscarus; species Cetoscarus ocellatus. The sequence continues at coordinate 30,930 of JBAMNC010001932.1, forward strand.
TCAGCGCAGGGGTGGAGACGTCAGAGCAGAGGTGGAGACATCACAGCAGAGGTGGAGACATCACAGCAGAGGTGGAGCCATCACAGCAGAGGTGGAGACATCAGAGCAGAGATGGAGACATCACAGCAGAGGTGGAGACGTCAGAGCAGAGGTGGAGACATCACAGCAGAGGTGGAGACGTCAGAGCAGAGGTGGAGACATCACAGCAGAGGTGGAGACATCACAGCAGAGGTGGAGACGTCAGAGCAGAGGTGGAGATATCAGAGCAGAACTGGAGACATCACAGCAGAGGTGGAGCCATCACAGCAGAGGTGGAGATATCAGAGCAGAGATGGAGACATCACAGCAGAGGTGGAGACGTCAGAGCAGAGGTGGAGATATCAGAGCAGAGATGGAGACATCACAGCAGAGGTGGAGACGTCAGAGCAGAGGTGGAGATATCGGAGCAGAGGTGGAGACATCACAGCAGAGGTGGAGACATCACAGCAGAGGTGGAGACGTCAGAGCAGAGGTGGAGACATCACAGCAGAGGTGGAGACATCACAGCAGAGGTGGAGATATCAGAGCAGAGATGGAGACATCACAGCAGAGGTGGAGACGTCAGAGCAGAGGTGGAGACATCACAGCAGAGGTGGAGACGTCAGAGCAGAGGTGGAGACATCACAGCAGAGGTGGAGACGTCAGAGCAGAGGTGGAGACATCACAGCAGAGGTGGAGACGTCAGAGCAGAGGTGGAGATATCAGAGCAGAGATGGAGACATCACAGCAGAGGTGGAGACGTCAGAGCAGAGGTGGAGACATCACAGCAGAGGTGGAGACGTCAGAGCAGAGGTGGAGACATCACAGCAGAGGTGGAGATATCAGAGCAGAGATGGAGACATCACAGCAGGAGTGGAGATATCAGAGCAGAGGTGGAGACATCACAGCAGAGGTGGAGATATCAGAGCAGAGGTGGAGATATCAGAGCAGAACTGGAGACATCACAGCAGAGGTGGAGATATCAGAGCAGAGGTGGAGATATCAGAGCAGAACTGGAGACATCACAGCAGAGGTGGAGACGTCAGAGCAGGAGTGGAGATATCAGAGCAGAGGTGGAGACATCACAGCAGAGGTGGAGACGTCAGAGCAGAGGTGGAGACATCACAGCAGAGGTGGAGACATCACAGCAGAGGTGGAGACATCACAGCAGAGGTGGAGACATTACAGCAGGAGTGGAGATATCAGAGCAGAGGTGGAGACATCACAGCAGAGGTGGAGATATCAGAGCAGAACTGGAGACATCACAGCAGAGGTGGAGACATCACAGCAGAGGTGGAGACATCACAGCAGAGGTGGAGACATCACAGCAGAGGTGGAGACATCACAGCAGAGGTGGAAACGTCAGAGCAGAGGTGGAGACATCACAGCAGAGGTGGAGACGTCAGAGCAGAGGTGGAGACATCACAGCAGAGGTGGAGATATCAGAGCAGAGGTGGAGACGTCAGAGCAGAGGTGGAGACATCACAGCAGAGGTGGAGACGTCAGAGCAGAGATGGAGACATCACAGCAGAGGTGGAGACGTCAGAGCAGAGGTGGAGACATCACAGCAGAGGTGGAGACATCACAGCAGAGGTGGAGATATCAGAGCAGAGGTGGAGACGTCAGAGCAGAGGTGGAGCCATCACAGCAGAGGTGGAGACGTCAGAGCAGAGGTGGAGCCATCACAGCAGAGGTGGAGACATCACAGCAGAGGTGGAGACGTCAGAGCAGAGGTGGAGACATCACAGCAGAGGTGGAGACGTCAGAGCAGAGGTGGAGACATCACAGCAGAGGTGTAGACATCACAGCAGAGGTGGAGATATCAGAGCAGAGGTGGAGACATCAGAGCAGAGATGGAGACGTCAGAGCAGAGGTGGAGATATCAGAGCAGAGATGGAGACATCACAGCAGAGGTGGAGACGTCAGAGCAGAGGTGGAGACATCACAGCAGAGGTGGAGACGTCAGAGCAGAGGTGGAGACATCACAGCAGAGGTGGAGACATCACAGCAGAGGTGGAGACATCACAGCAGAGGTGGAGATATCAGAGCAGAGATGGAGACATCACAGCAGAGGTGGAGACGTCAGAGCAGAGGTGGAGACATCACAGCAGAGGTGGAGACGTCAGAGCAGAGGTGGAGACATCACAGCAGAGGTGGAGACGTCAGAGCAGAGGTGGAGACATCACAGCAGAGGTGGAGATATCAGAGCAGAACTGGAGACATCACAGCAGAGGTGGAGACGTCAGAGCAGAGGTGGAGACATCACAGCAGGAGTGGAGATATCAGAGCAGAGGTGGAGACATCACAGCAGAGGTGGAGACATCACAGCAGAGGTGGAGATATCAGAGCAGAGGTGGAGACGTCAGAGCAGAGGTGGAGCCATCACAGCAGAGGTGGAGACGTCAGAGCAGAGGTGGAGCCATCACAGCAGAGGTGGAGACATCACAGCAGAGGTGGAGACGTCAGAGCAGAGGTGGAGACATCACAGCAGAGGTGGAGACGTCAGAGCAGAGGTGGAGACATCACAGCAGAGGTGGAGACGTCAGAGCAGAGGTGGAGACATCACAGCAGAGGTGGAGACGTCAGAGCAGAGGTGGAGACATCACAGCAGAGGTGGAGACATCACAGCAGAGGTGTAGACATCACAGCAGAGGTGGAGACATCACAGCAGAGGTGGAGACGTCAGAGCAGAGGTGGAGACATCACAGCAGAGGTGGAGACGTCAGAGCAGAGGTGGAGCCATCACAGCAGAGGTGGAGACGTCAGAGCAGAGGTGGAGCCATCACAGCAGAGGTGGAGACATCACAGCAGAGGTGGAGATATCAGAGCAGAGGTGGAGACATCACAGCAGAGGTGGAGACGTCAGAGCAGAGGTGGAGACATCACAGCAGAGGTGGAGACGTCAGAGCAGAGGTGGAGACATCACAGCAGAGGTGGAGACGTCAGAGCAGAGGTGGAGACATCACAGCAGAGGTGGAGACATCACAGCAGGAGTGGAGATATCAGAGCAGAGATGGAGACATCACAGCAGAGGTGGAGACGTCAGAGCAGAGGTGGAGACATCACAGCAGAGGTGGAGACGTCAGAGCAGAGGTGGAGACATCACAGCAGAGGTGGAGACGTCAGAGCAGAGGTGGAGACATCACAGCAGAGGTGGAGACATCACAGTAGAGGTGGAGACATCACAGCAGAGGTGGAGACATCACAGCAGAGGTGGAGACATCACAGCAGAGGTGGAGACATCACAGCAGAGGTGGAGATATCAGAGCAGAGATGGAGACATCACAGCAGAGGTGGAGACGTCAGAGCAGAGGTGGAGACATCACAGCAGAGGTGGAGACGTCAGAGCAGAGGTGGAGACATCACAGCAGAGGTGGAGACATCACAGCAGAGGTGGAGATATCAGAGCAGAGGTGGAGATATCAGAGCAGAACTGGAGACATCACAGCAGAGGTGGAGACGTCAGAGCAGAGGTGGAGACATCACAGCAGGAGTGGAGATATCAGAGCAGAGGTGGAGACATCACAGCAGAGGTGGAGACGTCAGAGCAGAGGTGGAGACATCACAGCAGAGGTGGAGACGTCAGAGCAGAGGTGGAGACATCACAGCAGAGGTGGAGACATCACAGCAGAGGTGGAGATATCAGAGCAGAGGTGGAGACATCACAGCAGAGGTGGAGACGTCAGAGCAGAGGTGGAGCCATCACAGCAGAGGTGGAGACATCACAGCAGAGGTGGAGACGTCAGAGCAGAGGTGGAGACATCACAGCAGAGGTGGAGACGTCAGAGCAGAGGTGGAGACATCACAGCAGAGGTGGAGACGTCAGAGCAGAGGTGGAGCCATCACAGCAGAGGTGGAGATATCAGAGCAGAGGTGGAGACATCACAGCAGAGGTGGAGGTGGTTTGGTGTAGAGGTTCTTCCTTTAGCACAGATTCAGGGGTCAGAGGTCACCTCAGGAAACACGTGGTATTTTATCTGCTCACAGTCCTTCAGCCCGTCCTCGGCTGGGTTTATGTCCCTGCTTCTCCGCCCTCTGATTCTCTCATCTTTCCATTATTCCCTCTGTTCCTCCATCTTCATGCTAACACCTCTGTCTCCATCTATCTGCTCCCTCACCTCTGCCAGGCAGTCAAATGATCTCTGTCACATAGAAATTACCCATCAGCCCCCTCTCCCAGGCTGTCAGAACAGGTGTGCATGTGCAGGTGTGTGCTTGTGAGTTGCAGCGTGTCATATTTGTGAAATTACAGCAGCACGGGGCCATATCCTTTCCTGGAAAAAATGAAACACCGTAGATCACATGACGTGTCTCATAAAACCAGGATCACGCGTGTTACACACTCTGACAGCTCAACTCACGGTGCCTTCATCCTTCATCCTCCTCTTCCTCACAGCCACACGTCTGAGTGCATGAACCAGACGATGAAGAGCTGATGGCTCCAGGAGGAGAACAGGCCACTGGTCACCTACCCAGAAGATCCAGACACTCAGGACCACCACTCTAGGGAAGACCACCACTCCAGGAGACCACCACGACAGGAGAGACCACCACTCCAGGAGAGACCACCACTACAGAAAAGACCACCACAGGAGACCACCACTCCAGGAGAGACCACCACTACAGGAAAGACCACCACAAGAGACCACCACTACAGGAAAGACCACCACTCCAGGAGACCACCACTCCAGGAGACCACCACTCCAGGAAAGACCACCACTCCAGGAGAGACCACCACTACAGGAAAGACCACCACAAGAGACCACCACTCCAGGAGAGACCACCCTACAGGAGACCACCACTACAGGAGACCACCACTACAAGAGACCACCACTACAGGAAAGACCGCCACTCCAGGAGACCACTACTCCAGGAAAGACCGCCACTCCAGGAGACCACCACTACAGGAGACCACCACTACAGGAGACCACCACGACAGGAGGGACCACCACTCCAGGAGAAACCACCACTACAGGAAAGACCACCACTCCAGGAGACCACCACTACAGGAGACCACCACTACAGGAGACCACCACTCCAGGAAAGACCGCCACTCCAGGAGACCGCCACTCCAGGAGACCACCACTACAGGAGACCACCACTCCAGGAGACCACCACTACAGGAGACCACCACTACAGGAGACCACCACTCCAGGAAAGACCGCCACTCCAGGAGACCACTACTCCAGGAAAGACCGCCACTCCAGGAAAGACCGCCACTCCAGGAGACCACCACTCCAGGAGACCACCACTCCAGGAGACCACCACTCCAGGAAAGACCGCCACTCCAGGAGACCGCCACTCCAGGAGAGACCACCACTACAGGAAAGACCACCACAAGAGACCACCACTCCAGGAGAGACCACCCTACAGGAGACCGCCACTCCAGGAGACCGCCACTCCAGGAGACCACCACTACAGGAGACCACCACTACAGGAGACCACCACTCCAGGAAAGACCACCACTCCAGGAGAGACCACCACTACAGGAAAGACCACCACAAGAGACCACCACTCCAGGAGAGACCACCCTACAGGAGACCACCATTCCAGGAGACCACCACTCCAGGAGACCACCACTACAGGAGACCACCACTCCAGGAAAGACCGCCACTCCAGGAGACCACTACTCCAGGAAAGACCTCCACTCCAGGAGACCACCACTACAGGAGACCACCACTACAGGAGACCACCACGACAAGAGAGACCACCACTCCAGGAGAGACCACCACTACAGGAAAGACCACCACTCCAGGAGACCGCCACTCCAGGAGACCACCACTTCAGGAAAGACCACCACTCCAGGAGAGACCACCACTACAGGAAAGACCACCACAAGAGACCACCACTCCAGGAGAGACCACCCTACAGGAGACCACCACGACAGGAGAGACCACCACTACAGGAAAGACCACCACTCCAGGAGACCACCACTACAGGAGACCACCACTACAGGAGACCACCACTCCAGGAAAGACCGCCACTCCAGGAGACCACCACTCCAGGAGACCACCACTCCAGGAGACCACCACTACAGGAGAGACCACCACTCCAGGAGACCGCCACTCCAGGAGAGACCACCACTACAGGAAAGACCACCACAAGAGACCACCACTCCAGGAGAGACCACCCTACAGGAGACCGCCACTCCAGGAGACCGCCACTCCAGGAGACCACCACTACAGGAGACCACCACTACAGGAGACCACCACCCCAGGAAAGACCGCCACTCCAGGAGACCACTACTCCAGGAAAGACCGCCACTCCAGGAGACCACCACTACAGGGGACCACCACTCCAGGAGACCACCACTACAGGAGACCACCACTCCAGGAAAGACCACCACTCCAGGAGGCCACCACTCCAGGAGACCACCACTCCAGGAGACCACCACTACAGGAGAGACCACCACTCCAGGAGACCGCCACTCCAGGAGAGACCACCACTACAGGAAAGACCACCACAAGAGACCACCACTCCAGGAGAGACCACCCTACAGGAGACCGCCACTCCAGGAGACTGCCACTCCAGGAGACCACCACTACAGGAGACCACCACTACAGGAGACCACCACCCCAGGAAAGACCGCCACTCCAGGAGACCACTACTCCAGGAAAGACTGCCACTCCAGGAGACCACCACTACAGGGGACCACCACTCCAGGAGGCCACCACTCCAGGAGACCACCACTACAGGAGACCACCACTACAGGAAAGACCACCACTCCAGGAGACCGCCACTCCAGGAGAGACCACCACTCCATTGCCTTTCCTGATGTGGCTCTGAAGACTCACAGGGGCTGGTGGTCCCTCTTATGCATCAGTGACGTTAACAGGAAGTCTGTGTTTGGTGACAGAGTCAAACTGACCATCACATCAACACCTCAGCAGTGGCCTTCCTCCACAGATCCACACATGCAGGGGAAATCAATCTGCTGAGTGTGAATTCAAACATTTTGATGTAAATATATACATGTTTGTATGGACTGCAGGAGCAGCAGCTCCATAGATCCAGAGGTGGAGCTCAGATGGTGCACCTGCAGATGTTGGTGTCCATGCAGGAGAGCAGATGAATGACCTGGTGGCAGCAGACTCTCCCTGATCTGTGTATTAAACACGAGCTGCTTGTTTATCAGCTGTTCATCAAGAGTCTGCAGATGATGTTTGTACACATGAGTGAGCGGCTGCAGGCCGTCAGGAGGTGGTAATGACGTGCTGCTCTCGGTGCGCCGTGGCGCCACGCAGTGTGGCATGGCATGCCTCGTGGCGTGCTTTGCTCAGGGAAATTAATGATGTATGTCTGAGCAGTTCCTCAGGACAAACAGGTCCCATCACTCAGGACGTTCGGCTCAGTTCTGTTTCCTCCTCGTCTCTCTGAGAGGTCCTGCTGATGGTGCAGGTGATCACTCTGAGGGACGTGGGTGGAGCTTCACAGAGGTGCTAACGCTGAGTGAGAGAACGAGCAGAAAAAATGTAGATTTAATGTAAATGTTGGGGGGGCTGCTGGGACGGCTTTCTGTTCAGAGGCGTGGAGGGAAAGCAGCTTATCCAGGAGATGTTTCTATGGTTTATGTGTTTGTCAGACACACGCAGGGTTTAGATTTCAGAATCAGAATCAGAATCAGAAATACTTTATTAATCCCCAAGGGGAAATTCGGTTTAAGATGGTTCACACAGGAAAACGCTGAGGGGATTAGAATCAAGTTAGGAAATGGGAGATCAGTAAGCTGCAAGCCTCTCCGCAGATTATAAAAAAAATCATACCATAAATTCCACTTTAATGTGGAGCTGGACGTAGCAGGCGTCTGCAGGTCTGAAGAGTTAGACTGATTCAACAGCACCAGCACGCCACCCACCACATCCCTCTGAAACTGAAGGCTATACCAGATTATTTTAATGTATATATGAAGTTAGATTATTTTAATGTGAATATACATGTCCAGGCTCAGAGAAAGAGTCATGTTTAATGTGCAGAGTTGAGCAGGTAAACACAGTTGCAGACTTTCTCTTCTGTGAATGATTTATGTTCAACATTAAGTTGGTTCATGAATATGGATCAGTTTAATTCTCTTAAAGAACAGCATTTACCAAAGAGATTAGTCATAAAATATGGTTCTGAGGGAATTACAGACCGTCATTTAAAGCTGCAGTTTTATTTAAATCAGAATCTTTAAGTCTGAAAGCACACACTGCAGACAAAGTGCTGACTGTACCTGACTGAGCCAAATCTGCAGCACGTAACCCAACACAGCACTGTGCACCAAATAATCCAAGCAGGTGTTAGTCTGACAGATCAGCTCAACTTCATTCTGTCATTTCTGCAGTAAATAAACACAGACTCAGCAGAAACAGTTCAATTTAGATGTTCACAGCAGATGAGCTAACTGTTCCTGATGTAAGATCCTGTTGGACCAAATCAAACTCTGCTCAGGGGTTCTCCCAGAAGAACACTTTAAAGACCTGACTCTAATTTCATGGATGTTCTTTGTCCCCAGCTCAGAGATCTCAGGTTTGTCCTCACAGCATGAGGACATTTCCATCAGATGACCTGCACAGTTCAACCAAAACATGATGATGATGATGTGTTTTAGATTAAAATACTGTCTGTTGAGTCAGCCTGAGTATCAATAACTGGTGTGATTAATTTGGTTTTTATGTGGATGGATCATTAATCAGGAGAACCTTCAGAGGCACGAGGCCTTAAGATTAAATATCAGTAAAGTCCGGATGTTCAGTCAGGGAGAAAGAAGAGAAGCACAAATTAGTAATTCACCCAGGAAACAATCCAGCGGCTGCAGGAGAACCATCAGCCTGGAAACCACAACTCCAACCTGAGCACAAGAGAGGAGACATGAACGACAACACAAGAGCCAGCAGAGGACCAGCCAGAATAGTGCAGTGACATAAATCCACTGAAATAAAACCAGTAAAAGAAATTCAGTCTCACAGAGTTAGCCTTGTGTCCCTCACCAAAGCATGATCATGTCCATCGTCAGCAGGACCAAACTGCATCTCAGAAGAGACTGTGCAGCATGTCTACAGACAGTCAGACTCCAGCAGCACGTTTCTCTGCTTCACTCTGATGTCAGCATGCAGCATAAAGCTTCAGAATCGTGGTAGACGTGTTCATCTGTTCATCTGGTCCAGCTCTTCACCTCACACCTTATCTTCAACAAGAATCCAAAACCTCATTAAAAATAAGACAGGGGCCTTTTTCTGACTGGTGTTCAGACTGCTGGGACTCCTCCGGGTAGGTTTCTGAGATATCTTTGAGGAAATGTCAGGGATGCATGTGTGAAAAGGGTTTTAAGGAGCTTCTGTCTGAATTCAGACAGAAAAAGAGCAGAATGTTCATAAAGGGACTCCTCTATGGTCTTATAGAACAGGCTGTTGGAGACAGGGTGGTCAGTTCGATGCTCTCAGCATGAAGAGAGAGGTAACGATAGAAGAAGGAGAGAGTTATATGGAGCTAACAGGAGGCAGGATCACGGCCCACCACCTCTCTCACATTTGTGTGAGAGAGGTGGACCAGGCCCAGACCATGTTCTGATTGGATCAAGCACTGGTTGGTTCCTCTCCATCTACAGTCTTGTTTGGATCTGCAGCTCTGGCATCTCCCCAGCGTCAGTGTGTGTGCAGACACGTGTGGGGGCTTTCATTCCCATCTGAAAGCATTGTTGTGTGTCCTACTTGTACATGTTGGCACACTTGCTTGTCTTATGTAAGCGCCTTTGTGCTGCTGACAGGAAACTCCGACGTGGCCCAGAGCTCTGCACAAAATAAAGAACAGTGTTCCTGGTGGACCTGCAAGGCACGGCGTGAAGAGATGTGGATGTTTCAGGCCTGATCAGCCACAGGGAGAAGATTCTGATCTTTGAGGAGGAAGCTGAGCTCCACCCGGGTGAGCTGACCCAAATATTAAATGTGTGTGATGGCGATGAGTTAACAGCAGAAGGATTGAGTGAAGAACATTCCTGAAGGTTGGACCTGAGCTCATGACGGGGATGTGATGAAAGGTGATGTTTGAACCCAGCGTTTGTTAGCCCTTCATGAACCAAAGGTTAAAAATAAATATTTAACACATCTGTGGAAGGAAGCACTCAGCGACTTTAAAAAAGACGATGATCATGTTTCAGGAGTCAGTCAGTTTTAGGGACCATCATCAGCCTTCACGGTGGAAGGATATGCAGCCCCAATGTTACATGACAAAGTACTCCCAGCTTCAGGGCTCTGTGGGGAGGTCAAACGCTGTAAAGGATCTTAACCTCAGGGGGTCATCATGAGCTCTCACTGCCCCTGGACGTCTCCCGTTAACTCTCAGGTTCATTTAGTGACAGGGCCATGGGCCTCAAACAGCCCTCTCCATGGACCAGGACCATCCCTCCACCAGCCATGGGCCATCCTCTCCTGCTGTCTGTCTCAGGGGACAGGGTCCACCTCCCTGCTGGACTGTTCTTCTGGGCTCCACAGTCTGACAGATAGAGAGTGAGAGTTTCTTCAGACGCCCTCACAACTCCTCTCTGTAGCACACGTCTCCCCGCTCTGGTCTCTCAGAGTTCTCACGTCAGATGTTGGATTTAAAAAGAGCACAGTGACCTCTGACCCTGGGCCTCCTGCAGGTCAGATACTTCTCTCCTGCTGCTGCGTGGACTTTCATGAAGGAACGATCTCCATGAAGTCAGACTGAGTCCAAGAGAGCTGTTCACCTCAGTGAGAGAGAGGAGAGCCTGAGAGGAGGCTCGCTGCACTCACATAAACACACACACACACACACACACAAACACATATACATACGTGTGTGTGAGTGTAAATATATGTCACCTTACAACCAATAATCTGATACATATTGGAGCATGGCGGAGAAAATCCGTACTTGAACTGTAAAAAAAATTTGATTATAAAATAAACAGCATAGCAGCACAGAAATATTTATATTTATATATATATTTATATAAATTCTGTCAGGATTTAGAGACGTTGGATCTGAGTCTGTTAAATAAATGTTATAGAGAACATGTCAGAATGTAGATTCATGATTAAAATAAATAAAATAAATAAATGTATCAGTCTGAGTCTGTTTTTATAGAGAACATTCTGTTTGAGCCGGTGATGCTGTGAAGTCCTCTCCAGGGTTTATTTTTAATGATCAAACTGTAATTCTTTTTCTTATCTTCAGTGAATACCCAGAATGCCTTTCAGCTTGGAGGGGGCGTTGAACTTGTGTGAGTGAGTTGAAAGTGTAGGTGTAGAGATGGAGGAGGCTCATCGCTCAGGAGCAGGACCAGAATCCAGACCTTGATGGACCAGGACTGAGGTCATCCAGGACTCCTCTGCAGGCCTCAGGGCACTGCGAGTGTGTTCACGTTTGGATCCAGAAGAGGATCCCAGAGGATCCTGAGGCCCAGATTCTCCATCAGAGAACGTTGTTGAGGAGCAGGAGCTCCAACATATAGATCTGTTCATGTAGAAGAGCAAACAGGAGGAGCATTGAGGACTGTGGAGCTCAGACGAAGAAATGGAAAACAGATACAACTGTGTTAAGGACATTAAATTAATAAGATTCACTATATTAACTCACTCTTACATGGATGTGCTAAAAATATTAAGAATGATCATTTTAAATATATTCAGTCACTTCAAAATAGATGTATTATATGTATTTAAAATGATCATTTTAAGTATATCAGTATATTCAATCACTGTAATATATATGTATTATATATATATATATATATATATATATATATATATATATATACATATATATATATATATATATATACACATATATATTTAAAATGAACATTTTAAGTATATCAGTATATTCAATCACTGTAATATATATGTATTATATATGTATATATATATATATATATATATATATACATATATATTTAAAATGAACATTTTAAGTATATCAGTATAGTCAATCACTGTAATATATATGTATTATATATATATGTATATATATATATATATATATATATATATATATATATATATATATATATATACATATGTATTTAAAATGATCATTTTAAGTATATCAGTATATTCAATCACTGTAATATATATGTATTATATATATATGTATATATATATATACATATATATTTAAAATGAACATTTTAAGTATATGAATATATTCAATCAGTGTTATATAGATGTATTATAAATATTTGAATGGTCACTTTAAGCATATTCGATCACTTCAGTATAGATTATATATATATATCTTTATCTATAGCTATCTATCTATCTATCTATCTATCTATCTATCTATCTATACATATATACACATAAAATGATCATTTTAAGTCTATTTAGCCACTTCAATATAGATATATTATACAGTTTATATTTAAAATGATCGCATATTTGATCACCTTAATTTGGATGTGTTGAATATATTAAAATGATATTTTACTTGAATCACTTCTGTACAGATGTGTTACTGTTCTGACCTTCACTGACAGAACTAACTCTCTGTTTAAAGGATCAGAGTCTCCTGAATGATCATGGTTTGAACTAAACTGTTATTGTCTTAAATCCTCTCCTCAGCTGTCCTACATCAGCAGAAGTTCACCATGATGTCAGTTAATGACCCATCAGCACCAGAATGAATGGTTTCTTCACCATGACGATGAGTTCACTGTACTCCAGCCAAGGAGGTCCATCCTGAGACTGAGAGGTGTACCTAATAAGTGGCTTCTACTCTCCACAGAAGTTTCATGGCAGAGTAGGACGTGAAGCTTCAGTGACCTTCTTCTTCTCCAGCATCGGCATGAAGACGGATAAACAGAGTGGACTTTCAGAGGACATCCTGATCCACCTTCACTTCAGTTCTGTTATGCACATTTCTATATTTGTCTCTGTGAGTCTGTTTTCCCCGTGGTGGGATCAGAAGATGACTGAAGTCTTCAGTGTGTCCTTCAGAGGTCTGCCAGGCTCCTCCATCTTTCCTTCATTAATTCATGCTACTGCTCTCTTCTTCTGGGTTTGGCTCCTCCTACCTGACTCTGGTGTCAGCTCGTTGGCTAATTAAGCGTCTTTAACGTACGGCAGGTGAACTGCTAGAGCTGCAGCTGCTTTCATGTCAGGAGCTTATTTTAATGAGCCCTGGAGGTTCCACAGGAGACCCCAGCTCGCCTGTTTTCTGCAGCAGCAGATTAGCATTTGGCTAACGGAGGAACACAAACCAGTGAATGAGCAGAGGGAAAGTCCCTGAGTCTGCTCTCCTCTGAGCTGAAGGTGGAGGAATCATAAGACCACTGGATCTCAGACCAGCCTGGAGTTCACCTTCAATCTGTGAGGGCAGCGTGGTGGAGCACAGACATCAGCATGGAGCTGGCATGTACCCGGGTCAGGTGACGCTGTTAGTTGGTGAGTTTGTTGGTTAATAGTACAGTTTGTAAGTTTGTGAGCTGGTTAGTTTGTTATTTGGTGAGTTTGTTGGTTAATAGTTAGCAGCATAACTAACTAAGTTTTGAACAGATTTTTGGGTGACGGGTTGTGACCCTTAACCTGTGACAGAGAGCGGGGCACCGATAAAGACTGAAGCAGTTCATGCCAGGCTGCAGGGAGATCTCTGTGGGGACTAAGGGGGGTGAGGGTCTGCTCTGGAACTTCTGGTCTCATTTTCACACCTGAGTCTCTAAAGAGGGACAGGTGAGAGCTGATCCAGACCCTCTGAAGATCTAAACCAAGTACATGTCCCTCACCTGCTCCCTCAGGTATGTTCCCTCCTCCTCCTCTCTGTCCCCCGTCAATCTCCCTCTTATCACAGTGCAGTGTTTACGAGCTGAAACAGGAGATAAGAGAGGCAGGCACATGGACACACACACACACACACCTGTGCACATCTGCACACGGACACACGCACACCTGGCTGTCCCTGCCTTCTGACTGGTCCATAGAGAGCGAGCCGCTTGAATCCTCCTCAAAGTGATGATGAATCCTGAAGAAGCAGCACCTTTAAATGTTTATCAGGAAAAGAGAATGAATGTTTTAAATGATCAATAACTTCATGCTCATGTTGAATTTATGGGTTCATATTTCAAAGGCTCGTCCCAAAGCCTGGACCTGATCTGAAAGTGGAACCAGAACCACAACGTTATGCGGACACATCAAACCAAACACCAGACCAAGAATTCAAGCTTTAACAAAATTCATTGGACAACTGAAGGAAACATCATGTGCAGGAGGCTGCAGCTGATCACAGAAACAGATTCACCAAAACTGATCAACAAAATCACACACACAGAGCCTGGAGCTCATGACATGGACCTGCTGGAAGTTCTCTCTTCGATTCTCTCGGTTTCCTCCACGTCATTACAGCTTTCTTATCTGCTGTTGACCAATTCTCTGCTCACAGCTTTATTTTCTGACGTGACCTTTGACCCCCAATCAAGCAGGGTTTGGTTAGTTCCTCCGAGCCGCTGCGGTGGTTTAATGTGTGTCCTGTATGTGGGAGGAGATCCTGTCTCCGCTGATGGAGTGTTCAGCCCTGCAGATTCATTTTGAGACAAACCCTAAATGGAGTTGCTTCCTGCTTCAAGGAACATAATGGATTTCCTGAGTCCTGAATACAAAATGCCAGAGTAGTGTGGACGGGGGGGGGGGGGGGGGGGCACAGAGCAAAATATAAATGCATTTTTAGAGACTATGGCAGGAGAACAGTCACGCTCGATGGGCTGGAATGACAGATTTCATATCCGGTCCTAGGTCCCAGACTTCAGGAGCAAACACCTGAGAAAGAGACAGAGGGGCGGGATGTTAACCTGAGACCAGGACAGGGTCAGAGCTCCGTCCAGTTTTTCTGACCCTGGCCCTGGTCTTAGAGAGTCCCCTCTCCCCTTAAACAGAGTCAGGAGAGGGTGAGACATTGCTCATTTCCTGTCCCAAAGCAGTCAAGACGTCCCTGACAGGACAGAGGGGTTTCTGTGCTTCGGCTCATATTTCACGTCCCTCGTGGTTTCACCCTCTCGTCCTCAGAGGACACGTTCAGACATAAACGTGACGCAGAGACGCTCTGTGGGCTAGCATGAGCGTCACAGCAGGCTTTAATGCTAACGTCAAAGCAAAGTCATGGATAATTCTATCAAAGACTAAACAGACCTCAGACCACTTCAGGAAAAACCATCAGCACACTTCAGACCAGTCTGCCTCATGAGCTGTTACCCACAATGCAAAGGGCCAACAGAGGTTGAGATGGCAGAAAGCATCAGCAGTATAAGCATTAGCATTATTAGTATTAGCATAATTGTTATCACACATCATGACCTTGGCCCACTGTACAGACTCTGGGACATAGTTGTGTTTGTCCTTGAGCGCCCCCTGCAGCCCAGTTTAACACACTGTCCTGTTTTTGCAGCTAAAGCCAACTTTGAAATAAAGTTTGAAAAGTTTTAAGAGCTCAGAAAATAAACTGATGACAAAAGCAAACAGAAGTTAAACCCGCTCAGACCTCAGAGAGCTCCAGACTCTGATCAGGACTCTGCTGATCCCAAATGAGCCCATGGAGGCTCTGAACCTGCTGTCTGTGAGCACAGGTGTGGGCTCACCTGCTGTCAGGCTGAAACTCTGAGGTCCTGCAGCTCCACTGAACTGAACTTAGTGAAGAGGAGCAGACTGCACTCTTCATACGTCCTTAAAGGATCCATCCACAAAATACAGTCAGCAAGAAAAGACCAACCTGCACCTCCAGACCAGCACCAGATCTTCTGAGCCACCTGGGCAGAGTCAGGTGTGTGATTAACCAATGAGACCAGAGGGGTGCTGATGATCACCTCCAGGTGAAAAAGGAGTCTGTAGGAGGCAGAGGAACAGCCAATCTCTGCTACCAAGGTGAGGCTGTCCCGGGTCATACGCCACGGCAGACAGAGCACAGGTGGTTATACTACATCAGCAAGGTCTCTCCCTGGCAGACCTCAGAGCAGACTGAGGTTCGAAGATGTTCAGCTCTTCAGAAGAAGAACAGCAAAACGGGCAGCATCAGGCTGGTGGAGCAGCGGTTCTAGGATCCAGATCCAGATCCAGATCACCACCAAAACCTAATGGACTGGTCCTTGGCCCATTTCTGACCCAAACTGGACTTCTCCGTTTCAGATTTTTGAGTCATCTTGGTAACTAACAGACGACCACTTTGGAGGAATAAATACACAAGGCTGTGATCTCGGCTCTCAGGTAGTCATCGTGAACGGGCCAGACCTGAGCACTGACTATCAGACTTCAGTCTAACAAGTTCCAAGGTCGGAGAACCACCTGCTGTCAAACATCCTCTGGTCTCCTGTGAAGGCTCCTTCATGTCCTTCCTGAGAGTCTGAGCAGCAGCGGTCTCCAGGCCATCCCTACTTTTATTGCCAGGTATTTCATCATGACTCTTGTGTAAGGGTTCTGATGGACCTACCTGTCCAGCACCAGAACCAGAGTCTGGTATGTGTTGCAGAGTGAAGGCAGGAGCATGTTTAGATGTCCTGATCCCTGCTGACTGCAGGATATCAACTGTTTCATCACCTGGAGAAGGAATTAAAGAAGAGACTGTTACAGACTTAAGGTTCAGTCATAACCCTCACCCTGACCGCGAGGGTGCCCTCACAGCCAGCACACTCACACCTGCTCTGACACTGAAATCAGGGCCTTCAGGACTTCTCCACTCTTATCCTGCTTTCAAGAAAACAGTCGTCAGAGCCGATGGTCACAGTTTTTATTACTCTCTCACTGACTGAATCATTTTAGCAGTTTCATTTGTCTGAGCAAAGTCCAGGGCTGTCTGATAAAACAAGACTAAAACCATGATTCATAAACTTCAAGACTCCAAGAGGCTGGATTGAGAAAACTCATATAAAACACATATAAGAGTATTATTTGACATAATGTCATTAAACTGACTTTAATGTCATTACATAACACATTAATATGATATTTCAGCCAAGATAGTCTGACCTTGACAGGAAAGTGTCTGGAGTGAACTGTTTAATCTTTTGACTGAAGTAGTCGGCGGTCTGACTCCTCATGCCGGAGGAGGAGCCTTCATCACCGTCACCCCGATGGAGATGAAACTGGACTTCAAGAGGGAGCGCACAAGAGGAGGTGAGACCTCCATGATTAAAGGTGTTCCCATGATGCAATGTTACCTCATCCGGAGCTCTAATGAGCGCGCTCAGGACCAGATGATTTCATCACTCAGGTTGACCTCGTTAGCCTGCTGCAGGACATCTGCAGAGACACATGAGCTCTTCTATGATGTTTGATTCTGTTAGATATACTGAAACAGAAAAGACACGCCTTTGGTCTGTGAGGGGTTCAGAGCCACAGGTATGATTCTGACCTCATAGGACCTGAGAGGGCCCATCTGCTGGGCCTCTGGACAGTGTCCAAACGTCCTCTGTCAACGTCCAAACAATCTGAAGACCAGACTCTGAATGAAGAGGAGAGACATTTGAGTCCTGAGGAGGAGGAGCTCATAGAAGTGCTCCACCACAGAGGGAAGACAAATCTAGAAGGAGCTGAGTCTGAACCTGGTGCTGGAGATGTCCATGAGCCCCTCCATCCACTGGACACTCATGTCAGTATCAGGACAGACTGTGTGATCTGTTCTCAGCCTGGAGTGACATGAATGTGCAGACTGGAGTAAACATTGAGTCAAAGTTTGACCGCTTCACTTTGTCTCCATGAAGCTCCAGGAGTAGGGTATGTGATGGAGTTACTGATGAGGCTGTTCACAGGTGGGTTATGGTCCCTGGACCTCCACATATTCTGTAGGTCAACTCCGAGGTCCTCATAGTACCTCTGAAGGCCTGTGGGATTCTTTTGTGATGATCATCAGACCAACAAGTGTGTTCATCATGGTTAACAAACATGTTTAAGCTTTAACGTGATCAGTCTGGAGCTCCAACGTGGTGTTAGCCTCAGAGGCACCTTCAGTGTCTCCACTGGAACCAGACCCTCCTCCTGACCAGTGACCAGGGTGGAGCTCACAGCTGCAGCTGCAGAGTGTGGATCAGTGACTAAAGAACAATCAGAGATGATCGGACCTTCTGCAGTCCTTGTTAGCAGCCGTCCTTCAAAACAACAGAAATGTCAGATGTGTTTATTGTTTCAGAGTGAACATCAGAACTCTGTCTGCACGTGTTCATCAGCAACTTTATTCCAGGTTTTAATTCTAAAAGAGTTTTTTAAATTCTTCAGTCTGGAGGTTTCAGGAGGTTCTCGTATCTGAAGAGGGAAATGTTGAGCTGGAGCAGGGTGATGTTTCCTGATGCCTCTTTATTCTCCAGCAGAGATGTTGCACTGATGTTCATGCTGCAGGACTTCAGGTCCTACTCTGAGGTCCCCTATCTTCTCATATGGTTCATACACAGAGGTCAGTTTAACTGCTGTCCTTCATGTCCATAAGCCCTGTCAACTGATTCTGACCCACCCGAGCACGCAGGAGGCTTCAGAGTCCTGATGATCAGAAACGTCAGTGTGGATAACAATGATGTTCAGAGTTTGCTGAAGGCTTTAATTTGGAGGTCATGGAGCCTGTGATGACAGCCTCTGAGGGCAGCATACAGATGGAGCTCTGTAACTGTCTGCAGAGCTGCACGCTGGACCAGTGGTTAGCTCTGTCAACACAGCAGGCCTTTCTGTGAGGAGTCTGCACGTCCTCCTTGCCCCCTCCCTACAGTCATGCTCCTTAATTGCTGGATCTACATTTCCTCTGCATGTCAGACCTGTGATTGGCTGTTACAGGTGCCCTGCCTTTTACCCATCAACAGCTGGGATTGACTAAAGCCTCCCCCTGTGGTGATGTGATCAGCCTTATAGTCACATCTCACGTGATTGGACTGGGTCTGTATCTCTTCAAAGACAGCTTCAGTCCTGGTGATGGTTCTCATGGGGGTTCTGATGATAGTTTTGATGATAGTTGTGATGATAGTTGTGATGATGGTTCTGATGATAGTTGATAGTTGTGATGATGGTTCTGATGATGTTTCTCATGATGGTTCTGATGGTGGTCCTGGTGATGGTTCTCGTGGTGGTTCTGATGATAGTTGTGATGATGGTTCTGATGATCTTTCTCATGATGGTTCTGTCCTTAAAGGTTCAGACTGAGCAACTCCTAAAGAAGTTAAAGCCGCGACTCAATCCTCCCACCTTGTAAAATGTTCCATATCCCTCTGTGGCTGAAAAACAGGTGAGGGCTGTGACCTGAGACCATGTCTCTGCAGATCCTGAGACCATGTCTCTGCAGATCCTAGTTTTGTCCTTGCTCTGCGTTCACACCAAAAGCAATCTGAGCGTCCTCAGATTCCAGCTGCCATTCATTTTCAATGATCGCTGGTGTCGAGGGGTGATCGGGGCAACGGCGGTGACAAGCGGCATGATACAAGCGTTGCAAGTAACGAGTTGAAGTTCATGCAAATGAGCAGCAGCGCAACTGAGACGACAGCCAATTGCGGGCCGATCTGGATTCCTATGTGGAAGATTTTGGGAGGAGGAAGACGAGATAACAATGGAGGAAAAACTTATCATTGCTGTCTCCGGCTCCCCAAATGTTCGATCCATGGTGAAAGAGGGAAGCAAAGTCTCACATGCATCATATATACACTTTTTTCTCCCAAAAAACTCTCGCTTTGTGCGAACGTTCCATGAAAAGGGGGGTTAAGTCCTAACAATCAAATAGGCTACTGTTCAAAGGCCACACGTCTGTGCTTATATCTGTTTAGTTGTGTAATATTTGTGCAATAAATAAATAAATAAATATACATATACATATATAGGTATACATATGTACACATACACACATATACACATATACATATACACTCAACAAAAATATAAATGCAGGAAACAAGGAGTGGCTGTGTACTGTGTATATATATATATATGTATGTCTATATATATATATATATATATATATATATATATATATATATATATATATATATACACACATATATACATACATACATATATATATATATATATATATATATATATATATATATATATATATATATATATATATATATATATATATATATATATACATACATACATAAATATAGATATAGATATATAGATATATAGATATAAACACATATATATATATATACTGGAAAGGCATATGGGAGAAAGAAGCATCACATAACGATGCACAGTGGCTAATCAATCTAAGAGCTGACCACACCAATCTCCCTGAACAAGATGCCATGACCATCACAGTAGCAGACATCCAAGAAAAAGTCTCAGGTATGAAGAACTGGACAGCACCAGGCCTGGATATGATCCATACATACTGGCTAAAGAGGCTGACCTCACTCCATGAGCGCCTGGCAGTACAAATGAACCAACTGCTGAGAGATGGGACCCATCCTGAATGGCTGACCAAGGGCCGTACAGTCCTGATCCAGAAAGACCCCCAGAAGGGAACAGTCCCATCCAACTATCGGCCAATGACCTGCCTCTCCACAACATTGAAACTCCTGTCAGGCGTCATCGCGGCTAAGATAAGTGGGCACATGGATCAATACATGACAGAGACACAGAAAGGCATTGGTAAAAATACCAGAGGAGCAAAACACCAGCTACTGGTTGACAGAACAGTCGCCCGAGACTGCAGAACCAGACAGACCAGCCAGTGCACTAACTGGATTGATTACAAGAAAGCCTATGACTCGATGCCACATACGTGGATCCTGGAATGCCTGAAGCTGTACAAGGTCAACAAGACTCTAAGAGCCTTCATTGCAAACTCAATGAGTCAATGGAACACCACCCTTGAGGCCAACTTCGAGCCAATTGCACAAGTCTCCATCAAATGTGGCATATACCAAGGTGATGCTCTGTCCCCACTGCTGTTCTGCATAGGACTGAACCCCCTCAGCCAAATAATCAACAACACTGGCTACGGATACAGACTCCGAATGGGACCACCATCAGTCACCTCCTCTACATGGATGACATCAAGCTGTACGCTCAGAGTGAGCGAGACATCGACTCACTGATCCACACCACCAGGATCTACAGCAGTGACATCGGAATGTCGTTCGGACTGGAGAAGTGTGGCCGAATGGTGACAAAAAGAGGGAAGGTAGTCCATACAGAAGGCATTACACTCCCAGAAGGCAGAATAGCAGATGTGGAAGAGAGCCACAAATACCTTGGCATACCACAGGCAAATGGCAACCACGAAGAGGCCACTAGGAAAGCAGCAACGATCAAGTACCTGAAGCGAGTAAGGCAAGTCCTAAAGAGTCAGCTCAATGGCAGAAACAAGGTTCGGGCCATTAACAGCTATGCCCTGCCAGTGATCAGATACCCAGCTGGAATAATAAGCTGGCCAAAGGAGGAAATTCAGGCCACAGACATTAGAACTCGGAAACTGTTCACCATGCACGGGGGGTTTCACCCGAAGTCCAGTATCCAGAGGCTATACACTAAGCGCAACGAAGGAGGCAGAGGGTTAGTGAGCATCAGAGCCACTATCCAAGATGAAACATCCAAGCTCCATGACTACGTCAGGAAGATGGCCCCAAGGGATCAAGCGCTTAGTGAGTGTCTCAGACAGTGGAAACTGACGGGGAAGGAGGAACTAGAGGAACCATCATGGGAGGAGAAACCCCTGCATGGGATGTACCACCGACAGATAGCTGAAGTGGCTGATATGAACAAATCCTACCAATGGCTAGAGAGGGCTGGACTGAAGGACAGCACAGAGGCACTAATAATGGCTGCACAGGAACAGGCCTTGAGCACCAGAGCAATAGAGGCCCGGATCTACCACACCAGGCAAGATCCCAGGTGCAGGCTGTGCAAAGAGAGCCCTGAAACAGTCTAGCACCTAACAGCAGGGTGTAAGATGCTGGCAGGAAAAGCAGACATGGAACGCCATAACCAAGTAGCCGGTATAGTGTACAGGAACATCTGTGCAGAATATGGACTGGAGCCCCCAAGGTCAAAATGGGAAGCACCTCCCAAGGTGATTGAGAATGACCGAGCCAAGATCCTGTGGGACTTCCAGATAAAGACAGACAAAATGGTAATGGCCAACCAACCGGACATTGTAATCGTGGATAAGCAGCAGAGGAAAGCCGTAGTGATTGATGTAGCCATCCCAAGTGATAGCAACATCAGGAAAAAGGAACACGAGAAACTAGAGAAATACCAAGGGCTCAAAGAAGAGCTAGAGAAAGCCT
The DNA here is from genome assembly GCA_037902135.1 of Cetoscarus ocellatus. Taxonomy (NCBI): domain Eukaryota; kingdom Metazoa; phylum Chordata; class Actinopteri; order Labriformes; family Labridae; genus Cetoscarus; species Cetoscarus ocellatus. The sequence continues at coordinate 53,131 of JBAMNC010001932.1, forward strand.
GGAAGGTGAAGGCAACAGTAGTGCCTGTGGTCATCGGGGCACTCGGGGCAGTGACCCCCACACTGGAGAAGTGGCTCCAACAGATCCCTGGAGAAACATCAGACATCTCACTCCAGAAGAGTGCAGTCCTAGGAACAGCTAAGATACTGCAGGACCCTCAAGCTCCCAGGCCTCTGGTAGAGGACCCGAGCTGAAGAGGATGAACAGCCACCCACCCCACCGGGGAGAGGGGGGTGGGTGAGAGAAGAGTTTATATATATATATATATATATATATGTGTATATATATATATATATATATATATATACACACATATATATATATATATATATATGCATGTATATATATAGGCGTGAAAACAAGAATGACAGTATATGGACATCCAGAGCACAGCTGATTCACCTTGGTTGACAAATCTGCACCCCACTTTGAAAGCCCCGCCCCTTTGGTCACTCACATCGCACCCCCTGCCCGTTCTGTGTGTTTTCAACTGCCAGGCACCAATATGAAGGACCAGAGTGTCCACAGGCGATTGTGTCACTTTCGGTGTGAACGCAGTGTTAGTCTGAAGCTGTCCTGAGAACTCTGGTTTCCTCAAACAGCTGTCGCTGGTCTGCACGCCCTCCACAGGCTGTGTGATCTACAGAGTGAACGTCAAACATGTTCAGCCAACTCAGAAAGGTTTTTTTTGTGACAGTTTATTCGGAGCTCCTCCTTCATGAGGGCAGTTTTCCAAGACTGCAGTGGGACGGCCTCGTCTCTGTTCCAGGTTAAATCTTCACAAGTGGAGACGTGGCTCAGTTTAAAGGGACAATTCTGTCTTTCTGGGGTGGGGCTGCTCCAGGCTCCACAAGAACACATGGCCCTCCTGAGAGGAGGAGAGAGCTCTGAATGAAGGATGCTCCTTCAAAACTTGTGCAGTGTCCAGTCCTCAAGATGGAAATCAGACGGAGGCAGAGCTTTACTTAGATAAAGAGAAGATGTTTGAGGAGGCCATTAGATAGGAGGAGTTGCAGGAGTAATGGAGCCTTTCAGCGCACAGTGGGTACAAAGCACATATCTGATGGTGGGAACAGGAGGCCTGAACGATTCACCGAGACATGATGGCAAAGTAGGACAGATGAGACACCGAGAGGAGCCGGGAGGCAGGCCACAGTTACGACAAGACATGACCTCCATGACCTCTATGACCTCCATGACCTCCATGACCTGCATGAGCCAAAGCTGGGCTGCATAGATTCTACTCATCTCCTCTGAGAGGCTCCTGGACTCCTCGTTGATTCTGATTAAAGCTGAAGTAAGTGTCTGTGCAGGTATAGTCTTTAAGGTCATGACCCCTGTATCTCCTGGAGTCGTCTGCACCGACGGTGAAGTAATGAGTCAGCTCCTCACAGAGGAGTGTCCTGGGGTCAAAGGTTATTCACCTCCAACAGAAGTGTTGATGTTGTGATGAAGAGGAACAAGAAAACTTTGAGATGACCATCAAAATCCCTTCTCTCTTCTAACGAACAAACAGATGTGGCCTATGACCTCCTAGCAGAGGAGACGTTAAGATCTCGTGCACGTGTGCATCACAAACATTTGTTCTGCTTTTTAAACCCATAGACCTCAGCCTTGAAAAGCAGGAAGTGCTAAATGCTAAAGCTGCATTCATCATCAGCAATGACAGCAGACGTGATGTTTCCCACCACAGCAGATGTTTCACTGAAGCTCATCCTCCTCACTGTCTCCAGTGAAGGTCCACACAGCATGGTGCTGATGAAAGCTCATCTCAGCGTGAGGCCCGAGGGTTGAGTTCACTGCACCGGAGCTGCGATCAGGAAGTTGATGGGACTCTGCTCCGCTGGAGGTCCACTGGTGTACCATGATCTATGAGTTCCAATGTTCACCAATGGAGACGAGTGCAGCTGTAACTGAGGGGAGAGAAGGTTGGCAGAGGTCAACCCCCCTTCATGTGATGAATCTGACGAACATCAGCATTTCCCCACTGGAGACTTCAGGTCTGCGTGGCCCAACTCAGCTTGACTCAACGTTTCCCTCTGCGTCATCAACAGTTGGCCTGAACATCAGTGTGTGAACTCAGCTCACCTCACATCATGTTTCTGGGGGTCAAGGCCACCCCAGGGCCTCGCCGCCCCCCGGCTCTGCCCCCCCTCCATTTGGGCCACTTTTGGCCCTACTCAAAATGTGCCCCAAAATTACTTCATTTTTGGTTATATTTCTTGCATTAAAAATAGCAAGAAGGTTTCACTTTGGGCTTAATAAGCCCAAACGAAGTCTTCATTATGGGGTATTATTTGACTTCATTTAGGTATATTTTGAACATTAAAAGTGGCCCAAAATGAAGGCTTAGTTTTGGGGTGTTGTTTGAACATTGAAAAATATCCCAAAATGAAGGCTTCATGTAGCGCTTAATATGTCCAAAATCAAGTCTTCAAATAAGACCTAAAGGGCTGAATTTTGGTGGGTTTTTTCAGGGCACAGAGACAAAGTAAAGCCTTCATTTTGGGCCACTTTTAATGTTAAATTTTAGCCCAAAATAAAGTCCTCTTTTTTGGATACTTTTCCCACAACGAAAAGTAGCCTATTTTGGGCTACATATCAACTAACATAAATGTTATTCCCAGTGGAGTAGAGGTCTGATATTTTGTGGGTGTATTCAGGGCAGTGACATGAAGCCTGGATCAACTTTCAAGGGTCTAGCCCCATGGGAACCCACACTTTCCAGCAGTGAGGCCTACCAGCTGTGATGAAGCCTGAGTCCTTCCAGCATGTAAAAATAAGTCCTGCTGCCTCTTTTGTGGGTCTATTGATACCAAATCAGAGACACAACTACGAGACCTCCCCCTGACTTTCCATATTAAATTTCAGAGCCCTAGCTGAAAAGGGACCCGAGCACGGGCCTGTTTCTCACTCAAAGATTAACCCTTTAATGTCATCAAGCCAAAAGAAAGGTCTAAATCTCACAGATTCCCTAACCGATTTGAATCAAAATGCTCTATATTGAGGTTAAAGTGAATACTCATGCACGTTTTCAGACCTCCAGCGGCCTTGAGGCATGAATTAGGGCCAAAAAGACATATTTTTTCACAACTGTCCCTCTTTTCTCTCATTTCACCTCTCTGAAAGTTATAGCCCCTTTCCACCAGCACGCCCTACTCTACTCTACTTGGCTCTACTAGGTTTGCGTTGCATTTCCACCGGCACGGTACCTCTTAAAACAAACCAGTTTTTAGTACCTACTCTGATCTGGTTCTAAGCGAGCTGGGTCGATACTAAAAGGTGACGTCAACCGACTGCCAGCTTCTGATTGGTCAGAGAATGTTGTCACTGATGAGTCATGAGCGCGATGAGCTAGCCAACATGCTAGCGGTAGCTACCATTAGCTTACCCTCATACGTCTTTTCTTTGCAGCTCGATTGCTCTCATCCTTGGTATTTCTTCTCGCCGCCTGCAGCCTTCTTTTGCTTTCCTCTTTCATTCGGTTTGTGACAAAAAGCCACAGATCAGGCAGCAAGTTGCTATTTCGTCCAAGTCCTCCATTATTTTGATTGTTGTGTCGCGCTCAAAATGACATGAACGTAGTTTCGCCCAGCTGTTTTATGGCAACCCTGCCCCCGCTGGACAGGGAACAGAGTAGAGCCAGGTAGAGTCGGGGAAAGCTGAGCCTAGTAGAACAGGGCTGAGATGTGCTGATGAAAAAGGGCCATTAGAGACCTCAAACCTTGGATCTGGGAACTCTGAGAACTCTGAAATCATATTGTGCTGGAACCGTCTTGCTAGCTCCTCCCCAACCGGAAGTAGCTCCAGGAATGACCTAAAGGCTTGCCCTTGAAGCTACTTTTTCATGGGGGTGAGCTGAATCACCTCTTAAAGTTTCAGCTCACTTGATGCAAAAATAACCGATTTATGGGGCATGAATGTCCAAAAATGTGAAATTTTGACATGGCGCCAGGGGTCACAGGAAGGTCATAAAGACACCAAACCACCACAGATCCCCTCCAAATATAGCCTAGTATAACATACTAAAAAGCCAGAGGATAAGCTTGAGGAACAAAAAAAAGTCAGGACCTCCAGGAAAGTGGAGGGGGAGATGTGAGTGTGAGATGACCAGAAGAGGGCTTCTCCCTGGGGCTTCTTCTAGAGCAATCTCCCGTCTGCCTGGCTCTGGAGGTCTGGTGGAGCAGAGCACTGGTAGGGTTAGACTTTGGCTTGGGCTTAGGGTGAGGGGGTCTGAGGGGGTCAGGGAGCAAGAGGATAAGCTGGAAGGAAAAAAATATGTCAGGACCTCCAGGAGGGTGGAGGGGGAGATGTGCTACTTTTCAGTGTTCAACAACTAGAACAGATGAAGACTTCATTTTGGGATATATTTAAATGGCAAAAAGGTAGCCTAAAACGAAGTCCTCATTTTCGGCTGCTTTTTAATATACAAAAAGTCGCCACTTCATTTTGCAGTATTCTTCAATGTTTAAAAAGAAGACTTCATTTTGAGTGACGTTGTAACGTTGGGGGCGTGGCCATCACAACCCCTGACCAATGGGAACGTTTTCCAGTGTTTTGGGGTTAAATTCCCCAAAATGAGGAAAACTGCCCCTTATTGAATTGGGAGGAGCCCAATCTGCATTTTCATTGAATTTACTAGCCCCAAATTGAATCCAGGTAAATTTGGGGCACTGGGCGCGGTCAACGAAAAATTAGGCGTCACCACCTCTGAGTGGCCAAATGGTGGTGGTACAACTCGATAGCCCATTTAAAAAAAAAAAAAAAAAAAAAAAAGTAGCCCTAAACGTGGTTTCCTTTTCCTCCTTCTAGGCTCTAAGGTAGCCCGAAATGGGGAAAGTAGCCCATAATGAGGTACCTCATTTCATTTGGGGGTACTTGGGCACTTTGTAGCCAGAATTTCCCAATATGTGATCCCCAAAGTGACGCATTCCCTCAGGAGGCTTCAGGGCCCTGAACATAAACCCAGAGGTTATGTTCGTGGGACCACATGTGTCGTCGCCCTGGAGTGTTTGACAGTCCCCTAAGAGGAGCTGGAGAACAGTACTAAGGAGAGGAACATGAGGGTCTACTTATCCTGCTGCCACAGCAACCATGTCCTTAGTACTCTGAGGAGAGATGTGCTGTGTGGTTATTAAACACCGACACCAATAGAAACACATCAAATGTGAGGCTATTGATGTCAAATTCAAGATGGATGTTCACTCTCCTACATGAGATGCTCTTCTCAGAGGACCACCGTCTCCCCTCTGCCTGTTGAATAAATCAGGCCGCTGATCACGGGCAGGAACAGGTGTATAGACCTACAGAGCCCTGACGGACTAATCAGTCACCCTGCACACCAGCATTCACCAGGTCAGGACTGACTCGATGGACCTCTCATGAGGGTCTACCAGCTATGGGTCCCTGAGGGACGGGTTACAGGAGCAGGTCTGCGGAGGTGAGGGGTTGTGATCATCTCCTTCCTTCTTCAGAGCAGAGTGTGAACGGCTGCCAGCTGAAGTCCAGATACTTTACAGCCCTGAGCTGATTCTGCACACTAGGCTTGTTCGGTATACCGGTATGAAATTGGTACCTGTATACCGAGGCATTTAAAACGATACTATACTGCACTTGAGTGGGACTGGTATTTTTTATTTTTGCCGCGTGACGTCACTTCATTGTAATTTGAGCTGAGGCAAGCGAGCTGGAGAAAGCAGAGAATGGCAGCTGCCGCAACCATCACCACGCCACAACTCCAGTGGTTTAGTCCTTGTGACACGCAAGTATATGCCATATACCCACTAGAAAACGCCCCGAAATACCGTATAACCACTACAAAATGTGCAAAGATACCTATGGCATGGTGGTGTGACTGTAAGTTTCACTTTCCTGTTCAGAAATTCACCTTCTGTGTTACATAGCCTGCACTTATGGACCAAAGAGTTCCTGACATTTAACTGTGTGAATTAAATTCATGCACAACCTGTCGTCTGACCGCTGCTCAAGCCATCCACTCCCTCCAGCACAAAGTCGGATCGTTCGCTTAAAACATTCAACAAAACAAACATTACCTTCAGTTGAACAGCACATTACATGAATGAAACGTTCAGTGATTTAAGTAAGGCTCTCACACAGAGCAGAGAAAGGGAGGGAAAGCTGAAGAAGAAGAGAGATCTTCATCCTCTTCATGTCTAAAGTGGAGCCACCATCCACTCTGTGGACTACAGGCCTGATATTTTCCATTTAAAGTGTGGCTGTTACCCTTGTTGTCTGTCAGTTATGCCATTTTGCAGTTAATGGAGAGAATTTTGTTTCTTTATTATGCATTCAAAAAGAATGGATTTGAAAACAAAAAAAAATTCAAACAAAATTATGATTTCAAAAATACAAAAAAAAATGCAGGTGAACAAATGAAATATATTTGTGATTATAACTGTATCTTGATAAATCCACAGATTTTGTTTCCAAATCAAAATATTGTTGTCATGAACCACAGATTCGTTTGCGTTTTCTGAACTTTTGTTTGGATTTCTTCATGACCCTCTTGGGTGGGGCCTCCTCTGAAAACTGTAAGAAGCCTCCTGATTGGTCAGTCTCACTCAGAGAGACACTGAGCCATCAGTACGGGAGACATGGGGAGAGTAAACTGAACGAGACAAACATCGATAACCAGAAATATTTTGCCTAACTTTTCTGTCTTTTTGATGCTATTTAGGTCACATTTGAAGCTCTCCTTGTACTTTTTTCTAACCAGTAGAGACAGCGTTATCAGATATTAACACTCATGATTTAGACCTACCAGCTCAGCTCATCAGGAGTGACTGATGACCTTATTATGGTCCCTGCTTCAGTGACAGTTTGCTTTATCTCACAGATATTGGCCTATTTTCGTATCAATAAATAAACTGTAATTTGATATACTATCAGAACTAATCATCAGGTGTGTGTGTGTGGATTGTTCAGTCATTCCTCCTATATTTTAAGTAAAGAATAATAAAAGAGGGCATATTTTACTGAGGTGAAGTTAGTTTTAGGTTGGATATTGGACAGATTTTCACACTGGTTCCTCCAATTCCAGCCGTGACTTTACTGAGGTTTGTCCAGCGTTAGCAGCTGGAGATGAGTTAGATCACCTCCTTAAGCCTCAAGCTGAATCATTGGAAACTGATTTAGGGACCGTCATAAAATTATCTCACATAATATATTATTACAAAATAATTGCAGTTTTTTTCAATAGTTTCCATGTCATGTGACCCAGTGATTCCAAACCAGTATCTAATTTTATTGTTTAGTATATTACGGTAAAGACTGGATTGCCTGAGGGGGAGGAGTGGGAAATCAGAGAGCAGAGTGAGAAGACTCAGTGCCAAACATGTAATTTATTTATTGGTGGTTTATCAGTATTTTGTGTGTAAATAATGTAAAAATATTGTAAATAATAGCATTAGCATCATTCTGGAGCATTCTCTTGCCAATCTTTTGCTGTATTGAACTGCTTCAAGGACTATCATCAGTTAAAAAAAAAAAAACACCTGGACATGGTCTAATATTGCAAGCTGTAACATGGACACTAAACGCTGTAGGCAAACAAAAATGTTTGAGTGTAGGTAACATAGGTTAAGATCATTTTTGATCATCTCAGAAAAAAATGTTCATTAACAATTGTTTATAAAGAGAATCCTGTTGGAAATACAAATCCGTTTTTATTCTTTTCTTGTAATTACACAATATTTAAAGAATTTATAACATAATAATGACAAATTGTGGATTTATCAAGATACAGTTTTGATCACAAATATATTTTATCTGTTCACCTGAATTTTTTTGTATTTTTGAAATCATAGTTTTGTTTTTATATTTTTTTTTTTTGGTTTTCAAATCCATTCTTTTTGATTGCATGCTAATAAAAAAAACAAAATTCTCTCCATAGCAGTGCAACTGATGTACACGTCAACATTTGATCTAAAAGGCTCAGCATCTTTGGGCGCTCGCTCCTCCGTGTGCCGGTGAGCGTAAAGACGCAGACAGACGCGCATCGCAGGGACAGTGAGGGATCATCAGACACTTTGTGTAATTTTATAATTCAAACAGTGTCTCGATAGCTCATGTGCACAGTTTAAGTGAACACAAAGACATGTCTTCAGTGTATGGAAGCCCGAAGAGGACAAACATCCATCAGAGTATGTCAGAGTATAAACCAGAGTACACCGCTGCGCAACTCGTAGATAAACCAGGTGCGTGAAGTGTTGTATGGAATTACTTCTGCTTTAAAACAAATGAGCACGATGAAGCCATTAACACTGAAGCACCACTATGCAAACGGTGTTACAAAACATGTCTGGCCAAAAGTGGAAACACTTCCAACATGGCACCCAGACTGCATAAGGAGTTCAGACAGGTAATAACTTACATACCCGTGAAAAAAAGCAAGCAACACCAGCCCCATTCACTTGCCACAAAAGTAGATCTGGAAAAACGTTACAGCTGCATTGCAATTAGCAGCCACTTTATCTAGTTTAAATAGCCTATTTTTATTATTTTATTTTATATTATTATTATTATTATACTATATTATTATACTAGATTTATATTCTCACAGTGATTTTTAAACTTTTTGGTCCGTAAATTTTTTTTCCCAGTTTTTTTTTTTTCCTGAAAATGCACACATGCATGAGCGCAATAAGAAAATGTTTGTGTTTTGAATTGTATTTTATTTTATTTTATTTATTTTAAAATTGTGTTGTCTGTGCATTAAAAAAGCCTGTCTTTGTGGTATTTTGATTTATTTACTGATGCATAGTTATAGTTCTAAGATTTTCTATTAAAATAAAGCCAATAATGACATTTTTGTGTTCTCTTTTTACCTGGAAAAGTAAATACATGTTGGTACCAGTATCAATACCAAAATGTTGGTATCGTGACAACACTACTGCACACACACCTTCATCCCCCCACAGAAGTTTTTATGGATTTAACCTTTGGTTGTCCAGGTGAGTCCTTCTGACAGCAGAGATCTCTTTTCCAACAGAACTCTGAGCAGAAAGATGGATGTGCCCGTCTGAAGGTTCAGGGACTTTTCTCAATCCAGCTCCTGGTCCTACTTCACACAGCGGCCTCACTGCAGGGACTTTCAGTCGAGTTTTCCTCAGTTTACATCCTCAGGGCTCCTGTAATCAATAACAGCTCCAACCAAAGCTCAGAGAGGATCCAGGAAGTCTATGAATGTGCATCAGAGCGACCAGTGTGCTGGTGAGCAGAGAGGAGACGCTGCTGTCTGTGAACATGTGAGGGTTTTATTCAGGGTAACGGGTCAGAGCCAGCAGAGTCCAGGAGCCTGCCCTGATACGCTGCCTTCAGAGCAGCTTTCATACGCACATACAGATACACTCCTCTGCTCCTCGTCCTGCAACACATTCACAAATCAATACTGCAGGTATGCCTGGAAACAGCCATGCACACAGAGCCAGAGACCTCCAGCTCTGCCCTTGTTGTTCTCATTTTCAGCACAGAGCCGTCCTCTTTAATCACCCAGAGGAGCAAAACTACAGAGGAATAAACCACAAAACCATCAGAGTGGACTCTGTCTCAATGTGGACTCTGTCTCTGTTGTCTTGTTTTAGATTTACTACTTCCGGGCACTGGGAGACGGCAGCCTGTTGCAGCAGCTCTGACTCAATTTTCTTGTTTTGTGTATTTTTCTCCCCCTGTTGTTCTTTATCTTATTTATTTTTGGTTTAAGCTACCATTAATACTGCAACGTTTTAGTTGTGGTACTTCTGGCGGAGTTTTGTCGTTCCCTTTGGACTTTTTCTTTGTTTACGATGCTCACCTACACAGGTGAGGAACTCCTGCAGCACCGTAATGGAGCCGGTTGCCCCTCTGCACGTATACCTGAGGAGATATGGAGGGCGACGCTCAGAGGGAAGAAAGCCGGCTCCAAAGTTAGAGAGAGGATCGAGAGGGACAGGAGATTTAAACCTTTCCTTGCATCGATCATTATGGGGAACGTGAGGTCACTCGCCAACAAGACTGACGAGCTGACGGCGTTTGTGAACAGCCAGCGGATCTACAGGGAGAGCAGCCTGCTTGTCTTCACGGAGACATGGCTGCAGGGGACAACACCGGACAGTGTGATCGACCTGACCGGCTTCACGCTGGTCGGAGTGAACCGAGGGACACAGAGCGGTAAGAAGAGAGGAGGGGGACTTGCTGTCTTTGTGAACTCTAAACGGTGTTGTCCCAGACATGTGACTGTGAAGGAGACTGTCTGCACCCCTGATGTGGAACTTTTAGCGGTGGGATTATGTCCGTATTACCTACAGCGGGAGTTTTCACACGCCATTGCTGTTGCTGTTTACATCCTGCCGTCAGCTGTACCGGCCGGCGCCTGTGACGTCATCCACGCTGTGATCGCGGGACTCCAAACCCAGCACCCCAGCGCCCTCATACTGATCAGTGGGGACTTTAATCATGTCTCTCTCTCTCCTGGCCTGACAAACTTTACACAATATGTGGACTGTGCTACAAGAGGGAATAAAATCCTGGACCTCCTGCATGCCAACGTGAAGGGAGCATACAGCTCTTCTTCTCTCCCTCCTCTGGGGGAATCAGACCACAACCTTATTTACCTTGATACCACCTACAGGCTGCTGGTGGAACAACAGGCGGCCACCATCAGGACTGTCAAGGTTTGGTCTAAGGACACAGAGGAGGCGCTGCAGGAGTGCTTCAATGTCACAGACTGGGATCTTTTTAAAGAGGACTATGGTGATGACATTGAAGGCCTCTCTCATTACATCACAGACTACATCCGTTTCTGTGAGGACAACAGTTAAGAATGATTTGAACTTTGTACATATTGTATATAGTGTTTTCATGTATTTGAACATTTCTATCCTGATCATTGTATAACCTTTTCTTTAGCAGCTTCATCCTTTCCCCCCACACACACAGATACTACATGACATTCTTTCCCCACACACACAATCCCTCCATGGCCTTGTACAGTCCTCTCCTTGTTACTTTTTATCACGTATTGTTTATGACTCAGTGCATCACCAGACCAGCCTAAACAGACCCAAGAAGGAGACGTGAAGGCCACGACACCTCTCACCCCTCCCTACATGTTAAACACACACGCACACACATGCCTATATAGAGAGAAGACTTTTGTATTAGCTTCAGATCAACACCTCAGACTGCTTGACACTCTGTATTGTTGTTCTCCTTGCTGCAAGTAAAACTCTGTTGGATTGCACCCAGCTGTTCTCTGCATCTTCATTCTGAATTATGTCAGGTGTTGGTAAGAACCATTACACCACTGAGCAATCTTGGGACTGTGAGGGAAAAAATCCTGACATAAACTTGGTCCTTCGAGCCGGATCCTCAACATCTGTGACCCTGGGAGAGAGGGAGCCATCGCGAAAGTCCATGCACGGCCTGGAAGAAGATTTCCAGCGTTGAAAAGCCCGCTTTGAGGGATCGGTGGTCTCCACACTCGACTGGGGCTGGTGACGAGGATCCACCCAAGAGACAGCTGGCTGCAAACTGGTGAGCATAGATCCTTTGTGGTATAAGAAGCTTCAGAGCGGACTTACAACCCGCTGGTTAGGCAGTATAGGAGGTCTTAGAGCGGACTTGTAACCCGCTAATTGCCCTATACTAAGAGTTTAGGATGTCTGAGAGACAGGCCGTACACCTGTCTAAATTGCCCTAAACTAGGTGTCCACTCCTACGTGACTTCTAACTGCTTTAGAAAGTAGTTTCAGGAGTGAAGAGTGATGTAGGATGTCTTAGAGTGGATTTACAACCCACTAATTGCCCTGCACTACTGTTTGATAATTCTAAGCTTGGACTCCACTCCTAAATGACTTTAACTGCGTTAGAAGGCAGTCTTGGGAGTGAAGACAATTGTGTACAGTTGGGTACAATTGTGTGTGTGTGTGTGACTGTGTGTGTGTGACTTTGTGTGTGTGCGACTCTGATCAAAATTGAGAGGCTGCAGAGGAAGACGGCTACATCCGCTGTGAGTAGAAGCTTAGTGTAGTGGACGATCTTCTCTCTGATAGTGGCTGATCGTTGATCATTGTCCAGAAGATTGCAATATGGGAAAAGGTAACAGTAAACTGAGTAAAGAAGAGAAAGATAAGAAAAAGAGGAGGTTTAAACATAATGGACAGTTAATAAAGAAAGAACAGGGAAGAAATCCACCTGTGGATCCCCTGAAGTATGCAGAAAAATGGATAAAAGAGTATGAATTTGATGGAAACCTTAAAGTAAAATCATGCAAAGCACTTGTGTGTGCTGTGAAAGAAGCCAATAAGAAAAAAGGAGATGATTGTAATGAAGTTCAATGTTAGACTGGTCCAGCCTTGATTTAATGATACTTACCTATCAACCCACAGTCATGGAGCTAATGAAATGTCTTAAAATCCTGTTTAAAGGAGACTTTGAGGCAGTAATACCAGGGACAATACCCATGACTGACCTCTCTCCAGCAATTGATTGGCAGGACCTACGCAAGCATAAAGAAAAAGTACAGGACAAATATGGCAGTAAGTGTGACCCTGGCAAAGTCACTACATTGAGAATGAGAGATGATGAAGACCTGACTACTTTTGCACTCCGCTTCACGACAGCCTTTGAAAAACATCTAGGCTACAGTGACTCTTATGATGCGAAATACACCTCAGCATGGAAGACGATGTTTTTAAACTGTCTCCCACAGAGCCTGCAAGCAAAAGTTAACCTGACCTGTCTCACCCTGGGAACATGTTCCATGGAGGAATTGTTACAACACTGCCTCCACCATTATGAAAACACCCAGCAGAAGGAAAAGAAAACAAAGATAAACGCGGAGCAAGCTCTTGTAGCGTTCATGTCAGGCGCGAGACCAAAACAAAAATCTAACTATAAACCTAAAGAAAACCAAGATAGAGGCAGAGACAGAGTTAAAGACCGACCTCGCATAAAGTGCTATTATTGCAACAAAACAGGCCACATTGAGAAACACTGTAGGCTGAAGCAAATGGATGAAGAGACTGACTCTGATTCAGACTCTGACCACGAGCGACACAGACATGTTAGAGATGTCTCACCGGACCACACTAGAGTCCGCAGAAGGCATAATAAAGACCGCAAAACGCACGCATGACTAAACCAGGAAGATAAAGAGACAATGGAGCACCAAAAAGTGATGCTAGAAAAAGTGTTGGCTCATAGAGCTGATCAAACATTACCAAATGATGAATCACCTGTTGAAATTTGTTATAACTCCATGCTCCAGTCTCCAACTATTGTCCTAAATGTAAATGGTGAACTGATTGAATTCCTATTGGACACAGGTGCAACTAGAAGCACTCTGAATAAAGTGCCAAAACATGTATTGTTAACCAAATCCACCATTTGTGTCAAGTCTGCTAGTGGAGATTTGACCACAGAATCTCTGACTGAACCCGTACCTGTTACGGACCTTCACACAGGAAAAACTGCTAAAGTTCAGTTTATCCATTGTCCTTCCTGTCCAGTGAACCTTTTGGGAAGAGATTTGCTTTATGATCTTGATTTGACCATAGGCAGAAAGAAAGATGATTACACAGTTTTAAGAACAGAAACTGCAAGACAACTTTATGTCACCCCACCAGGATACTGGTATGGCTTTAACATTGAAGGTGACCAAATGAAACAACTGCAATCAGATGCTAAAAGCATACTGACTGGTGCTGGACATGGACATTACAGAATTAGACACTCCTGTCCAGCTTCGTACACCACTATGGCAGTTTCATTAACAGATGTGACATTGGACCTTGACCGTTGCCACAATTTACCTGAAACCACTACTTTACGATGTGGTTCACTTTTATGGACATTAGAGGGACTTTGTTGTTTCTCAGTCCATTTACAACCTGAGGTCCAATCTCAATTTGAAGGCAAACGAGCACACATTTCTATGTATAAACCAAAAGACAGAAAGTGGAAGGAATGTGGTGATCTGGCATTAACAGCAGCCTTAACACATGACTGGACACCTGTACCAGGAACTTTCAACCTTAAAAGGTCCCCAAGTGCCCAGATCTTTAATAGATTTTATCCATCACTGTTACAGGGCACCAGAACGTGCATTCCTTTGACCCAAGTACACCTGAGCACTACAGAATGACCTCTAAAAGACGTTCCTGAAACACTTTGGTCTCAAGTCCATCTGATGTAGGCTTAATGAAAGATGTAAAACCTATCATAATTAAAGGAAAAAATGAACACAGGCCTGGACAGAAACAATATCCATTAAAGCCTGATGCAATAGCAGGTATTACACCTGTAATACAAGACTTGTTAAAAGCTGGAGTCCTAATACCATGTGAGGACTCACCTGTAAATACACCTATTTTTCCTGTGAAAAAAGCTCCGCCCAGTGTGGGATGGAGAATGGTGCAGGACTTACAAGCTGTAAATAAAACTGTTCAAACACGTGTACCACTTGTGCCAGATCCACACACATTGCTTAATAATCTGTGACCAAAGATGAAATATTTTACAGTAGTGGATCTAGCAAATGCATTTTTCTCCATACCTGTAGATAAAAAGTCACAATATTGGTTTGCATTCACTTTTGAAGGTAAAAGGTATACTTATACCCGCCTTCCTCAAGGCTTTACTGATTCACCAACTATATTTTCTCAGGCTATGACTGCAAACCTTTCTAAATTTAATCCACCTTGTGGTTCACAAGTTTTATTGTATGTTAATGATATCCTTCTTGCCTCAGATGATAAAACTAAATGTTACAATGACTCATTGGAGTTACTGAAATTTTTAGCTGAACAAGGACATAAATGCAGTAAAAACAAATTGCAGTTTGTTCAACAGGAAGTTAAATTCCTTGGACATACTGTTTCTCATGGTTCCAAATCTCTTACAACATGACGGATTAAGATGATTTCTGAGTTGCCTTATCCAGACACACCTAAAGAACTAATGGCATTCTTAGAACCCTAAATTACTGCAGACAATGGATCCCAAATTTCTCTGCTATGTCAGGACCGCTGTACTCGCTCCTAACCTCAAAAGAGAGAGTTTTCCCTCTGTCTTCAGAGCACAGGGACTTATGTAATCAATTAAAACGAGCAGTACACCAATCTTTATCTTTAAAACTACCTGACTACAGCAAACCATTTCATCTTTTCTGTCACTCTAAAGATGGTCACATGTCCACAGTATTGGCCCAAAAAGAAGCAGGAAGTTACCGCCCTATAGCTTATTATTCTAAAAAGCTTGACCCCGTGGCACAAGGCCTCCCTCCATGTGTCATGGCTGTCATAGCAGCTGCAGAAGCAGTTACATCCAGTGCTGATGTTGTTCTTTTTCATCCTTTGACCTTACATGTAAACCATGATGTATATGCACTGCTACAACAGGATAAGATTCATTTCCTGTCACCTGCTAGACATCTGCACTGTATGACTGTTCTTCTATCTAAACCACACCTAGAAATACTACGCTGCACAGTTTTAAATCCTGCGACACTTTTACCTGATGTTGAAAACATATGTGATGATCATGACTGATTAGAATCTTCCCTTCAGACATTTTTGCCCAGACCTGATCTGAAGGACACACCAATTTGGCTTTTTACTGATGGCAGCTCTTTAAAAAGTTCAAATGGAAAAACACACTCTGCTTATGCTGTAACCACCCTGACTGAGGTACTGATGACACAATCACTACCTGCATCTGACTCAGCCCAATCTGCTGAGCTAAAAGCTGTTATTGCTGCCTTACACTATTGTACTGACTTTCCCGTAACTATTTTCACTGATTCTAAATACGTCTATACCTCTTGTCATTATCACTGTGCTCAATGGCATCTTAGAGATTTTAAAACATCATCTGGTTTTGATGTAAAGCATGCAGTCCTGCTTAAAGACCTAACACGAGCCCTAAAGCTTCCCTCAGCTTTAGCTATTGTCCATGTTCCGGCTCACACCAAAAAAACTGATCTTTTTTCCCGTGGCAATGCTCTAGCTGACTCTGCAGCTCAGGCTTTGGCCCGAGGTGAACCTGCTACCCCTATCTTTACTACCATAACTAACTCTGATGATGCTCTGCATGACCATCAACACCATGCAGACCCACCTGCATGTGTTATCCTTGACCCTGAGAATGACCTTTTTTATCACCCAGATACTGGTTTACTCTGGTTACCTCCTTCCTTATATCCCTGGGCGTGTCAGGTGTCCCATGGACCTTGCCATGTGACAATAGCGGGGATGTTAGGGGGAGTACAAAAATGTTTTTATGCTCCAAATTTCCAAAAAGCTGCACATAATCATGTAAAGAATTGTTTAATATGATTAAAAAACAATGCTCAAGGAGGCATAAGAACAAGACAAGGTTCATTTCCTGAACCAACATCACCTTTTCAAGTTTTAAGCATGGATTACATTGAATTAGATAAATGTCAAAATCTAAAGTATTGTCTAGTTGTTATATGACATTATAGTAATTGGACTGAAATACATCCAACTGCACATGCTGATGCAGATTTTACAGTCAAAGTGCTGAAAGAGAGTATTTTCTGCAGATTTGGAATACCTGAAATTATCTACTCAGATAATGGTACACACTTTACTGCACAAAAAGTAAAAACTCTGCTGAATGAATTAGGAGTGCAACATAAGTTACACACAGCATTTCATCCACAGTCAGCTGGACTCGTGGAACGTAAGAATGGTACAGTTAAACAACAACTAATTAAAGCAATGGAAACAACAGGAAAACCATGGCCTGCTTGTTTACACCTAGTTAAAACTTCCATTAATACAACACCTTGTGGCAAACATAAACTAACACTATTTGAATGTATATTTCATAGACCTTATCAGCTACCTGAATTGACAAATCTCCAGCCTAAGAAACCTGTAAAATGCTCTGAATCACTGACACATTTGCAACAATGTTGTAAAGTGAAAGAGCAAATTGATGCTGTCAAGTCTGTTTCTGTGTCCCAGGAGGAGAAGCCTGAAGGCCCTTACACCTGTCAAACCTGGAGACTTTGTGTTCCTGAAGGCCCTCCAGAGAAGAAGTGGTCGTCACCACGTTGGACTGGGCCATACCAAGTTCTCCTGTCAACACCCACAGCAGTAAAAGTTGAAGGAAGACCATCCTGGATCCATCTCAGCCACTGCAAACTCCTGAGAAGTGAGGAGGAGATGCTGAAGCTGGACTCTGCACTGGTGAATAAAGCGGGCTACAAAGGGGGGCGGAGAATAGCTCCGTGTGCTGATAGAAGGCACTGCCGTTAGGGCACCGTCTCAAACCCGAGAAGAAACCATCGCCAGGCGTCTGACTGGCCCCAGTGTACTATAGGGAAATGGCTCAGAGATGGACTCCCTGCTTCCTGACTACTCTGCTGTGTGTCATCGTCATCGTCTGGATCCTGACTGACTGGCCTCTGGCTCCTCTGGCTCCCCCTGGTGGACATGGACTGAACAAGCGTAACCATCTTGGAAACAACAACCCCTGGACCATCCTGAAGACAGCAGCCCCTTGGATTGGTATACCAAGGCTTTCAACTTCTCATCATCTTTTGAACTGAACATGTGGTACAGATATGCACAAACCTTAGCAAAATCTCAGAATATAACTGACTGTTATGTGTGTACTAGGATGCCAATAGCCACAAGGAACCCTCACATCATACCCAAACCAGTAACAAATGTCAACACTTTGTTCCCACACATTCTCAGATCATCACTTGCAGCTACAGTTTTTAACCAAACATACTGGTCTATGATTTCAGGCCCTAAACCTAATGCTAAGATGTTAAACTTTACCCATCTACTTAAGACAATGATACAAAGAACAACCCTATTTATGGCCCAGTACATCTAACTAAGGATGTTCAATTTGACTGTTTTTACAACAATGACAAATTCCCCAATTCGGCTTCCATCCCTATGGGTAATGTTAATCCAACATACTGCTTTAGTGTTCATAAACCTTGCTTGAAAAATGACTCCCAAAATTTACAGACAGCATGTTTATTCCACCTTATCAACAGCCCCACCAATTGGACATGAGGAAACACAAATTTAGTTTCTTCGCAGATACTATGCCTATATGATGCCTGTACAGAAAATCTAACTGAAGTTGTATAAGGTTGATGTGAGAAGTGCATTGGTATCTGTTCAAATAATGAAAAACAGCGGGGAATGTTAAGAATGACTTGAACTTTGTACATATTGTATATAGTGTTTTCATGTATTTGAACATTTCTATCCTGATCATTTTATAACCTTTTCTTTAGCAGCTTCATTCCTTTCCCCACACACACAATCCCTCCATGGCCTTGTACAGTCCTCTCCTTGTTACTTTTTCTCACCTATTGTTTATGACTCGGTGCATCACCAGACCAGCCTAAACAAACCCAAGAAGGAGACGTGAAGGCCACGACACCTCTCACCCCTCCCTACATGTTAAACACACACGCACACACATGCCTATATAGAGAGAAGACTTTTGTATTAGCTTCAGATCAACACCTCAGACTGCTTGACACTCTGTACTGTTGTTCTCCTTGCTGCAAGTAAAACTCTGTTGGATTGCACCCAGCTGTTCTCTGCATCTTCATTCTGAATTATGTCAGGTGTTGGTAAGAACCATTAAGGCACCAATGAGCAATCTTGGGACTGTGAGGGAAAAAATCCTGACAACAACATTGTCCAAACCAAAAAGATCCGCTGCTTCCCAAACAACAAACCCTGGATTAGTAAGGACATTAAAGGCCTTCTCAACAAGAAGAAGAGGGCCTTCATGTCTAAGGATCTGGACAGGCTAAGGGCTGTCCAGAAGGAGCTGAAGAAGAAGCTGAAGGAGGCCAAGAACAGCTACAGGGAGGCCAAGATGGGGCAGGAACACTCCAGAGAGCTGTGGTGTGGGATGAAACGGATGACAGGCTTCAACAGACCTGCACCCAGAGCTGAGGGAGACCCAGAGTTTGCTTCTGAGCTGAACCTATTCTTCAATTGGTTCGACACAATCCCCACCCCGGTGAGCTCAGAGAATGGATCTGGGTCTTCAACCCCCACCCCAGCCCCCACTCACAACTCTGCAGGAGACTCTGCCCCCCTCCCTGGCACATCTTCATCCCCCTCCCCTAGCTTGCAAGTGGCTGCAACAGACAGCCCCCCCTCTCCCCCCAACCTACCCCCCCTGGACACCAAACTCACCCAGCACCCCTCCCTCTCTCCCTGCCTCACACTCACGTCCAGCCAGGTACAGAGGGAGCTCTCCAAACTCCGCACCAACAAAGCCAGTGGGCCAGACAACATCAGCCCCAGGGTCCTCAGGGTGTGTGCCGGGCAGCTCGCTGGAGTCTTTCAGCACCTCTTTAACCTCTCCCTGAGGTTGATGAAGGTGCCCGACCTGTGGAAGACCTCCTGCATCGTCACGGTACCAAAAAAAGGACGTCCCAGCGCTCTCAATGACTACAGACCTGTGGCACTGACGTCACATGTCATGAAGACCTTTGAGAGGCTGGTTCTTCAGCACCTGAGGACTCTGCTCTCTGCTTTCCAGGATCCTCTGCAGTTTGCATACCAGCAGCACATTGGCGTGGAGGATGCCATCATCTTCCTCACTCACAGGGCCCTGTCACACCTGGAGAGACCAGGGGGCACTGTGAGAGTCACGTTCTTTGACTTCTCTAGTGCCTTCAACACCATCAGGCCCTGCCGCCTGGGGGAAAAGCTGCTGGACATGCAACTGCACCCTGACACCACAGCCTGGATACTGGACTACCTCACAGGCCGGCCGCAGTACGTCAGGGTGAATGGCTGTGCTTCTGAGGTGGTCACAAGCAACACCGGAGTGCCCCAAGGAACTGTTCTGGCGCCCTTCCTCTTCACCCTCTTCACTTCAGACTTCTGGTTCAACTCTGGTTCCTGTCACCTCCAGAAGTTTTCCGATGACTCCTCCATTGTTGGATGTATCACCGACGACGACGAGGGGGAGTACAGAGGACTGATCGAGAGCTTCGTCACATGGTGTGACAGCAACAACCTGAAGCTCAACATCAGCAAGACCAAGGAGGTGGTGGTGGACTACCGGAGGAGCAGGAGGTCCCCTGCCCCCATCATCATCCAGGGGGAGGAAGTGGAGAGGGTGGACTCGTATCGGTACCTTGGGGTCCACATTAACGATAAACTGGACTGGTCACACAACACAGACGCCCTCTTCAGGAAAGGACAGAGCAGGCTGTTCTTCCTGAGGAGACTCAGGTCGTTTGGTGTCTGCAGCAGGCTCCTGAAGACCTTCTACCAGTCTGTGGTGGCCAGCGCACTCTTCTTTGCTGTAGTGTGCTGGTGGGGCGGCATCAAGACTGGTGAGGTCAACAGGCTCAACAAACTGGTGAAGAAGGCCCGTTCTGTGGTGGGCCTTCAATTAGACACTTTACAGACTGTGGCTGAGAGGAGGATCAAGGACAAAATCATGTCGATCATGGACAACCCCTCTCACCCTCTCCACGATGAGCTGTGGGACATGGGAAGCTCGTTCAGCCAGCGCATCATCCCCCCCAGAAGCAGAACTGAGCGCTTCAGGCGCTCCTTTGTGCCCACCGCCATCAGACTTTACAACAGCAGCAGAGGCCACAGTCTGTCACTGCATAATACGCACACAAAACATCAGAGTTTATTTAAAAGCAAAAAAGTGCGTGTTATAATCGAGAAATTACGGTACTCTTTCAATTCATTCTCACATATAAAATGACAAAAGACCTTTACAGTCCAAAAGTTCGAAACTGATCTCAAGCACAACCTATAAACCTACATATATAACCCACATAGTTATAGTTATAGTTAAAGTTATACCTATATAACTATAACCCAGCAGCCCACCCACAGTTCATCAGGGAAAACCAAAGTCTGGGTTAAAATTGAGTCCAGGGGGGAAAAACAGCGGTGCAGAAGTTTGTGGGGGGAAAGTGTGTTGTAGGGGGAGTGGGCAAGTGAGCCGGGTATGAGTTTTTGTTTCGGGCTACAGGGAGCCCCCTGCCGGCCTGGCAGGAGGGGTGCGACGCTCCAACATTCAGTCCATTTATGGATCCTAGAAGGGCTCCTTTAAGCTCGCCATTGAGGGATCAGCTACCTGGCCTGGAGAACCGGACCAGAGTTCAAATAAATCACAATGCACATTCAATAACAATATACAAATCCTAGTGAGCACACAATTCTAAAAATACGTCTGTGTAGATTCTCATTCATCCAGGTCATGGTCATTCTGAAGATTCAACAGCAAGGCAACTGGACTGTGTAGAGTTTGTTGGGAGGACGTTTCACTTCTCATCCAAGAAGCTTCTTCAGTTCCAAATGGCTGGTGCTGGAAGCAGACATTTATCTTGCTAGAGGAAAAAACAACAACAAGGTGTTATGGTCACATGTGCCCAGGTGTGAGTGTTTGGAGAGCTTCCTGGGGAGAGAGCTTAGCACTGCATTATATGTAGGTGAGAGGTTGTGTCTGAGTCCACCACCTCTGTTCAGAGAAGGCTTCTCCAGTCTGGTGAAGATGGCTTCTTTAACTCCTCTTTCAAACCATCTATCTTCTCTCGCCAACACCTGTACATTGCTGTCCTCAAAAGAGTGTCCCGTGTCCTTTAAGTGAAGGTGGACTGCTGAGTCCTGACCTGAGGACGTAGCTCTCCTGTGTTGAGCCATACGCTTGTGAAGCAGTTGTTTAGTTTCCCCAATGTACAGGTCTGAGCATTCCTCACTGCACTGGACTGCATACACCACATTGCTCTGTTTATGTCTTGGTGTTTTGAACATTGTGATTCCGTATGTTGCAGGTTTATCTGAAAACCTTAAGAGAATCTTTGGCAAACACCACATTCCTGTTCACTTCAAGCCTGGAAACACATGAAGGCAGAAGTTGGTCCATCCCAAGGACAATATCTGCGTCCAGCACCAGCCATTTGGAACTGAAGAAGCTTCTTGGATGAGAAGTGAAATGTCTTCCCAACAAACTCTACACAGTCCAGTTGCCTTGCTGTTGAATCTTCAGAAATTCTAAAAATAGCACAAGAGTCATAAATAACATTTACATATTATTCAGGCATAATTTATATAATCAATCTACATAAAAGAAACATTTAATTCATTTTACTAAAGTGCTTAAGGCTTAAATAAGTAAACCTTTGAAGGGATGCATGCTTCCTTGCATTAAGGCACTTCACACACAAAAATAATAATACACTATCATACAATTAATCTAAGGACACTTGGCCTCTCAAATCATCTCATTCATAATTACATTTTAGGGAAACAGGAACATTACTGGTCAAACATGCAGGCTAACCCATTTGAATGAAGGCGGCTAGGCTAACATTAGCACAATCAACCAATTTGACTCACCAGGCCTCGGTTTAAACTAAACAGACTCGTTCTGGGTTTTGGCTGCAGTAGATTGCTCCCATAAGTCAATATACACAGTGCTTAATGTCATTCATTATTCAAGCATAACGAGGTAGAAATAAGTGTAAAGATCGACCTGTGGCTCTGCTTCAAATCAAACTGACCTGCAGTGCACATTAACTGAACCCGACTGGCCGCGCCGACCCACGTGACCATGTCACATCACCACAGACATCAACACCAATTGGACAACTGGTTCAAGTGATTGTCCCGAGAGATCAAATCGAAAAACCGCGAAACGGGAGTAATATACAGTTGTGTTCAAAATAATAGCAGTCCCACATCACTAGCAAGATAAATCACTGTTTTTGTTAGAATTTCATCTTCTACACTGCAAGTAAGTTTCTAGAAGGTTTAGTAAAGGTATAGAAAACCAACAGACCCAACAGGCATGACGTGCATGCTGCTGATTCTGTGAAACTGAATTATTAACTGAAAGGGGCTTGTTCAAAGAAGAAGAGCATTCTTTGATTAAGAAGTTAATAAAAGAGGGGAAAACCTATAAAGAAGTTCAGAAAATGATAGGCTGTTCAGCTAAAATGATATCAAATGCTTTAAAGTGGCAGCCAAAACCAGAAAGGCGAGGAAGACAAAGAAAAACGACTATTCGAATGGATCGGAGAATAACCAAAATGGCAAAGGCTCAGCCAATGATCAGCTCCAGGAGGATCAGAGAAGATCTAAGGTTGCCTGTGAGTACTGAAACAATCAGACCACGTCTATGTGAAGCCAAGCTACCAGCAAGAAGCCCCCGCAAAGTCCCATTGTTAAAAAAAGACGTGCTGAAGCCGTGACAATCTGCCAAAGAACAATTGACTGGCCTAAAAAGAAATGGCCCAATATTTTGTGGACTGATGAGAGTAAGATTGTTCTTTTTGGGTCTAAGGGCCACAGACAGTTTGTCAGACGACCTGAAAACACTGAATTCAAGCCACAGTACACAGTGAAGACAGTGAAGCATGGTGGTGCAAGCATCATGGTATGGGGATGTTTCTCCTACTATGGTGTTGGTCCTATTTATGGCATACCAGGGATCATGGATCAGTTTGAGTACATCAGAATACTGGAAGAAATCATGTTGCCGTATGCTGAAGAGGAAATGCCCTTGAAATGGGTGTTTCAACAAGACAATGACCCCAAACACACCAGCAGGCGAGCAAAATCATGGTTCCAGACAAACAAAATTCAAGTAATGGAGTGGCCAGCACAATCCCCAGACCTTAATCCCATAGAAAACTTGTGGGCTGACATAAAAAATGCTGTTCATGAGGCAAAACCAAGAAATGCAGAGCAATTGTGGATCGTAGTACAATTTGTCTTGGGCTTCAATACCTGTTGACCGGTGCCGGAAGTTGGTAGGCTCCATGCACCACAGATGTGAAGCAGTTGTCAGAAACCGTGGTTATGCAACTAAATATTCTCAGGAAAAGTTGAATCATCAAGCAATTCTTAGTTTATACACTACATTTTTGACTTTGTAAATAAAGATGTCAACACTGCTATTTTTTGAACATTATATTTCTTGACTTTCTGTAAAATATGATCAAATTCAATTACTTTTTCCAATTTTCTTGCTCTGAAATAGAATGTGCAGTGTCCTCAATGCATTTGTGTGCATTAAAATAAAATTTATTTGAAGAATTTTGAGGTTTACTCACCTTTTTAAACACACTGCTATTGTTATGAACATAACTGTATAGGGCAGAAAGGATTTGTCACCTGGGTTTTCTCGGTTTTATATTGGTCTTACTGATTAATTTGATTTGATTCCTGGTTCTAGTCCCTGTGCAGCTCTCTGGTCCCCTTCTTGACTAAATCAGGTTATATAGACCAGGTGGACTGGAGTGGACTGAACTGGACTGGACTGGACTGGACTTACAGACACACAAGCTGGATTTTCAGGGAGCCTAATATTTACTCCTTTGTCTCCATGAAGCCTCAGAGATGAAGACATTCCTGCACATCACTGTGATGTGCATCTCAACATGTTTACATCTTATGGACCAATCAGATCAAGGGTACATTAACTCTTTCCTGTGCATCACAGACCAGCCACAGACCAGTCACAGACCAGCCACAGACCAGCTACAGACCAGCCACAGGCCAGTCACAGACAAGCCACAGGCCAGTCACAGACCAGCTACAGACCAGCCACAGGCCAGTCACAGACCAGCCCCAGGCCAGCCACAGACCAGTCACAGACCAGCCCCAGGCCAGCCACAGACCAGTCACAGACCAGTCACAGACCAGCCACAGTCTGGCCACCAGTCCCTTACTACTTACGGGGGGGGCAAAATAACGGAAAATCTTTGGTTATTTGTGTGTATGTTCGAAAAACCGTTTGAGTTTGATTTTGAGGAAAACTGACAGCCTTGGTCCATGAGCTGAGACTTCACGTTCTCACATGTCTGCGCAGGAAAGACCTCCTGCTGAGGAGCTTTAGACCTTTTTTGTTTCTCTGCTGGGAGACAAACATTCCCTCTGCAGGACTCTCCTCAGCACACTACGCTAGTATCCAGGGATATGTCTGATCAGCCAATCACAGCAGGGTTATTCAGTCTGTCGTTTTCTGCTCTAATTGAGATCACGATCGTTGCAGAGGATCCATCAGGGAGATGTTTCTGTGGCCTTGGTCCCTGAAGAAGCTTCAATTCCAGAGGACAGTCAGAGAGGAAGTCCAGTCCGAGTCTGAAGACATCGACAACATCATCATGGAGCAGAGGCCCAGAGCCACATCATTATAGTCTGAAGACACCAGACAAACGTCTCACTGAAAGATGGACGGAGACATGGTGAGGACAGCATAGACATACCACAGAGAGACAGAGTTTGTTTTGTTGTAATAAATCTTACCTGTTTGTTCAGACGGAGCCTCGGAGGATGAGGGCTGGGCCCAAACAGTTGATTCTGCTGTTGACTCTTCTGTGGTGATTGGACGTTTGAAGCCTGAAGAAACAGACGTGTCAACCAAACAGGAGCAGAAGTACTATGTGGAAAAACCATGAGAACCTGGCTCCTCCCCCTCATGCTGGTCTCCAGCCTGGTCACTCTGCTATGGGAGGGCGTCCCGTTCTCCAACCAGCATCCACCACAGTCAGCCGGCATGGTCTTTCAGGCCCAGACTGTGGAGACCTGGGACTGTACTGGTTACAGCATCTCACCCCAATGTCTCTCTGCAGTGGGGCCAACCAGGGGCCAATCAGGGGTCGATCAGGGGCCAATCAGGGGTCGATCAGGGGCCAATCAGGGGCCAACCAGGGGCCGACCAGGGGCTGATCAGGGGCCAACCAGGGGCCAATCAGGGGCCGACCCGGGGCCAACCAGGGGCCAACCAGGGGCCGATCAGGGGCCAATCAGGGGTCGATCAGGGGCCAATCAGGGGCCGACCAGGGGCCGACCAGGGGCCAACCAGGGGCCAACCAGGGGCCGATCAGGGGCCAATCAGGGGTCGATCAGGGGCCAATCAGGGGTCGATCAGGGGCCAATCAGGGGCCAACCAGGGGCCGACCAGGGGCCGATCAGGGGCCAATCAGGGGCCAATCAGGGGCCAATGGGACACCTGACTGTTTACCATCTGGGACAACCATAAGCTCCAAAGAAGAGTGACCAAAAGAATCAGCTTAGAGTGTCAGTGATCATCATCTCCTTTTATAAGGATGAAGGTGTTCATGTTCCTCCAGTTAGGCCTCCATGTCACATACACAGGGATCCGTTATTATTGCCCTTCTCAGTCAACAACATGTCATAAAACCTGAAAGAAAACCAGAGAGAGGAATGAAAGAGAGCCCCAGAACCAGAGATACGATTAAAATGTTCATTTTACAGCATCATTGTCATGAACCAGACCAGAAAGGAGGACCCAAATGCAGGACACGAGACTTAATGAGAGTTTCCAAAAAATCGTGGTTTAATAACAGAAAAGAGGTCGGTACACAGGCAGGCAATACACAGACAGGCAAAGGTATCCAAAACGCTAGGCAAAAGGCAGGGTCAAAAAGGCAAACCAAGATCATTAACAGGCAGAGACTTTGACTATGAAAAATGCTGGAACGCGACACTAGGGTACAGACGAACTGGCAACAAGACAGGGGAAGACACGGGGTTTAAATACATGAGGTAATGAGGGTAATGGGAAACAGCCGGGGAAACACAATCAGGGACCAGGTGTGACAAAGCCAGACAGGAAGTAAAACCCACAGAGACGAGGAAAGACAGGTGAATTTTCAAAATAAAACAGGAAGCATAATACAAGACACAGAACACAATATACAGGACCATGACATCATTGAAGGATTTTCATTAAAGTTAGAGCTCAGCGTGTCTACACTTTAAACTGACCACGAAATTCAATCAGAAATGTATATTTCATTTCAGGCCCTGTCCTAACACACACATACACACCCCCACCCACACACACCCGCACACACCCACACACACACACTCTGATGTGGCTCCTCAGGGCTGGATTAGGACTTGTTAGTATTCATGGGGGCGAGGGCTTTCTTCACCACTGTCTTAATGCCCCCCCCCACGCCTGGCTGTGTGTGTGGCTTCGTCTTAAAGGTGTGTGACTTCATAAATGTGGAGAGGGGGGATTTCTGCTCTGGGTGGAGTTAAGCTGCACACAGGCAGCAATTCGACCTCCTCCTTCGCTCAGACCAATGCACACGCTGACCTCCAACCTCCCAGGAAACTCAGCATGATTATCAAGATGGCGGCGTTGATTGGAGGGCTGATTATAACAAATGCTTCCAACGAGTGAGAAGAGATCAGGGCCGGTGCCTGCAGAGATCATGAGAGTGGACCTCAGAGATCATGTTTGTCCTCTGTTTAAGCAAATAAATCCTGAAACAGCCCCGACTGAGGCTGCAGCATCACTGTATCACTCATTGTGATGTCACAAGAACTTCTGGTTGTGATGTCACAAACATGTCCCATTGTGATGTCACAATAACATCCTGTTGTGATGTCACAAAAATGTGCCATTGTGATGTAAACTGTTTTTCAAATGCTGTCCTCTCTGTGTCAACAGGCATCAGCATCATCAGGGAAAACAGTGACGTCCTGCACATGTGCAGTACTCTTTCAAATAAAGGTAACACAAAAAAACTACAAACTAACAATCACAGAGTTGACAAAGTTATTCAAAGACCACTCCTAACCCTAACCCTAACCCTTGGAGGCTGAGAGTAACAGCAGGATGTGTCCCGGCTGAGGGTATTTGAATGTGCCGTCGTTAGGTCGATGGTCAGTGGGAGGGCCGCCTCTCCCTGCAGCCACTTCCCCGGCCAATCACAGGAGGCCAGCTGAATGTGATCAGAGATCCTCGTGCTGACAGAGCACTCACTCTTCACTCTCACACACTCACACACAGCAAAAGAGAGCAATAGCCACAAATGTCACAGTATAATCACAATATAGGACCAGGGCCATAACAATCATTTTGTGGTTGTTTTGTAAGTGAGTTCATGTTTTGTTTTTGTTTTTTGTGTTTGTTTTGTAACTGAGTTCATATTTTGTTTTTGTTTCGTGTTTGGTTTTTGTGACTGTTTTATAATTAAGTTCATATTTTGTTTAGTTCTTGTTTGTTGTAGTTATTTTATGACCGAGTTCATGTTGGTTTAGTTCTGTTTTTTGTGTTTGATTTGTAACTGAGTTCATGTTTTGTTTAGTTTTTATTTTTGTGTTTGTTTTGTCTTCTGAGTTCATGTTTTGTTTTTGTTTTGTTGTTGCTTTTTGTGTTTGTTTTATAACTGAATACATGTTTTGTTTTTATTTTGTTATTGTTTTTTGTAAATGAGTCCATGTTTTGTTTTGTTTTGTTTTGTTTTTTTGTGTTTGTTTTGTAACTGAGGCCATGTTTTGTTTCTATTTTGTTATTGTTTTTTGTTTTGTAACTGAGGCCATGTTTTGTTTCATACGTGATGAGATTTGACAGTTTGAGTAAATCAGGCTCAGAGGAGATCAGAGTCTTCGTTCTCTGATTGTTTCTTCAGTCACCAAAGAGGAGGAACCTCACTGAGATCAAACATCTCATCAGCAGATGATGAACCACAAACAACAACCATCAGATATGAAGAATCTGTAAACACAAACATGACATCAAAACAACAATCACTGATGAAATATTAAAGACACAGACTGTACTGATGTGCAGAATAAACTCAGTCAGGGAGTCATTATTCTCTTTGTGAACATCTTCAAACAAACAAACAAACATGTCAGCTACACACAGTCTGATATGTGTTAATGTTTGTGTGTTTGTGTTTGTTTCCCTCCTCCCTCCTCCTTCCTGCCTCCTTCCCTCCCTCCTTGCTCCCCTCAAACTCCTAAATCCTCTCTCCTCTTCTTATCGAGCTGAGGTATTGATTTCCCCTGGATCAGGCCTCTCTGTCGATGGCTCTGATGTCCTGACGCCTTAAAACCTCCTCATCAGGAGAGAGTGATGGACCTGCCGCAGGCCGTCCATTCAGGAAGCAGATAAACCAATCAGGGGCCGCGCAGGTGAGATAATGAGGGTGAATAATTAAGATGTAGGAGAGTCTCTGTGGTCAGAAATGAACTCTGAAAGATGAGGCTGGAGTCTGACGAGTTTGTGAGGAAAGATTAAAAAGTAATTACTGTTTTTATCTCTTAAGGCAAAACATTATGATGCCTATCTTTTTTTTTACTTAAAAAGGAAAATTAAAAGTGATCATTAATGGGAGAACATTATTTTTTAATCAGGATACTCAGGGGAATCAACTGGTGACAAGAAGAGGAAATATGAGAAAATATTGACAAGACTAAATAAAGGATTAAATGACAAAAACCCGATGAAGCAAATTAATAATAATTAAAAAAATAAAATAAATGTAACACAGAGGTTACATGACAAACAAAAACATAGAAAACAGGTCTGTTCAAATGACAAGACTCAACATAACCAGACAAACTTAAATTTGGATATTAAACAAGTTAAAGATTGAAAACCAAGACTCTCTCTCCTCACTGACTCCCTCAGACCAGAAACATGCTGGTTAGGCTCTCACGGGCAGTAACCTCGTTAGTGGATTAATTACCTTTTTTAGTAGTGCAGTAGCGTTATCCCCACGGTGAAGACAGAGCGGAGCTTCATCATTATTACCATAATAATATTCAGCTTGTATTAAATACCTGTATTTACTAAAATAACCAAACACTGATATCAGATATTAAACCTACTGAACGGAGCGCGCTCAGATCTGTCCTCTGATGATCAACAGAGTGAGGAATCATCACAAACACAGGGACCTCCTTCGTTTCCTCTGATCATCAGTCTTTCATCTCAGATTCTGATAATTAGTGAAACAAAGAGGTGCTGCTGGAGGAGCGAGGTTCCCCCTGGACCCTGCTCCGCCTGAGACAAAGACCAGGCCCATGAGAAGACAGTCCAGTACATTTATGAGACCAGATATTCACCTTTTTGTCTCCATCAGCTACACTTACGGGGCCCCACAGCTCCAAGTCCTTCACCAGGTACAGAACATTATGACCTGGTGGGTCCGTAGGAGGACTTTGGGGTCTCTGTTAGATCAGGAAAATCCTGTATACACATCACTAAATGTAAAAATAAGGAAGGTCTGTAATTTAAAGAATAAAAACCATCGATTTAACTCTGAGATCAAGTACTGATGCAGCCACTTCAGACTTCCTCTGGTTCCTGATGGGGTCTTGGCTGGTCTCTGATGGGGTCTCAGCTGGTCCCTGATGGGGTCTCAGCTGGTCGCTGATGGGGTCTTGGCTGGTCCCTGATGGGGGTCTTGGCTGGTCACTGATGGAGTCTTGTCTGGTTCATGATGGGGTCTTGGCTGGTCCCTGGGGGGTCTTTGGGGGTCTCCCTGACAGTCGTGGATGGTAGTTCTGGCCATGACTGTGTGAATTTGTGGCGTCGGTTTGCTCTCTGTTGGTCTGGCAGCTCCTTTATTCACTGAGGCTGTCATCAAACATTAACGGGCCTGTTTTTAATGTATTTAAGGTACAACCCCACAGAGGAGGAGGGGCTTCCAGTGGCTGGAAGTCGGCTGGTGATTGGCTGGGAGGGGAAACTGAAGCGGCTGGATCTGTGCTTGTGGTTGGAAAGCTAGGTCGGGATGAATCCTCCAACCTCAGAAGGTGAGAGTGGCAGCATGACTACATTTATTCATAAACATGTGGTCTAGAATAAAACAGGAATCACGCAGAACGTCTGAAAGCGGATGTTTCAACGTGCCCAAAACTAAAGATATGAGTATTGATTTTAGAAGGTCACAGCCAAGTGTCAGTTATACTGTCATTAATGACGTGGATGTTGAGATGGTTTCTCAATACAAATATCTGGGAACAATTATCGATAACTTACTTTGAATTGAACCTAACACTGATGCTGTTTGTAATAAGGTCCAGCAGAGACTTTATTTCTTGAGAAAGATGAACACGTTCAAGGTGTGTGAGGTTCTGATGTCTCTTTTATCAGCGTTTTATAGAAGGTGTTCTCATGTACTGCATGGTCGCTTATGGCCCGCCTTGGCCCTACTCTACTCTACTCTACTCGGCTCTACCCGGTTTGCATTGCGTTTCCACCGGCACAGTTCCTCCTAAAACAAACCAGTTTTTAGTACCTACTCTGCTCTGGTTCTAAGCGAGCTGAGTCGACACTAAAAGGTGACGTCGACCGACTGCCGGCTACTGATTGGGCAGAGAATGTCGTCGCCGATGGGTCTTGAGCGCGATGCCCAAAACAGGACTGCAGTACATACACTTTTTTTGTTACTTTATGGCAATAACTTGCTACCATCACAATGTTAAACACGGGGCTTTATAATTACGAGCTAGCTAACAAGCTAGCAGTATCTTCCATTAGCTTACCCTCATACGTCTTTTCTTTGCAGCCCGATTGCTCTCGTCCTCGGCTTCAAACTGTTGTATAGCTTCAGAAACTCTCCTGTACTTCTCAAGGGTATTTCTTCTCGCCGCCTGCAGCCTTCTTCTGCTTTCCTCTTTGTAACAAAAAGCCACAGACCGAGCGGCAAGTATACTATTGCCTCCAAGTCCTCCATTGGTTGTTGTGTCGCCCAGCTGTTTCACGGCGCCCCCGCCCCCGCTGGGCAGGGGACCGGGCTGGTGGAAAAGCAGGCCAAAGCGAGTAGAGTAGAGCCGGGTAGAGTCGGGGAAAGCCGAGCCGAGTAGAGTAGGGCTAATGGAAAAGGGCCATTAGTTCGGTTGTCTTGCTGTGTCTAGTAAAAACAGACTTATAAATCTGGTCAAAATAGTGAGCGAGCTGATTGGAGTGCAGCGATCTCAGCTGTAGGATACCTGCAGCTGAGATCGCCCTCTGCTGAATTTGATCTTCTCCCTCTGGCCGATGTTACAGAATGCCTCGAACCAAAACTAGGCGAGCCAGAACTTCTTTGATTCTGGTTGCCATTGACAACCTTGATTCATTGACCTGACCAGTTTTCTGTAGGTGCTTTATGCAACTTGTGGATAGAATTGATTGTTGATTTTTAGAGTGTAATCCTTGAATATCTATTGATTATTTATTGAATCTCTTTTTGTCTGCTTTACCTTGTATGTTCAGCATTACTTCTCTGTTTATTTATCTACTGCACAGCACTTTAATGACTGAATGACCTATGGGTTTTGTCTGATTCTTAGCCTTTGGCATTTTGTGGTTTAAGTGTCGTCCTTTTTCACTTGTGCTCAGGATTTTTACTGATTTTCCTCATGCCTGTTTGTTTTATGTTTTATCATGTACTGGTGGATAATAATAAAGTTGAAGATGCAGTTGAAACAGGAGCGATTTTACCCTCCTGAGCTCGATCATGTCGGCGGCTGCAGAATGAGAATCAGAGCTCAGTTTGGTGACGTTGATACGCTCTGTCAGCACTTGAGCAGAAGAAGTTGAATGAGTCTGGATATCATCCTCAGAGACTGCAGAGACTGTCAGGTCCAGCTGACTGACTGAATGTGATTTTCACTCTGTCTTTAGTCCTGATGGAGGCGGGAGCAGGATGAGCGTCCCTGCCTTTGTTTGCATACATGTAAAATCCTGCACACGCACACATCCAGAGTGTATAATGCTGTATCCATCTATTATGTCCTGCAGCGGCTGATTCCTATTCAGCTTACAGCTGCAGGTGCAGATAAACAGGTGTTCAGGGGAGCTGAAGTCCAGGTTTATTTCCACAGAGCCTGTTAACAGGTTTCTCTTCATGAATGCTGTCGGCTCAGTCCAACATTCTCACACTCTACCTGCAGAAGTCATAAGGACAACATTAAAAACACATTCATAAAGCCATGGAGGAGTCACTGCCTTCACAAGCCCGCTGACAGGTCAGAGGCTTGATATTCATTCACTGGAGCCTCATTTAGCCAGGACGTCCCATTAAGGATGAGGGAACTCAGCTACTGAAGACCAGAGCAGGGCAGCAGAGCGAGGACTTTAATGTCAGAAAGAATCAGATTTCATGATCAAGTTCTGACCCTCAGACTCTGGAGGGCAGATCTTCACCGGGACTCACGCATTCATCCTGTGGGTCCTCCAGGTCGTACAGACAAAAGGTTTTCACTCAGATGTTTTATTCAGGATTATTTTCTAGATGTTTGTATTTTTTGGCCCACAATAAAAATCAGGAATGAGTGATTTTTCATTCAATCTTCTTGATGAGAAATGCTGATGAAACAGAAAGAAACGATCGGGGTGCAGGTCTGGGAAAAAGCACTCATTCATGGATTTATGATGGTCTGCGTCTCTGGAGGTGATGATCTTCTCGCTCTCTGGAGCTGATGATCTTCTCGTTCTCTGGAGGTGATGATCTTCTCGCTCTCTGGAGGTGATGATCTTCTCGCTCTCTGGAGCTGATGATCTTCTCGCTTTCTGGAGCTGATGATCTTCTCGCTCTCTGGAGCTGATGATCTTCTCGCTGTCTGGAGGTGATGATCTTCTCGCTCTCTGGAGGTGATGATCTTCTCGCTCTCTGGAGCTGATGATCTTCTCGCTTTCTGGAGCTGATGATCTTCTCGCTCTCTGGAGCTGATGATCTTCTCGCTTTCTGGAGCTGATGATCTTCTCGCTCTCTGGAGCTGATGATCTTCTCGTTCTCTGGAGGTGATGATCTTCTCGCTCTCTGGAGCTGATGATCTTCTCGTTCTCTGGAGGTGATGATCTTCTCGTTCTCTGGAGCTGATGATCTTCTCGCTCTCTGGAGCTGGGCTCAGCAGTCTTGATGCGGAGCAGCTGCAGGATAAATGAGACCTTCCAGATCTGAGGAAGGATTTGTATACTATCTTCAGCTTCAAACCCACACCCACATGGGAGCATCAAGACTTCCATGAATCCTTGAAAGTTTTTGAACCTGGCCTTGAAGTGTTGAGATATTCAATGCATGCATGATGAGAGAGCTTAAGTACAGCTGTGTTCTCAAAGCACTTTTCAGCTTCTGATCCGTGTCATACATTTATCTCCTCTCTCTCTGGCTCACGGCCTGAAGAGGAATGAGGGCTGTTGTCACGGGAACCGTGGGGGGTGGGGGGGTGGGGGGGCTGAGACCAAGGGCCAATGTGGGCTTCAAACCAGAGACTCATAGACCAGAGATTTAGTAGAGAAGTGAGGAGTGTGTGATGGACATCTCTCTGACTTTAAGATGAAGAAGATGATAAAGATGATGAAGATGATGGTGATGATGGAGATGATGGTCATGATGATGACAAATATGATGGTGATGATGGTGATTTCACTTCCTGACATTCAGAATAAAAGCCTCAGCTAAACTCTACAGAATGGCCTTCAAAATAAGATGTACATTAAAACAGGAAGTCATGTACAGTTCAGATGTTCGCCGTTTCTTTATGTCCCGTCTGCTACTGTCTCACAGGTATCACGCCATAGGCAGCCCCAGCTGGAGTCATAGATCTCTGCCTTCAGGTCAGTGAAGCTGTTAAACTGGCAGAACAAACTCAGACGCATGAGTGTTGCCTGGGGAGAATCTGCTCCTAATTCTGTCTTAAAATCTTCTGGTGATATCCGGCTGTAGGAACATCTGGTTATGTTCAGGAAAAGATCACAGTGTGGCTCATGGTGACCTTTGACCGAGGGACGGTTAGGTTTTTCCTTTTAGTCACCCTTAGTCCTTCTACGTCTCCACCTTCCTGTTACCTCAGATGTCCTCTCAGCAGTAACTCTGAGCCCCCTGATTGGTTGAAGCAGGAGTCAGGCCATGTCCATGTCTTGAACAGAGGTCAGAGGTCATCTGTGGTGTCTCTATGAAATGCCAAAAGGATTTTGGTGTTTGAGGACCTCAGAGGAAGAGGTTTCACCTGGAGGACCACACGTGAAACACCAACGTAGAAGTAGAAGAACAGATCTGCAGAGCTGATGAGGTGAGGTGAGGTCAGACTAATGTCCTGAAGGTCACAGCTGAGGTCAGACTGATGTTCTCATGTCTAAAGGTCACAGGTGGAGAGAGACCCTGACCACCACGATGAGGAGGAGAAGATCGACATGACCAAGATATCTCAGTGATGGAGACAGACAAGGTCTAAACCAGATGTGCTTTAGACTTTAACATGTGTCCACCAAGAGGTCAGAGGTCAAACTATGAACACCTTATCTAAAGGGGTTTGGAGGGCTTTCTGTTAATCTTTGCACAAGCATCCAACATGACACATATGTAAACAAAGTCTTGCTGCATGCATGCCAAAGGTCAAGGTCATGGAGCTTGCTTATCAATGTTTTTGATGGTGTAGGTCATAGGTCAAACACTACGGGGCATCATGTTCTTCACCTACTTGTTGACTTTAAATCTCAAAAACACTTTTCAGTTTAAGTTTTGGACAAATGTTCGCTCTGACTCAAGGACAAACTGGTGACCTGAACTGTTAAAATTGGGAGGTATGAGGTCAGGGGTCAAACAGTGCACTACTGTTTCTGTCTTTGGTGATGTGGACCTTGCAGTGGAATAAAACCAGCATGTTATGATAAGTCCACACTGAACCCTGAGAGTCTCCCAGGGACCAGGACACACCCCAGAGGTGACTGAGGTCAGATCAAGGTGGTCCTACGACCTCATTTGTGTTTGACCCCATGACAACCAGTTTTTACAAAGGACTTCACCCCCTTAAAGGCAGGAGCTGAGTTTGAGTCAACCTGAGCCATCACAATGACTCTTTCTCAGGCTTTAGTGAAGAATCGGGTCCATGAGCTCGGTCTGGACCAGGTCGGCTCTCATGCTGGTCCCTCAGTTGAGCTTCTTCAGCCCTCACGCTCTGATGTCAGCGTGTCCCCGTATGCGGGTCAGCCGGAGGGGTGACTGAGAACCTTTGACCAGGTTCATGCCAGGCTGGTTTACAGCCTTTAGCGTCTGATGCTAAGGGCTATGTGGTGCGTCTGTTTAAAATGCCAAGAGGACGTTGGCATTTAAGGAACAAGAACAGTCATGGAGCTTCCTAAAAGCGTCATCAGGGTTCAACCCTGAAGGTGAAAGGGGAACAGAACTTAGGGGTCATACTCGGCATCTCTGAGGTTTGAATAAAAGAGCAGAAGAAGAGAACGTGAAGTCCTGAGCAGAGAAACAGGAAGTGATTTTTCATCAAACTTTGAAGCAGCATCAGCCTCTCCTGAAGAAACATCCACAATATGTGAAGCTTCCCATCAGGAACCATCGGACTACATGGAGCTGAGACCAGAGGACAATTCTCAGGAACACCAGGGTTAGGGTTATGTGTAAGATGGGTTGTTGAGGTAAGGGTTAGGGTTAGGTCGAGGACAGGTTATGGGGAGATGCCCTATTATGGGGGCATCTCGGGCATGGGCTCACATACTTTTTTGTGTTTAGAATCTCTTTTGTCCCAACTTCACTCTTGTTGTTTATGTGCATTGTTAAAATTGTAACAATGTAAAAAAAAAAAAAGAATAAATAAAATAAAATAAAGGATATGATAAAATAACATAAGAACTAGATAAAATATTTACAAAATTCAACCCTCACAGCAAGTCCAAATTCATCAAAACTCTATGTTTAAAAATATGTATAAAAATTTACAAAAGAGAGACAGAAAGGTGGGCACACACACACACAAAGGGCCTTTGCTAATGATTTCAACCCCTCCCAAAATTTCATTAGGGAGCTGACACATTAAAGCTGCATAGGCAACATTGTTAAGTATGCTGTATCTTGACCACTCGTGATGTGCAGAAGATTGAAGGAGGCTTCGTGACACTGGCTCGCTTCAGAATAATGGGTTTATTACAAAAAGCAGCACCAGAATCATACAGGCACTGCAGGATACCTGGGAGAGACTGCCGATGATGTCTTTCTCCCAGACCTCAGTTTTACCACAGCTTATATAGGATCAGGAGTTGTGCACACATCTTCTCTTAACATCCAGATAGCATTAAAATCAGCCTTGGGCTGTATATCCCCTTAGCAATGGTTAACAGATCATCTTAACACTAGCCTTGGGCTGTTTATTTACCTAGCAATGGTTAACAGGTCATCTGCATTCTTGGTGTAAAGGGTCACCTTCAGGCCTCCCATGAACTCTTCATGAGAGCAGATGACAAACAGCTACCGGTAAGCTGAATGCTGCTAACAGTTTAGCCGTCTGCTAACCGTTAGTAAAGAGTACAGTTGAAGCTTGACTCGGACATTACTCAAAATTGTGCTCAGTGGACCGGTGAATTCCAGCAGCGGCTTGATGGCGACTCTGTGTGCGCGTGCTCGTCTGGTAGGAGGGGCTCAGGGCGGAGACGAACGAAACCTAACTCAGATGAGACTCAAAAATCAACCGTTTTCTGGCTTTCTACCTACTGCAGCTTTAAGTATAAATGTATTAAAGGCAGGCCTCTTGAGATGTGACGTTCCATTTTCAAGAGGGACCATGTGGTTAATCAGGTCAGGTTTAGGGTTTTCTGGCTTTCTACCTACTTCAGCTTTAACTAAAATTCATAGATGAATGCAAGCCTAAATATCGGGTTAGGGTTACGCAGAGGACATATTTGAGTTCATCAGAGCCACCATCAGCCATCACTGCTGAGAAAACAGACCAAGCAATCTGTTGGTTAAAAACCAGTGAATCCTCCAGAATCTGCTCAGTTCATCCAGGGGTCATGGTGCATGTCTGTTTTAACGTTGAGCTAAACCTTTGACCTTTGACCTCTGTAAATAAATCAGCTGATCTTCGAGTCCAGGTGGACATTTGTGCATCATTTGGTGAAAATTCTGTGAAGCTGTCTACTGATGCTACGTCTTCCAGGAGAGGTTAACCACATGACTGCTAGGTCCTGAACTTGCTCAAGATCTGGCTCAACACGCAGACCCTGAACTATGACCCCATGTCTCAAATTGTCCAGTGCAACAGAAGTCCCTCCTACAATGATGTGAACAGCGCCAATGGAGGAGATGATTAATTAATGTTATTTACACTAATGAGGACAGCAGCTACGTGGATTAGCATTGCCATTAGCATTGTTAATAACAAATGCTGTTCTAATTCAGAATGTGCAGCTTCCTGCTTTCTGGTCCTGAGTTGCTGCTTCATTTCATTATTTCCAGTTCCTTTATTTTATCATTTCTAAATCGATGTATTTCAGGAGCCAGCTGGAACATCTAACAGCCCTAAACAGCACTAGTCCCTCATGAATGGTTCTTCTCACGTCTGCACTCACTGTCCAACAGCTGCCTCCTTCAATCATCTGCTTCGTCACTCCATCCTCTGTTCTTATTATTTTGCCCATCTCACTGTAGTTACATCTGTCCAGGTACGAACATTTAGACCCACACAGCTGATCTGAAAGGCTAATCTGCATCATGAATATGTATTAGTGCAGACATGATCACCATGATCCCTGATAACATGTATCAGACAGAGAAGCTGAAGAACAAATCCTTCACCTGATCACTGCAGACGACACGAGAAATACTTTACCAGCTGTTACCTTTGTCAACAAATCACAACCATCCTCACAGACCAGCGTCAGCCAAGGCCCAGGCGCTTCAGGTTAGGGTCAGGGTTATCTATTGGATCAGTTCTGGCAACACCAAGACACATTCTGCTCGTGTTACAGCAGTGAATGAGTGCAGGGACTAGACTGACCTGCTGCAGTCCACACCTGTCTGCACTGAACAGGTGAGAAGCATCATGAAGACAAACAACAGAGACGTGGACTGCTGAGACAAACATCAAGAAGAATGAGACAGAATTCAGAGCTTCAACAGTCAGTGTCCCCAGTTCAGTGTTGAGGTGAACATGTTCCTGTTTCAGCTTTTTTGGAACGTGTTGCAGGCATCAAATTCAAAATGAGTGAATATCTCAAGGAAACCCAATGAAGGTCATCAGTTCACACATTAAATATCTTTTCTTTGTCATGTTTTCAGTTGAATAAATGTCTGAATGACGTGAAATCATTGTTTTCTGATTTTGCTTCTGATTTGCGTCCCAACTTCATTGGAATTTGGGTTTGAAAAATCAGCCATCCGAATGAAATGCAAACACACACACAGATATAAAGCATAAAGGAAGGCTGTAAATATCCTTCTGAACAGACCATCTTTGTTGAAAAATGAAATAAAATCATATTTAAATGAATTTGAACAGATTGGCTTCAGCAGCTGCTTCTCCGTCCGTCCATCCATCTGTCCGTCTGTCCATCTGAGTGTTTAGTCAGAGACACCTCAGTCTGTCAGGAGCTCGATCTGCTCTCCTGTGGATCAGGATCACTGATGGATCCGGGCTGTGCCTGTGTCCTCAGAGGTTTAACTGCTGGGAGCGTCTTTGTGTCTGTGAAGGTGCTGCAGTTCAAATCCCGTTAGAGACCATCTTTACTCCGTTAGACCTGTGTCCTGATCCAAACCCACAGAGTCTGTCCAGCTGTGTTTTGAGACCTCTCTCCCTCTGTTATTTCACCCTCCTCGCTCACTCCCACTGACTCGTCTCACTGATTGGCTGAGAAGC
This sequence comes from Cetoscarus ocellatus, assembly GCA_037902135.1. Classification (NCBI taxonomy): domain Eukaryota; kingdom Metazoa; phylum Chordata; class Actinopteri; order Labriformes; family Labridae; genus Cetoscarus; species Cetoscarus ocellatus. Next base: position 92,532 of record JBAMNC010001932.1, read on the forward strand.
ATCATGTGAGACACTTACAGATAAATTCATTGTTCAGTGATCGTCTTGGTGAAGACTGTAAATGCTGGAGACACTGTGTGTAAGCAGAGATCTTTAAATCAGAACTAGAAAGCACTCTGAGAGCACAAACCTCAGCCAAGGTAGCTCACATATGTCTGTTACATCTATAAGCAATAGTTCATGATAAAGTTATCATCACAATCTGATTCCTGACCCTTATAACCCACACCTAGCACTCAGAGTTATGTGGATATTATTATTAGTTAGACAGTTATTGAGCAAAAACCATCGTTCACTAATGGCAGTTATCTGGATCACCACCAAAATCTAATCATGTTTAAAGTTGGCCTATTGCCAACATCTCCTGAATGTTTCAGCAAAACCCGTCCAGTAGTTTCTTTATTTATTCTTGCTAAGAAACAAAAAAAACAAAGAGACAGACAAACAAACAGACAAATAAACAAATGCCAGCAGGAACATAACCTCTTTGGCGGAGGTAACCAGCCTCAAAGAAGGCCAGTGAGTTCTGGACCTGGACCAAAGTCCACCATGTGGTGATACCTGATCTGTGAGTTCATTAGAAACAGTTACATCCAATTCTGTTTGACTCAGTGATTCAAGTTTTAGTTAAAAGGTACAAACGTGGATATACTGTACAGACTTTTTTGTTATTTAAAAGAAACTGAAGCTGAAGGTCTGAACAGAGATCTGACCCTCTGGCTCTCAGGAGAAACTCTGAGGCCGTCATGGTTTCAGAAATGATCTGAACTGATGTAGTTTACACGTATATGACCATACTCTCTGTCCAATCAGTGATCAGCAGTGTCATAATTCTCCTCTTTGGTGCTGGCTCAGCCTGGAGTCTTAATCCAGGTGACACCAACATGGACCAGTCCAAAGTCCTCCCAGAACTGATCTGAGTCTGCAGCCTCCTGGTGATCCACACTGTCTTCCTGCAGCGGAGTCACGAGAAGAGTGCATGATGGAGAAACAAACTCCGTGATCTGTGTGTGAAGCCACTGTGTGAACTCCAAGGTCACTGCAGACGCACCTACAGCCTCCTCTTAAGAAACAGAGCTATACAAGGTGTGTCAGAAAAGTTCCAGGAGTGGTGTCACAAAGATTTTTAGATTTTCGTCCACTGCGAGTTCTTGCCACAGGGCCAGACGATCAACCAGCATGTCTGCAAAGAGATACCGCAGCGTTTGCTTTGTTCAGTGCCTGAGAAGAGGGAAGAGTTGTGGCAGGACAAGTCGTGCCTGCTCACAATGCCCTGAGCATCCAACAGTTCCTGGCCCAGAAGAACATCGCTGTGCTGGAGGAACCTCTCTACTCACCCCACGTGGCTCTGTGTGATTTTTTCCTCTTCCCAAAGCTCAAGGGCGTCATCAAGGGGACCCGTTTTGGAGACGTGGACGACATCAAAAAGGCTGTGAAGATGGAGCTGTCGAGGATCCCGGAAGAATCCTTCCAGGAGTGCATGACAGCGTGGCAGAGAAGGATGGGAAAGTGCATTAGACTCCAGGGGGATTACTTCGAAGGGGAAAACTTGTAGTTTGGATTCTAAATAAATCTTTTGTGACACCAGTCCTGGAACTTTTCTGACACACCTCATACTTCAAGGTGTAGTGTGTAGAATTTGGCAGCATTTTGCCAAACAGAAACGGTGAATATAGGATATTATGTTTCTATTTGTATGTAAAGTCCGTCAGAATAGGAGTACAATCATCCTCATAAAACGTTTGTTTTATTTTTATTTAGTTAGAAAAAGCTTCAAAAACTGTTCATTACCACAGGCCTGCGTTCATGTAGGCCGACATAACGGCTAACCCCCCATCCGCCATGTTGTCTACCGGTGGATTTTAGGGACAAAAAGAACGAAACGCAAATCTGTCCGCCGGTTCTGAAATCTACCTGGAATGCAGGCGAAGAAGAGGAGAGAGGATGGCGGTGGATGTAGAGACAGTTGTTACTCTGCAATAGGGCTTTAACCTGAACCCAAACCTTGTCACTTTAGTAAATGATGCCGTGTTCACGATCTCTTTTGGTCTTCACAGGCTTCCGTTGCTCAGCGATGTGACGTTTTGGTTACAGTTGGGCTCATTCTAGAATCTGAACGATAGATGGTGCTCAAATGCCAAATTCTACACACTGCACCTTTGAGGTTTGAAGCACTGGAGAAGACAACAGTCTGTGTGTGCAGAGTTACGCAACAGGTCCAATAAAACGATAGAAAAACACTGAGACATCTGTCTGTCTGTCCTGGTGGAGAAGTCTGTCCACTGAGCACACAAAGGCCTGAATAAGAGGGGGGTGGGGGTCAGGTTATTGACCAGACTAAAGGACAGATATGATGAATACACTCAGCTACACAAACAATGAACCAGACAGGCTCCAAACAAACAGCTGAGCCCTCCTGACGCTCCATCTCACGGTGACATTTCCCTCGCTCACTATCTCTGCCACGATCGGACAGAGGCTTCCTCCTGCGGAGACGAGGTGGAGGCAGAAACACCAAAACAGGCAGACGTGGTCTTCAGATGTTTACAGAGCGAGCAGCTCTCTCTAAAGAAGATCTCCTCCTCTGTGGGTCACAGGTTTGAGCCCTGACATCCTGGGACAGGCTGGACTTTGTCATCTGTTTCCTGCAGGACTTCCTGTTGATCAGAATCAGAATAAGGCAGAAATGTCACAGATAATGTCAGAAGAAGGTTTCTGGAATTCAGCTGCATCAGGCTCTGTCAACTGCTTCATGGGTGCAGCAGAGATATACCACATAGTATCACATCTGAAACCTGTGGAGGGCCACACACTGATCATCAACTGCCGCACAGGGGCCACATCAGGCCCCCAGAGTTTGGTGGAAATCTCTGCACACAAGCAGCAAGGATGAAAACAAACATTGACTGCCTGTGACCTGTGATCCCTCAGGCAGCCCTGAATTATAAAAGCAGCATCATTCTGTGAAGGATATCACCACGTGGGCTCGGGGACACTTCAGAAAACCATTGTCAGTTAGCACAGTTCATCTCTATGGTATAAGAGAGACTGAAGAAAATCAATGTCAACCCTGCTCTCAGGTTAGGCAACAGAGCCTTTGTCTTGCTGTTCACATGTGAGTACCTGACAAAATCATCGATAGAAGCAACTGAGCCCTCTTGTCTTTTCACATGTCAGGGCAGGGTAAAGGGTAAAAGTCTGCAACACATCACTGTCATACAGTATAGATAGCCTGTGTTATTCTTAAATAAACTGAGAGAACTGACTGAACCATGCACTGGTTCGCTGTCTTTCTCTTCCTTTGATCAAAGATGTAGGCTGGGCCTACAGCAGATATGTGGGCTAGGCCCACACAGGATTTAGACTAGGCCTAAAAAAGTATTATTGCACTCTACATCTACAAGGTCAAGGTCAAACTCTACCATGCAAAGACAAAGCCAAATATCAACAACACCCAGAAACACCGCCAGCTTCTCTGGGCTGAGCTCATCTGAGATGGACTGAGGCAAAGTGGAAAAGTCTGCTGTGGTCTGAGTCCACATTTCAGACTGTTTTTGGACATCATGGACGTGGTGTCCTCCGGGCTAAAGAGGAAAAGGACCATCCAGACTGTTATCAGAGCAAAGGTCAAAAGACAGCATCTGAGATGGTATGGGGGGGTGTTAGTGCCCATGGCATGGGTAACCTGCACATCTGTGAAGGCTCCATTAATGCTGAAAGGTACATACAGGTCTAGGAGCAACATGCTGCCATCAGGGACGCCCCTCTTATTCCATAGACACTGGAGACACATTCTGCTCGAGTTACAGGTGGTGCATTCACTTACTGCAGGTCTTCAGATGTTCACCTACTTAAATACTGAAGGGCGTCCGTGAAGGGATGGATTGTTTTCACATCTCCTTAAATACATTAGAGTGAAACACGATCCTCTGAGCTTCAGTGGATTAAAATGGTGACGCATTCACTTACCGACATATTAGAGTGCTTTCACAGTGATGCATTCACTTGCTGAGAGTCTGTCGTCAGAGTGTTTCAGATCAGTTCGGAGCAGCAGGATCTACAGGAGCCCTCACTCAGTTACACCAAACCCCGAATGCAGTCGCATGTTTCTGTCAAAGATTAAAGTCCACTGTGGTGTCTGATGTCTGAGCTTTAGCTTCAAAAAATCACATGCCAATTATTTACAAAAAATGCTTCCAAGCCTTTTCATAGGGTCACTTTTTAACCCCTGACCCCTGACCCCTGTGTTACTGTTATAATCAAAGGTGAGACCCTGAAAGAGGCTCCTTGTCGTCTTTAATGAGTCCTTTCTGCTGCTTCTGATGTTGGTCTCATCAGTTCAGAGTCTCTGAGTCAGAACACATGGACTCTGCAGGCCTACAGACCAGCTGGATCAATGTGACCTTGGCTGCCTTCATGATGAAGGTCGGTCAGCTTTATGCTCTCTTGAAGGACTTTCACTTATTTCTGTTTGCTGTGAGTGCTCATGACAGCCGTCCATAATGTCACATCCTCCAGAGTAAAGAAGAAGCTCTGAGGATGAGACAAAGACAAAAGGACGGGAGGACAGAGACTCTGTCTGCAGTCAAATCACTCACAGGCGTCTTCTGTGTGGGCAGAATGTGTTCGTGATGACTTCCTTTCACTGAGGTGCTTCATATTCATAGACTGACATCAGCGCTCGAAGGAAACATCTCTGCATTTAACAGTCTGCTGCTCTGAATACAGAACACTGGAGGACAATCATCACAGATCTGTGAGGCAAGGCCTGGTCCATGGTGGAGGTCCTGAAGGTTGTCCTCAGGGTGAGGCACGGCCTGGTCCATGCAGGAGGTCCTGAAGGTTGTTCTCAGGGTGAGGCACTGCCTGGTCCATGGTGGAGGTCCTGAAGGTTGTCCTCAGGGTGACGCACGGCCTGGTCCATGGTGGAGGTCCTGAAGGTTGTCCTCAGGGTGAGGCACGGCCTGGTCCATGGTGGAGGTCCTGAAGGTTGTCCTCAGGGTGAGGCACGGCCTGGTCCATGGTGGAGGTCCTGAAGGTTGTCCTCAGGGTGAGGCACGGCCTGGTCCATGCAGGAGGTCCTGAAGGTTGTTCTCAGGGTGAGGCACGGCCTGGTCCATGGTGGAGGTCCTGAAGGTTGTCCTCAGGGTGACGCACGGCCTGGTCCATGGTGGAGGTCCTGAAGGTTGTCCTCAGGGTGAGGCACGGCCTGGTCCATGCTGGAGGTCCTGAAGGTTGTCCTCAGGGTGAGGCACGGCCTGGTCCATGCTGGAGGTCCTGAAGGTTGTTCTCAGGGTGAGGCACGGCCTGGTCCATGCTGGAGGTCCTGAAGGTTGTTCTCAGGGTGAGGCACGGCCTGGTCCATGCTGGAGGTCCTGAAGGTTGTCCTCAGGGTGAGGCACGGCCTGGTCCATGCTGGAGGTCCTGAAGGTTATTCTCATGGTGAGGCACGGCCTGGTCCATGCTGGAGGTCCTGAAGGTTGTCCTCAGGGTGAGGCACGGCCTGGTCCATGCTGGAGGTCCTGAAGGTTGTCCTCAGGGTGAGGCACGGCCTGGTCCATGCTGGAGGTCCTGAAGGTTGTCCTCAGGGTGAGGCACGGCCTGGTCCATGCAGGAGGTCCTGAAGGTTGTCCTCAGGGTGAGGCACGGCCTGGTCCATGCTGGAGGTCCTGAAGGTTGTCCTCAGGGTGAGGCACGGCCTGGTCCATGCTGGAGGTCCTGAAGGTTGTCCTCAGGGTGAGGCACGGCCTGGTCCATGCTGGAGGTCCTGAAGGTTGTCCTCAGGGTGACGCACGGCCTGGTCCATGCTGGAGGTCCTGAAGGTTGTCCTCAGGGTGAGGCACGGCCTGGTCCATGGTGGAGGTCCTGAAGGTTGTCCTCAGGGTGAGGCACGGCCTGGTCCATGGTGGAGGTCCTGAAGGTTGTTCTCAGGGTGAGGCACGGCCTGGTCCATGATGGAGGTCCTGAAGGTTGTCCTCAGGGTGAGGCACGGCCTGGTCCATGCTGGAGGTCCTGAAGGTTATTCTCATGGTGAGGCACGGCCTGGTCCATGCTGGAGGTCCTGAGGGTTGTCCTCAGGGTGAGGCACGGCCTGGTCCATGCTGGAGGTCCTGAAGGTTGTTCTCAGGGTGAGGCACGGCCTGGTCCATGCTGGAGGTCCTGAAGGTTGTCCTCAGGGTGAGGCACGGCCTGGTCCATGGCTGGAGGTCCTGAAGGTTGTTCTCAGGGTGAGGCACGGCCTGGTCCATGCTGGAGGTCCTGAAGGTTGTTCTCAGGGTGAGGCACAGCCTGGTCCATGATGGAGGTCCTGAAGGTTGTCCTCAGGGTGAGGCACGGCCTGGTCCATGCTGGAGGTCCTGAAGGTCATTCTCATGGTGAGGCACGGCCTGGTCCATGCTGGAGGTCCTGAGGTTGTCCTCAGGGTGAGGCACGGCCTGGTCCATGCTGGAGGTCCTGAAGGTTGTTCCTCAGGGTGAGGCACGGCCTGGTCCATGCTGGAGGTCCTGAAGGTTTTCCTCAGGGTGAGGCACGGCCTGGTCCATGCTGGAGGTCCTGAAGGTTGTCCTCAGGGTGAGGCACGGCCTGGTCCATGCTGGAGGTCCTGAAGGTTGTCCTCAGGGTGAGGCACGGCCTGGTCCATGCTGGAGGTCCTGAAGGTTGTCCTCAGGGTGAGGCACGGCCTGGTCCATGCTGGAGGTCCTGAAGGTTGTCCTCAGGGTGAGGCACGGCCTGGTCCATGCTGGAGGTCCTGAAGGTTGTTCTCAGGGTGAGGCACGGCCTGGTCCATGGTGGAGGTCCTGAAGGTTGTCCTCAGGGTGAGGCACGGCCTGGTCCATGCTGGAGGTCCTGAAGGTTGTCCTCAGGGTGAGGCACGGCCTGGTCCATGCTGGAGGTCCTGAAGGTTGTCCTCAGGGTGAGGCACGGCCTGGTCCATGCTGGAGGTCCTGAAGGTTGTCCTCAGGGTGAGGCACGGCCTGGTCCATGCTGGAGGTCCTGAAGGTTGTCCTCAGGGTGAGGCACGGCCTGGTCCATGCTGGAGGTCCTGAAGGTTGTCCTCAGGGTGAGGCACGGCCTGGTCCATGCTGGAGGTCCTGAAGGTTGTCCTCAGGGTGAGGCACGGCCTGGTCCATGCTGGAGGTCCTGAAGGTTGTCCTCAGGGTGAGGCACGGCCTGGTCCATGCTGGAGGTCCTGAAGGTTGTCCTCAGGGTGAGGCACGGCCTGGTCCATGGCTGAAGGTCCTGAAGGTTGTTCTCAGGGTGAGGCACGGCCTGGTCCATGCAGGAGGTCCTGAAGGTTGTTCTCATGGTTAACTGTCTGGAGGTCAGAGGAGGTGCTGTGATTGGTGAGTCGGAGTAAGTCTGGACAGTCTGTTTTGATGTAGAATATCAGGATCCTTCTGCTGAGGATGGACTTGATAGAGTTAATCATGTCATTGTGAGGATTCATCCTCCTCCTCAGTCTCTCTCCCCCTCCCCTCCTGGTTCTGCTACCTGCAGTGGGCGTGGTTACCTCCTGCAGCATGCTGCCACACTCACACACCTGTACCTCCTGCACTGATTATCACGGGTATAAAGGCTGCTTGGAGTCACCTCTTCCTCGCTGGTGGATTTCCTCATCTTGAGTGGTTTGTTGGCCGTCACTCTGCCTTTTCGTGGCCTTAAGCCTTTCTTTGTTCTTCTTTTGGAGTTGCTACTGTTTGCCTTTTGCCTGTGCTCTTTGGTTACACTTGGATACTTACCTTTGTTCCCTGCTCCCTTTCTTCACAGTGTCTCCTGAGCTCCCCCATTGCCGACTTGTAAATACTCACCTTCTTATTCACTGGATCACTGGATGTTTGGATGTTTTTTGGACTTTGTCTCACAATTAATCTCAGTAAACCTTTGATTTTGCCCCCGTCTCCAGCTTCTAGGTCCAACTTATAAAGATTAAAGGACATTCCTTAACAGTCATGATTATTGGAAGATGTTTCCTGAAGACACTTGATCAGAAGACTCAGATGAATGCTGATGGTCACTGCTCTCCTGTGGTTAAAGACCTTGGTCACCAAAAGGTCGGCAACAGAGTCCCTGATCAGATGCCCTCTGAAGTCTGTCCACATGTGGGTGGGTGTTTCCGAAAATCTCCACATGTGGACAGTTGGTTTGGGTCCAGGGTCTCTGGGAGCGACACCCAGATGCTCATCAGTGTCCCAACATAAAAAGAGGGATGGGGACATCCCCAGCTAAAGTTCTGGGGACGTCTCTTCCTTCCAGCTAATGTGGTAGGTGTCCAGCTCCTCGTGATCGGTTGTTGATTTGCTAAAGCTTCGAGCAGAGAGCTGTCTCGGACCTCTGACTGCTGATGTCACATTTTAGAAAACAAATGGGACGCTGAGGTCCATCAAAAACCAGCGTCCCAGAATCAGCACTGCCAATCAATTTATTGGCAGTGCTGCCTCTGCCCCTGCCTCGTGTTTTACCGCCTGGGGAATTTCCCGCGCAGGCTGATGGGCCTGAGGATGGAGGACAGGTTGGACTATAGCAGGCCGAGCTCAGAGGACGACCTGTCATTGGATCATTTCACAGAGTAAACGAATGAAAATAACCTCCGACTGTCATCATGTTCAAAACTGTTCCACCTGAGGTTAAAGATTAACATCAACATTTCAGACCATGACAGGACACAGACTGGAGGAAATAAACCCCGAGAGAGGATCCAGTCATCAGTGTTTCTGAGCTCTGTTTCTCTTGTCTTGTTGCTGCAGTTCAGAGGTCAGATGATGATGATGAAGGATGTTCTCAGGTCCACGCACATAATCACATCGTCCAGTTATTATGAGAGCAACCCTAACCCTAACCACCACCTCAAGAACATTAAAGAACTGTTCCTCAAACTTCTCAAACATCACTGATTGGCTGGTTTGATTTTCAAAGTGGAAGGTCAAGGTCAAAGTCATGGGTTCATAATAGTTACATCTCAATGGTACTTTGAGGGCTTTTTAATGTTTGTACAACAGTCTGTTTTTATGTGATAGTTAAGAGATCAGACTTTGGACTGAATGTCCACTCTGACTCTTGTTTAAACTCGATGGGTCTGATCTACTAAGATCATAAATAACGAGAGTTTGAGAGAGCAGAGTGGCTGTAAACCAAAAATTAAGTTAAAAAGCCATGGAGTTGGAGGCAAATCAACACACTTGTCTGTCATTTTGACAAACAAGGTCGTCACTTTTCCCTCGTGCCATATTATTATCTGTCATTTTTAATTTTCCTTTTCTGAATCCAATTAAACAGAATCTAAGTGACAGCATTCACACAGTTACACAGCTTCATCATCACTAACCTCTTGTGTGAAAAGCAGTCTTACCCTAACCCAACTGATACCTTATGAGCCAGCCCGCAGCCTCAGATCCTCTGGCGAAGGCCTCCTGGTCATTCCAAAGTCGAGACTCAAAACTAAAGGTGACAGAGCTTTCTCGACTTTGGAACGACCTGCCAGAGGAGATAAGGCGTGCCGAGTCTGTCGCTTCTTTTAAGTCACTTTTAAAAACTCACTTTTACAGACTTGCTTTTATGTGATGCCGTCTTTTATCTTTTATCTTTAATTTTTTATGTTTTATCTCTATGTCTTATTTTCTTTTTTACTGTCTTTTAGCTTTGCTCTATCAGTATTGCTCTTATCATTTTACCTCCTACCACTTTTAAGTCCTTTTTATTTACATTTTCTATGCAATGCTTCATATTAATGCCATGACTTACTTTTAATTCAGATTTTATCTAATTATGCTTCACTTTTGTTCCACTTTTAATCCTTCTATAGATAACCTTTTTAGTCTTTTTATCGTTTTGTCCCCTGCTTATGTCTGTTGTTTTATTCTATCACTGCTATCATTATTACTATTTTATTGTCATTACTAATATCGTCCTTTTCACATCCTTTTCACTTTTTCTTACTGTTTTTATTTCGGTCCTCATGGTCTCATTTTATGTTGCATGGTTCTTGTATTGTCTGGGTTCTTACGACATAACGTGTTTTTCTGTAACAGTGCCTTGATTTAAACTGGGCCTTTTGTTTTTTGTTTTAATTCCTTTTGTGCTCTTGTGATTGCCGTCTGTATGTTCTTATCTGATTGTCAAAGCACTTTGTGAACCACTGTTTTTAAGAAGTGCTATACAAATAAAGTTATTATAAAATAAATAAAGTTATTATTACATTTACGCACACACAGACTGAGCAGGCACTCTTGCCTTTTACGCACTGACAGCATCTAAACCCTCTGTCAGTGTGTGAAGAGTGTGATGCAGTCAGCTCTGAGTGACAGTTGGAGTGATTCTGGCTATGAAGGGGATATTTTTTTACATTGGTTAAATGACCTCCTCTGCGATGTAGAGCGGAAAACAGGGAGGGTTTACTTTACACGTGTCTGCGTGAGTATGATGGCACCCTGGATCGTCCTTCTTTTCCAGTCCATCATAATGACAGACAGCCTCCAAATCTTTCCCTCATTCATCAAAGACTTCAGTCAATGACAGAAAATATTCAGTTAATGCTACCCCTGTTTGTCGCCACAATGACCGCAGCCCTCTGTGCATAACGCTGTGCTAGTTTGCACCTGCCTTTCAAACGTGCTAAATTTAGATGCAAAAACACCATGTGCAATAAGTTGCATCTCCTCCTCCCGATATTTTGCGTGTTCTGATCATCTACATGTATTCTGCATATTCATGAAGGCAAACATGCTAAATGGACTGCGCATGCTATTTGCTCATTTGACAGACGCAATCCTCGGTGCGCCCTGTTTGTAGATCAGCTTTGTGCACGCTATCAAGTTTGCACACGTTTTTATACACACAAACCTTTACTAGATCAGGCCCTATGTGTGTTATGAGTCATAGGTCAGAGGTCAAGGTCAGTGGGCTTAATGTTCTGGATGGTAACGTCCAGGAACAAGACTTGGTTTTTTTTTGTACTGTAGTCTGTTCATGTTCATGCTCACGCAGACTCTGAGTTTTACTTGATAATTGTACTAACAAAACACACCCTACCACAAGGTAAGTTCAGTGCTTTCATCAGTATCTGCCTGTTGCAGAGGGTGAAAATAAGAAAATGTCTTTGTTTGGTGTGGATGTTACGGGGCGTCCATGTGAGTGGGTGTAGATCTGGAGGTGCTGTATTCAGGCCTGAGCGTTGCAGTCCCTGCTGCTGGTGTCGAGATCACCAAGCAGCATTTAGATCAGGATGGTTCTGAATGAGCTCCAGAAGCCTGGAGGGGTGCAGAAGCTCCATCCTGTTACAGCGTTACAGTGAGTGGGGGATGGGGGCATATCTGAACTGTAGACTCTCAGTGAAGCTCTGGGACGTGCAGAGCTGCAGAACAGTGAGGAACACTCCTGAAGATAAAGACTGATTCACACATCGTGCTAATCTGCAGGAACTTAGAGTAAACAATCCTCACAGTGTGGAAGAATGACCACAGGCTGTTCAGTTAACCCATGTGACTCCTTCACCTACATGAACACCACGCTGATGTGTTTATCTGCTCAGTCCAGGCCCTAAGGGCCCTGAGATGAATCTGAACCCTGTTCACCTCTCAGGCGCTGAGACTACAAGCAGCTAAGAGCAATTTAATACACAGAACAAGAGGTGGAGAAGACTTGACCATCATCAAGCGTTACCTCAATCACTCAATCAATCTTTATTTGTACAGCGCCAATTCATAACAAGTGTTATCTCAAGACACTTTACAATAGAGCACAAAGCTCTTCATATTATGGACACACATATATGCATAGATACATATATACATATATAAAATACACATATACATATATATACAAATATATACATCCAACACCCAACATGAATCCATATAGCCAATCATGAATCCCTCCATCACGGTGGCGAAAAAAAACCTTCTGTTAAGCAGCAGGAAATCTTGAATGTGGACCCCAGTCTCATGATGAACAGCAAATCCACACCATGCTGTGTTGGGTGTGTGGGCAAAGGGAGGGAGGTAAGTGGAGACAAGTGGACTAAAGTAAGAACTAAAGTTAGTGACAGATCAATGGACCAATCATAGACCTGTCGTCGTCAAATTTGTTTCTGCTGAAGACAAATTTATTAGAGGTTAGCCTCTTGAGATGCAGCATCTCGTTTTCATGAGGGTCCTCATGTCTGTGTGATTGTGGTGTTAATTTTATTGAAGTATAATCATTAATAGTCATACTGAAAATAAGAATTTATGGTAGTGACAAACTCCTGGGTACCCAGACCACGAATGCATCCCTGCCATATTTGTCTCCGTTAAAGCTGCAGTAGGCAACATTGTTTTAGTATAACTGAGTAAAAATTTTATAATATGCTCCAAGCATGATGTAAGTCAAGTGGTCTGAGACAAGCAACAGGTTGTGCACCTCACCATGGCTCTGTAGTCAGCCTCTAAAGAATCAGTAGCGGGACGATGTGCATCAACCAATCAAAGGTCAGCTCAGACCACTGCGTTCCTATTGGCTGTTCTACTGCATATGCACGTTCCCGTGCCACAGGCAGAAGGAGAGAGCAAGCGGCAATGGTGGACAGTGCACCAGGTAAAATAGCTATTCCAGCATTGGCTACAACTGCCTACATGCCCGCCGACAGGGGGGGGACAATCAGGTCTGTTGTTCCGGGGCCAGGGTAGAGGGGGGGTCCAGAACTGGGCGGGAGGGGCCTGCTGCCCCGGAGCGGAGGGACAGACTCAGACAGAGCCAGGGTACCGGTAAGTTGAATGCTGCTAACAGTTTAGCCGTCTGCTAACCGTTAGTAAAGAGTACGGTTGAAGCTTGACTCGGACATTACTCAAAATTGTGCTCAGTGGACCGGTGAATTCCAGCAGCAGCTCGATAGCAACTCTGTGCGCGTGCTTGTCTGGTAGGAGGGGCTCAGGGTGGAGACGAACAAAACCTAACTCAGATGAGACTCAAAAATCAACCGTTTTCTGGCTTTTTACCTACTGCAGCTTTAAGTAAAAATGTATTAAAGGCAGGCCTCTTGAGATGTGACGTTCCATTTTCAAGAGGGACCTCATGCCTATGTGGTTACCTGTGTGTTGCAGGTATGTAATCTGTCCATGGTTCAACGGAGGCTGTCAGGAAACGTCACAGTGTTTCTCTCTGCTTTAGAGCACAGCTAAACTGACGTACTTTCACTGACAGGTTGAGGATTTCAATCTGTGACGGGGCCCTAAATCACTGACTTTGTCAAAGTAGACCTAAAATCTGGTTTGTAGCCTAAGGGTGGTCACACTGATTTGATTTCTCGTGTCCTTTTTATGCTGTTTTGGAGTTTAAAGTGTAGTGGAAGAATATAAGGGAGTGATAATAGGAGGGAGGAGGGATGCCAACATCAGCTCATGTCAGCTTGTTTACATCAGATGTGATCAATTCTGTGATCAATACGATTTAAATCCGAACTAATTTCATGTTTTTCTTCCTCTTTAACTAAACTTCAGCTAAATCAGAACTTTTCTGATCTCAACTCAAACTTTCCCTGGTAACTTTTCCGTCTTCCACTGGTCCAGCCTCGTACTGTCCCAACACCTCAGAGACGAGGCAAGGTGCTGAAAACTCAATAAGAGCTCTGCTGTCTCCTGCAATGGCTGATTCAACACCTTTTTGCACTGAATTTTTTGTCTGAGCCAGACAACTCACAGCCGAGGTTACGTGATCCGAGCACTGAAGCTCTGGATGGCTCCATGAAGGCGACTCAGCGTGAAGTTTCTGAGGCTGGAGGCAGAGAAGTTTCAGCCGTCAAACTTCTGATTGACTGCACAGAGAGGGTCTAACTAAGCCTCTGTTCCTCGGCCGAGGATAAGGAAGTGTCTGAATGTGGGACAGCAGCAACAAAAAGTGAATTCATTGTCATCTGCCGGGTTTCATAAGTGTCAGGTTGAAAAGTACCGCCCAGGGTAATGATTGACCAGAGGAGCTCTGTGCGTGGTGAGTCTTTGTTCATATTTAGTTTGTCCTCAGACGGATCAGCCTCCAGAAAAGTCTGTAATTACATCCTGATATCCGTCACATAGAAACGCTTTCATAAATGTCTCCTGCTGCTATTTTTACATTGTCCTCAGTCTCGTATTAATTACTCTTCAAGGACAAATTCAGCAGTCTTTGCATATTCATACTCACATACCTTGCTAAACTTCATCATTATGAATCAAATGATTGATCCATGGCTCTCTTTGTCTTGTTTTTTCCTCTCATGTCTGTGTCTTCTTTGGTTTGTGTCGGATCAGTTTATTAGCATTTGCTAAACCATCAGACTGATTACACAGCCTCCTGAACGGATAATTAAGCTGCTAGATTAATAAATGTTCCCGTTAGAGTCAGCTTGTCCTACGAGCTGACTAACAAACCAAGGGTACGATGTAAACAACAAACATCTTTGGGTCAGAAGTGTCCCGTGTCTTTGACATGGTGAGACATCAGTCTTTGACAGGGTACCATGTCAACACCCTTTGAATAACTTTAAGGACTTTAATTCTCATTAACCAATCACAGCTCCTCATGTTATACTCCAGACATGAGGTTGTTTGGATGAAATCTTTAGATTAGATTAGATTAGATATTACTTTATAAGTCCCACAGGGGGAAATTCCACAATTACAGCAGCAGCAGGATACAAAAGAAATATAAGAAAGAACCTTACAAATGAAAAATAAAGTAATCAAAAATAAAATAAAATAAAATAAAAATAACTTTTCAAAAATGTTTTTGACCAAAAATCAAAATGGTGGACTTCTTGTTTAGTGTCAGGTATGGGTCCAAGAGGCTTCTGTCTATGTCCTGACATATAACACATGTAGTGAATATAGATCATCATACGCTGAAGGGGTCTGACTGTTTTTGAAACTTTGTAAAGGAGGCCACTGAGCTATTTCACTGTGCCCACCAGCAAATTTAGTATAAATCATTTTGTTTCACTTCTGCCACTGGACACTTTTATACCAAGTTTTACCAAGGACTCAAAGCTGGTGGGCACCTAAGGATTTTTAAAGTACTTCATTTAATACTTGAAAGCACTCGGAGAGTGCACAAACCTCCACCAAGGTAGCTCACATATGTCTGTTACATCTATAAGCAATAGTTCATGATAAAGTTACCATCACAATCTGATTCATGACCCTAAAAACCCACACCTAGCACTCAGAATCATGTTGATATCATTAGTAGTTCGACAGTTACTGAGCAAAACCATTGTTCACCAATGGCAGTTATCTGGATCACCACCAAAATCTAATCATTTTTAAGTTGAGCCATTACCAACAATTCCTGAAAATTGCAGCAAAATCCATGCAGTTGTTTTTGCGTAAACAAACAAACAAACAAATAGGGCCACAAATATAACCTCTTTGGTGGATATAATAAAAAGGTTTTGTCAACGAAAACCCGACTGAGAACCAACATTCAACCTTTAAATACTTTAAAGATCGTGTGTCCTAAGAAGAATTCTGCTCTGCAGGTGAGTTCAGGTCTGTAATCTTAGTCCATCAACCAATCAGGCTTAAATCTGAAAGGACAGACAGCTTCCCCTGGTGCAGCAAAGACCGTTCTTGTTGAACTAGAATCTAATTAGCTGAACACCATGGCTGTCAACAATAATACCCTGATTCATGTCAACAGCAGAGGGAAGCCATGGAAGTTTTGAAGGCCTATGGCAGGTTGCTGACTTGAAAAATCAAAACTTACCTCTGAAAAGATGAGTTCTTTTTCTCCTTGACTACCTGGTCCCACCACAGAGGTTACTGAGCCCACCACAAGGGTTACTGATCCACAACGTGAAGAAAACCTACTGAAAAGTCACTTTAATCCATAAAGACAAACCATTAGGATAAATTATTAGGCTGCAGTTTTTAACCTCAGGTTGTGAAGATGTCTAAGCTGTCAGGGGCCATTTCAGGTTTGTGGGGATGTTTATACTTTGTAAGGACATTTCATGTGTTTGGGGAAAATTTAGCTATGTGGGGATGTTTCAGTTTGTGGGGTCATTTTAGTTTTGTGGGGACATTTCAGGTGTATGTGGACTTTTCAGGATTGGGGGCATTTCAGGTTTGGGGACAGTTTAGCTTTATGAGGACATTTCATTCGTGGGGATGTTTCAGGTTTGTGGGACATGCAGGTTTGTGGGGACATTGCAGGTTTGTGGGACCATTTTAGATTTCTGGGGACTTTTCAGGTCCTGTTATGACAGGGACTTCTGCTAACCCTCACACTGGACAACAGGGCTCCCACCATGAGGGCTCAAACAAACAGCAAACCTGCAGTAGAGATGTAACTCCAACACGTTACTGTGAGCTTAGACTCTGAACCAACACTGAGGGAGATCTTCCAAATAACACTGACAGATCACTCATCCCATGAATCACTGTTCTTTTTATCCAATCAGATCACAGAGTTTCATCATCTCCTGAAGTCTGAGGCTCTGTCAGCTCAGATGATGATAACATAGTAAGGGGGAGTCATAACAGAGAGTTACAGAGTTTAAGGCTCAAACAGAATCACAGCACAGGACATGAATCCTTCCTGCATCATAGCGAAGCCTCAGTTTATCTCCACATCTTATTAATCCAGAGGATTATTATGAATTAATTAGACTTTTTTGAAGTTCTTCATCAAACACTCTGAGAGTAAAACTCAAATAAAGAAGATTAAACGATAAATTCAAAAGAAGAGGCTGAACATGTTGAACTTTGCAACAGAAACAGAGCGCGATGGGGTCAGAGTTCATTCATCAACTTATATTGCTGACATTGACCCACACTGAACTGTGTGGGTCAATGTTTCCATGTCCACACAGGTCCAGCGATATGTGTGTGGAGTCTAACCATGGCGTCCTGACTGACTGTGGACGAAGCGAGCCACCCATGGGTGTTCATGTTTGGTCCAGGATTTGGTCTGTAGAGGACTTTGGTGTGATGAATGAGCAGATATCTGAGCACTGCGGGGATCTGATCCCTGACAGTCTGTCTAACATCTCCAAATGTAAACCAGATCCTCCTGGACCTCTCCTCCAGTCCTGCTAAAGCACCAGACCTTCATGTTATCTGTGTTTGACAGGCAGCGATGGAATTCAAGGCTGCACCAAACCAACAACACAGCCCTGCCTTAGTGATGTTCACTCCCATGGAGCCGGAGTTTAGAAACAGCTGATAAGGTTTCAGGGAAGTCTGGCCCATGGGGCCACGTGTTCAAACAGCACAGATAAGGTGTTGGAGTCAGGTCTGAGCTGCTGGCTCATGTTGAGCCTGTTATGGAGTCCCTCAGGAGCAGATGTTTCGGATGTAATGACTGGAGGACTGGTCTTCATGTCTCTGCCCTTCCAGGGTCTTCTCTGACACCCTCAGCTCTCCTGTGCCTGACCTATGACCCTCAGCTCGCTCCCTCAGAGCTGTCTGAATCACAGGAATATCACTCTGATGTTTCAGAGTCAGGTCAACCCTCACTGCTGAGTAACAGGAGTTAAAGTTCTGATGTCTCATCAGGACCACAGCTCCAGAGCTCCGTCAGGGGGTGGACATGCCTTCAACCACTGGAGCAAAAACTGTGGTCCCAGCTGCTGCATTTGAAGCTTGGACGAAAAAAAATCCAACCCAGTGTACCCCTGTGGTTAGTTTAACATATCCCTGCAGTTAGTTTAACATATCCCTGCAGTTAGTTTAACATATCCCTGCGGTTAGTTTACCCCAAATTTCAAGAAAATGCTGACCTGCTTTTTCACACTTGTCCCTCACAGCAGGAAGATTAAATCAGGTTAGCGGGGGGGGGCATGTCTGAGTCAAAGAATACAGTCCACATTCACACATGCAGCTCACCAGGGTCAATTCAGGGCATTTTTGTTTAGCTGTGGACACGGTCATGAACAGGTCAGTTTTCGATTATTAAATTCTGAACCTGAAAACATAATTGCAACCAGATCAGGAAAATAGTGGATGTCTGAGTGCTTTCATGGTTGAAGCAGTGTGCCCCAAAGTTTAATTCAGGGGTCCTGAGGCGGGGCAGATCCAAGACAAATTCATCAGAAGTAAAAGACTTTTTGTCCACTATGTCCCAATAAAACATGGCAGAAACGTTCATTTGGAGATGGGATGAACCATCCTGTTTCTGTCGATAGAGGAGGAGAAATGGGAGCTGCTTACAGATTGGTCATCATACTGTGTTTTTTTCCAACTTTGTTTCATTCTGTCATAAATAAAACATCAAACACAAACAAAAAAATCTCAAACGTGAATGAAAAGGAGCAGACAAGAAGAAAAGTCTTGTAGAGTCTGCCCTTCTGTCACAAGATATTAATGAACTAAACACATCATACAAATGAACAAGAGCTGCAGGCCAACATGCCGTTTTACATTTATTATTTCTTATTTTCAAAAACAACCAAAAAAAAAAAAAAATAAGACCACATGTTAATTCACATTTGCCACAAAGCAAACATATCAAGACTTAGATGAGCACATTTCCCTGTATTTACTCAACATTCTGGCTTTGACACTTTTTTAGAGATAAAGTTTGATTGAGCTTCTTTGGTTTCTTTGTTCAGATTGTTCCATAAACTGATTCCTCTCACTGTAACACATACTCCTTCAATTTAGTTCTAAATCTTGGTTTCTTTTTTTCACATCAGTTCTGGATGTTGATCCATAAAATTTTCTTATGAGTTTTATACATAATCTGCAACATACTGAGATCTGCTAACTTACTGAATTTCAACAACTGCAATTTAACAAATCGTGGGTTTGAAGGATCTCTGTATCGACTTCTACTAATAATTCTTATTGCTCCTTTTAGTAAAATGAATGTTGGCTGGATGGAAGTTTCATGAAGAAGAGTTACTGACTTTATAAATAACAGATGTCACCTCTGAGGGTCATCGTTAAACTCTCTGCAGGGTCTAATTTGTCCATGTCTCTGGCCCCTCAGACACATCATCCTCGGCCTCCGTCCACGCTCACCTTCCCCTCAGCTCTTCATACTCGTCTCCTCCTCCAGCCTCCTTTGTTTCCAAATTTAAACACCAGAGAAACGTGATGAACGGCTGGATGTCACATGTTCCCTGATTGTGTATTCTTATTTTAATGTCACGCTGACAGTTTTTAATTATTGCTGTATAAGTCAAAGATGCCTCATTATCTCTGACCTTTATATCCATTAATAAATTATGTTTTACGCTCCTTTATCAGGAAGTGACCTTCTAATGATGACACAGTGTCACACGACAGAGACAAAGTTAGTATGTGTTTGAGGGCTGTTTCTCTGTCATTCCTGTTTTACGTCTGCGTTTGGAGGTTGTTTGACTTTATAGTAAATCTGAATTCAATAGTGATCTTCATTCAGGGTTTAGACATGAGGCCTTCCAAACCTTCACTTTAAAACAAGATGCTCATTTGCAGAACAGTAACTTAAAGTCTTAAAAAAGTGTAACGAGAATGTTGCATCTCTTCTTTCATTTATTGATCCAATAGGTCAGGGGTATTCAATTAAAAGTCACCAAGGTCCAGTTAATAAAATTTCCACCAATAAAAGGTCCGAACCGAAGTCCAGTTTGTGTCTTATAGCCTTCCCCTATGTCCACATTTTTATGGTTTCAACAATATTTATTGTCAGTTTTTAATGCAGGATATGTTTTATTGAGTGCACAGCAAGCTCCTTTACCATTAATAAAAATAGTCCTGTCAAATTAATTTAAGGCTCTTATTTCAGATTAAAAAAGAAAAACCTAAAATAAAATAAATAAAACAGTGCAAACAGAGCCCAAAAACATTTTATCTCTTAAATGAAAGAGGCCCCAGCCAAGAATTGAAGGCCCACACATCAAGTAAAAAAAGTCAACATCTTCAGAAAACAATAAATTAAAGTTGGCTCTTTTTAGGAAAAAAAACAAGTGCATACAGAGCGCTGACTTAATATTTTTCCTCTTCTTTTTCTTAAATAAGAGAGGTCACAGCCTAAAAAAAATGAAGACCTACACTTTCAGTAAAAAAAGGTCAACATCTTCAGAATACAAGAAATTAACTCTTAAAAGTACAATCATTTGTCATCTGTAACTGCTTTTCTGCTGTGTTGTTGCAAAATAATGTAACAAGAAAGTGACAGGAAGATAAATATTTGCGCATGTTTCAGATTTTGCTCTCTCTCTCTCTTTGGCTCTCTGTCCTTAACTCTCTCTCTGTCTTTCAGTCTTTCTCTCTCTTTCTCTCTCTTTCCCTCACACAAACAGTGTTACATTGCATGAACCCACACTCACATAGGCTAATAAATAAATAAACAGAACAGTGTTGCTACTTGCGAATGTGAAACATTCAAAAACAAACTAGTGCTAAAATCTGTAGAACTGCAACACGAGACAAATGATCAACTCCATTAGTAAACAATTAGAAAAAGAACAGCATCAGCGCAGCGCCACTACAGCGCAAAAGCTCTCGGCCCTCATCAGTATTTCCCACACAGGTCGGTCCCAAAGCTTGCAGGTGACAACTGTCTTATTTTTTTGCACAGGCAGTTTATTTGTCTCTGCCTCCTGTTTGCTTGTGGCTGCTGCAGCTCGTGCTGTAGACACGATAGCGGCGGGAAAGTCACCTCCGCTAAATTAATCATGTCTCGTTCCTCTTTAGTGCTTCATTAAATAACCTTAAAGCCTCAGAAAACATACAGGACATATATTTAGGAACACTCGTGGCATGACCAGCTTGTGATCAGACCACAGCAGCGGTTCTAATGTTAACTGGAGTAGCAGCGCCCGGTGTATTTCCTCGACTGTCGGAAAAAATGCTCAATTAAAATCTATTCATGTGAATTTATCAGAGATTGGTCACGGGTCCGGACAGAACCATCACTCGGTCCGGATCCGGACTGAAGTCCGCCATTTGGTGATGCTCAGAGAGCACAATCCTTCACCAGGGTGTTCCCAACACTGTCTGCCAGTTATTGTCATAAAGGTAAAAAAACAATCCCACTGTTAACAAATAATTAACAATCCCAGCCCAAAACCCAGAGTCACTTTATTTTTATATCAATCTAATTATTACGTGATAGTCTGACACTACATTCACTATCCTAAGCTAACGCCAAAGAAAGAAGCACCACGCCTCCTAAAAGAGGATCATGAAACACTTTCCCTTTAAGGTTCAAAGCAGGATTGATTTTCTGTTCAAAAGCCGACAGTCTTCCTCATAAATCAGTTTTAAGAGTTCATGAATCTCAGGAGGCAAGTTAACTGCTCCACCATCAGATTCATCACCTTCCTCTGAGCGATCGAGTCACACCTCGCTCCCTCCTCGCCCTCAACGCTGTGATGAAGAAGGAAACAATGACTGACCTCACACCTCCATCTGCACTGCTGACCTCTGGACCACATACTCTAACTCCCCGAGTCTTTGTGCAGCACCGCTCGAAAATGAAAGAGATATCGATTGACAGCCAACGGTGTCAGAGGTCAATCTTTTCAGCAGGGTGATCCAGTACAGGTGTGTAGTTATCTGATACATCCACACACACACACACGCACACACACACACACAGCTAGTTAAAATACTGTCCACAAGGGGCTCCTTCAGGTCCTCCTTAAGCCTGGTAATTTGAAAACCTCTTAAATTAAAAAATCTGAGTTTTTATTACTCATAAGTTCTCAAATTTTCAAGTCAAGTTCTGACTATTATGGTAGTCAATTTTTAACTTTTCACATCAAAAAAATACTTTTCAAACTTTTAATTTAACTTTTTAAATTTTTCATTTACCTTTAAAAAAAAAGGTCAGTCTAGTCCCTGTTCAGTGGAGACAGGTGTGGACTGCAGCAGGTCAGTCTAGTCCCTGTTCAGTGGAGACAGGTGTGGACTGCAGCAGGTCAGTCTGGTCCCTGTTCAGTGGAGACAGGTGTGGACTGCAGCAGGTCAGTCTGGTCCCTGTTCAGTGGAGACAGGTGTGGACTGCAGCAGGTCAGTCTGGTCCCTGTTCAGTGGAGACAGGTGTGGACTGCAGCAGGTCAGTCCGGTCCCTGTTCAGTGGAGACAGGTGTGGACTGCAGCAGGTCAGTCCGGTCCCTGTTCAGTGGATACAGGTGTGGACTGCAGCAGGTCAGTCTGGTCCCTGTTCAGCGGAGACAGGTGTGGACTGCAGCAGGTCAGTCTGGTCCCTGTTCAGCGGAGACAGGTGTGGACTGCAGCAGGTCAGTCTGGTCCCTGTTCAGCGGACACAGGTGTGGACTGCAGCAGGTCAGTCTAGTCCCTGTTCAGCGGACACAGGTGTGGACTGCAGCAGGTCAGTCTAGTCCCTGTTCAGCGGACACAGGTGTGGACTGCAGCAGGTCAGTCTAGTCCCTGTTCAGTGGACACAGGTGTGGACTGCAGCAGGTCAGTCTAGTCCCTGTTCAGTGGACACAGGTGTGGACTGCAGCAGGTCAGTCTAGTCCCTGTTCAGTGGACACAGGTGTGGACTGCAGCAGGTCAGTCTAGTCCCTGTTCAGTGGACACAGGTGTGGACTGCAGCAGGTCAGTCTAGTCCCTGTTCAGTGGACACAGTTGTGGACTGCAGCAGGTCAGTCTAGTCCCCGTTCAGTGGACACAGGTGTGGACTGCAGCAGGTGAGTCTAGTCCCTGTTCAGTGTAGACAGGTGTGGACTGCAGCAGGTCAGTCTAGTCCCTGTTCAGTGGACACAGGTGTGGACTGCAGCAGGTCAGTCTAGTCCCTGTTCAGCGGAGACAGGTGTGGACTGCAGCAGGTCAGTCCACACCTGTTCAGTGGAGACAGGTGTGGACTGCAGCAGGTCAGTCTAGTCCCTGTTCAGTGGACACAGGTGTGGACTGCAGCAGGTCAGTCTAGTCCCTGTTCAGTGGACATAGGTGTGGACTGCAGCAGGTCAGTCTAGTCCCTGTTCAGCGGAGACAGGTGTGGACTGCAGCAGGTCAGTCTAGTCCCTGTTCAGTGGACACAGGTGTGGACTGCAGCAGGTCAGTCTAGTCCCTGTTCAGTGGAGACAGGTGTGGACTGCAGCAGGTCAGTCTAGTCCCTGTTCAGTGGACACAGGTGTGGACTGCAGCAGGTCAGTCTGGTCCCTGTTCAGTGTAGACAGGTGTGGACTGCAGCAGGTCAGTCTAGTCCCTGTTCAGTGGACACAGGTGTGGACTGCAGCAGGTCAGTCTAGTCCCTGTTCAGTGGACACAGGTGTGGACTGCAGCAGGTCAGTCTAGTCCCTGTTCAGTGGACACAGGTGTGGACTGCAGCAGGTCAGTCTAGTCCCTGTTCAGTGGAGACAGGTGTGGACTGCAGCAGGTCAGTCCACACCTGTTCAGTGGACACAGGTGTGGACAGCAGCAGGTCAGTCTAGTCCCTGTTCAGTGGACACAGGTGTGGACTGCAGCAGGTCAGTCTAGTCCCTGTTCAGCGGAGACAGGTGTGGACTGCAGCAGGTCAGTCTAGTCCCTGTTCAGTGGAGACAGGTGTGGACTGCAGCAGGTCAGTCCACACCTGTTCAGTGGACACAGGTGTGGACAGCAGCAGGTCAGTCTAGTCCCTGTTCAGTGGACACAGGTGTGGACTGCAGCAGGTCAGTCTAGTCCCTGTTCAGTGGACACAGTTGTGGACTGCAGCAGGTAAGTCTAGTCCCTGTTCAGTGGACACAGTGGTGGACTGCAGCAGGTCAGTCTAGTCCCTGTTCAGTGGACACAGTGGTGGACTGCAGCAGGTCAGTCTAGTCCCTGTTCAGTGGACACAGTTGTGGACTGCAGCAGGTCAGTCTAGTCCCTGTTCAGTGGACACAGGTGTGGACTGCAGCAGGTCAGTCTAGTCCCTGTTCAGTGGAGACAGGTGTGGACTGCAGCAGGTCAGTCTAGTCCCTGTTCAGTGGACATAGGTGTGGACTGCAGCAGGTCAGTCTGGTCCCTGTTCAGTGGAGACAGGTGTGGACTGCAGCAGGTCAGTCTAGTCCCTGTTCAGTGGACACAGTTGTGGACTGCAGCAGGTCAGTCTAGTCCCTGTTCAGTGGACACAGGTGTGGACTGCAGCAGGTCAGTCTAGTCCCTGTTCAGTGTAGACAGGTGTGGACTGCAGCAGGTCAGTCTAGTCCCTGTTCAGTGGACACAGGTGTGGACTGCAGCAGGTCAGTCTAGTCCCTGTTCAGCGCAGACAGGTGTGGACTGCAGCAGGTCAGTCCACACCTGTTCAGTGGAGACAGGTGTGGACTGCAGCAGGTCAGTCTAGTCCCTGTTCTGTGGACACAGGTGTGGACTGCAGCAGGTCAGTCTAGTCCCTGTTCAGTGGACATAGGTGTGGACTGCAGCAGGTCAGTCTAGTCCCTGTTCAGTGGACACAGTTGTGGACTGCAGCAGGTCAGTCTAGTCCCTGTTCAGTGGAGACAGGTGTGGACTGCAGCAGGTCAGTCTAGTCCCTGTTCAGTGGACACAGGTGTGGACTGCAGCAGGTCAGTCTAGTCCCTGTTCAGTGGACACAGGTGTGGACTGCAGCAGGTCAGTCTAGTCCCTGTTCAGTGGACACAGGTGTGGACTGCAGCAGGTCAGTCTAGTCCCTGTTCAGTGGACACAGGTGTGGACTGCAGCAGTTCAGTCTAGTCCCTGTTCAGTGGACACAGGTGTGGACTGCAGCAGGTCAGTCTAGTCCCTGTTCAGCGGAGACAGGTGTGGACTGCAGCAGGTCAGTCTAGTCCCTGTTCAGTGGAGACAGGTGTGGACTGCAGCAGGTCAGTCCACACCTGTTCAGTGGACACAGGTGTGGACTGCAGCAGGTCAGTCTAGTCCCTGTTCAGTGGACACAGTTGTGGACTGCAGCAGGTCAGTCTAGTCCCTGTTCAGTGGACACAGGTGTGGACTGCAGCAGGTCAGTCTAGTCCCTGTTCAGCGGAGACAGGTGTGGACTGCAGCAGGTCAGTCTAGTCCCTGTTCAGTGGACACAGTTGTGGACTGCAGCAGGTAAGTCTAGTCCCTGTTCAGTGGACACAGTGGTGGACTGCAGCAGGTCAGTCTAGTCCCTGTTCAGTGGACACAGTGGTGGACTGCAGCAGGTCAGTCTAGTCCCTGTTCAGTGGACACAGTTGTGGACTGCAGCAGGTCAGTCTAGTCCCTGTTCAGTGGACACAGGTGTGGACTGCAGCAGGTCAGTCTAGTCCCTGTTCAGTGGACACAGGTGTGGACTGCAGTAGGTCAGTCTAGTCCCTGTTCAGTGGAGACAGGTGTGGACTGCAGCAGGTCAGTCTAGTCCCTGCTGTTGTAACTCGAGCAGAATGTGTCTTCATTGTCTCTGAAATAAGCAGGGACGTCCCTGTCCTCCTAAACCTGTGTGTACCTTCAGCATTAATGGAGCCTTCACAGGTGTGCAGGTTACCCATGCCATGGGCACTAACACCCCCCCATACCATCACAGTTTTCTGAAGTGTTCCTGAGCCCATGTGCTGATGTCCTTTACAGAATGATGTTAGTTTTTAATGCAGTGCTGCCTGAGGGATCAAAGGTCATGGGCATTCAGTGTTGGATTTCTCTGTATCTTCTGATGATATCATGGGCTGTAAATGCTGGACTGGTTGCTCACTGTTTTAAAAGCTCTTTATATGTTGATTACTTGGTTGTACTTGTTACAATAATCTAAATATTCTCTTATATTCATATATTATACTCATATTATTGGTTGCCCTGCCCTCCATCCATCAAACAGTTGAGTCTTTTATATTTTACAGGTCTCCCTCTGGTTGTTGCAGCAGACTCAGACCTGCTGATTGGTCATCAGATCACTTTCTGGTGAAACGAATCCTTTAAACTGAGATTCACCTGACACAGGTGAACAGGTGTGTCTTGCTTCAGCCTCCAGTCTTGGTGTTGATATTAAAGATCTTACAGGATACTTCACACTCTGACGTTAAACAGATTCTGCTGTTTGTCCTCACTCTGACCTCCACATCGGCCAATCAGAGGCCACTGACAGAAAAAGCAGCAGCTCTCGGATTTTCTTTTACATTAATCATCAGCGGAGAGGGGAATCCTCAGGGGGGTCACTACGTGGCAGGGGTCTGACAGAAATCTTCAATGAATCGGGATTTCAGGTTGTTTCCACGGTAACGTAAAGCTGCAGGGACCTCCTGGGTCGACTGTGTGGAGGCGGTTATCTCTAAGAGCCTGAGGGAGGCCTACGGGCAGCTTGTTTTCTATCTGTAGCTTCTGGAAGTTTTATAACTGACTGTTATTTATAAACAGCCTTCAATCAATCAATCAATCAATCAACAAATCATTCAGTCTTTATTTGTATAGCACCAGTTCATAACAAGTGTTGTTTATTCTGACATGATTATTCTAATGTGTTTATTTTAACGTGTTCATCTTGATGTGTTCATTCTAACATGTCCAGTTAAGCTCTTTTTCTCTTAAATTAATAGTGATGTTTTAGTGTAAATGAGTATATAAGAAGGTAAATGAATCACCTTTCTGATGCAGATTGTGAGTTTTTAACTGAAGACACGTGGAGACTGCTTCTTGTCCTTGTTCATGTTCTCAGTGTTTCATGACGATGTCTGAAGATTCTTGATGAGACGATAAAAACCGCTGAGCACCAGTCGACCTTCACGTCAGGTTTCTGACGCCATGGGTCCCCTTTTCTCTCGTGGGCTCTGAGATATTTCCTGCCTTCACGCAAACACAGTTTGGGATTAGCATGAGTGGATCAGACAGAAGGGCTCCATCGACCTTCATCCCATAGTGGAGGTCACTTTCCCCTCATCCATCTACCTGAATGGTCTGCTTCCAACACATGAGGGAGGGCTCCACAAACTGTTTTTAGCAGACATTAGTAACTCTGGTTCATCGCTCAAAAAAACTGCTGTGAAGATGCTGCAGATGCTGAGAAGAAGCATGAAGAACCATGAAGAACATCCTGAGACCGAAAACTGCAGTCTGCTCAGAAGACGGCCGGCTGAGTGTGGAGGAGGAAGAACCCGTGGACTGAGATGGACTGAGGAGAAGCAGGACAAAGGGACTCACCTTCATTAATGGTGGTGAAGATTCAGGCTGAACGCTCTTCGTGATGACACTAACACCTGTCCATCACATTTACTCACCTGACAAAGGTGCATCTGTTCAACTGCTTGTTAACATTGATAGCTAATCAGCCAATCACATGGCTGCACCATAATGCTTTTAGGCTTGTAGACATGGTCGAGACGGACAGAGAAGGCGATTTAAGAGACTGAACGTGGCTTCAGAAACTGCTGACCTATTTTCACACACAACCATCTCTTGGGTTTACAGAGGATGGTCTAAAGAAGAGAAAATATCCATTGAGCAGCTCTTTGGGCCAAAATGCCTTGTTGATGTCAGAGGTCAGAGGAGAAGGGTCAAAGTGGTGGGAGATTATAGAAAGACAATGGAAACTTAAATAACCACTTGTTACAACCAAGGTCTGCAGAAGACCACACCAGGGTCCACTCCTGTCAGCTAGGAACAGAAACTGAGGGTCTGACTCCCCAAACCTGGACCACAGAAGACTGTAAAAGTGTCTCCTGGTCTGATGAGTCTGGATTTCTTCTCCACATTCAGATGGAAGGCTCAGAGTTTGGATCCATCCTGCCTAATGAAGCAGTTTTTTTCTGGTTAGTGAAGAAACCTCGTTAAGGCCTTTTCAGAGATTGAACTCACCGTTCTTCTTCTACACTTTCTTCCTCATTCTCAGCCTCTCAGTCGCTGGACCCGAGGGGCAGGAAACATCCGTCCTCGTCCTTTTCCTCTGAGCGTCTTGGCTGTTAATGTCTTCCACAGCTTGAGGTGTTTCTTCTAAAATGTGAGGCTGAAGCTCTCGTGTTGTCGGAAGTTTCTTGTACTTTTGCTCTAACATCCACTCGGCTGATCTCGGGGGGGATGTAATGAGCCCCACTGGCTCTCTGCTCTAATTCTTCCTCCTCAAAGCTTCCGGTCTGCTCCTGAATTTCTCCAAACCCTCCGTGGACACTAGGTCACACCAAAAGGAAGGAGAAGAAGGAAACTTACATCACCGAGGATTAGTCAACTGTCACGGGAGCCCCGTCCTTCAACAGCTCGTGCACAAACCTCCGCCGTACACATCAGCTGTGTTAGCTCTGCATTTCTATCACAAGACAATCTCCTCCAATTACTCTAAATCCTGGACGTCCCCCAGAGACGTGGTCCTCCAGGGAGGAGGATTTTCGCTCTGATGTTGGGATCCGTCTCCAGGCTTTGAAGTGAAATCCACCAGGCTTCTTTAACTCGGAGCATTTCCCTGTGTGAGCTCTCTCAGAGCAGAAAAGACGCCGTCCTGATGCTGTAATGTCCCTCTAAGACACGCTGACGAACACGTGTGTCATCTCTGCGTTTGGCGTCTCGTGGTCTTACTTCCTGATAGGCTTAAATCAGCTTTGAGTGTGAGAGACCACAAGAGAGCTCCTGCTTCCTTCATTTTTATTTCAGGGTTAAAGCTCAGTCCCTCCTTTCAGAGTTTCATTAAACCACGTGTCCTCATCATGAGTCCTTTTCTTCTGTTCTCCTGTCCCAGTGACACGACTGTGTTGGACAAACTCAAAGTCCGGCAGTCTAATCCTTCAGCACTCGAGGCAGAAGTCTGAGGACACAAACAGGCTCAGTGTAGAGCTTCAGAGGGCTCATGGTTCAGGTTTTTGGTTCAGTTTTTAGGGGCTCTGTTAGCTTTAAGGACTCACTCCATGAAGTGTTTTCACTGCTCAGCTAACCAGCGTTTCTATTTCACTGATAAACTTTAAATAAAGAGGGGAAAACCCTCTAACGTGATGAGCACCCTGGAATGGTCTGGGGAGTTCAGAGCGCCAACTGTGAGCGTAAATGCTAAATGTCGTCAAAGGTTTTTACTGAACCACCGTGGTTGATTTGTGTATTGGACTGCCCCCTGGTGGATGACTTTGGCATCCTTTGACTTTGAGTTTGAACTAAAATCCTTTGGACACCCCTCCCTGACGGTTTGGTCACTACAGGCTGATCCTCATAGATGAACTCTACATCTCTGCTGAACTAAGACACAGCATAACACCGGCCTGAAGGTGGACTCAGCTGGTTCCCTGCAGGACTAAAGGGACAGTTCAGTATTTTTGAAGTGTGGTTGTCTGAGCTCCACATGTCCACTAAGTACCTCTCCTCTCCCTCAGTGAGCTACAGTCTGTCAGAGTCTGTTACGCAGTTACAGCCGCAAACAGGGAAGTAAAGTACCAAGAACAGAGGATATTTTCACCGCCTACAAGAACTCCCATCAAAAAATAATACCACAGTTTAAGAGTGCGCTACATATGCAAGTTTTTAAGTGCATTAACTTTTCGGAAATATAAAGTTTATCTTGAACTAACTGGCTCACGGCACGTATTCCTCCAAGCAGCGCTGCTGTGAGCTGCTGAATCACTCCGCCTCCCTCTCAGCTGTTGTGAACATAACAAGCTAGCGGCTTCAGGCGCCGGTTGTAGCCTTGTGTAACTCTTATCAAGTATTGTAATTCTTTTGTTCTGACTCTTTGCGGTGTGAGGAAGAGACAACGTAGGAAATTAAAAACGAGTGATTATGACAACGATGATGAAGTTCCATTCACTTTGGAGCCAAGAGGATATCTGTGTGAACCGGAGTTCACAGGAGACGAGCTGCTGCAGGCAGGGGTAACAGGCCTTAACCGAGTGCTACTGATGCCAACTTCAGGATGTTTCTGAAGGATGTGAGGATACTGGAGACTCTCACACCGTCTGTTTCACTCATCATAGTTTGTCTCATTTCACTCAGATTTTCCTGCTCTTCTGAATCCCAGAGTATTGTGGACATTCTTCAATTTCCCCAACATAAACTGAAAAAAACGTCACAACGGCAGCGCTGCTTGGAGGAATACGTGACATGAGTCAGTTAGTTCAAGATAAACTTTATATTTCCGAAAACTTAATGCACTTAAAAACTTGCATATGTAGCGTACTCTTAAACTGTGGTATTATTTTTTGATGGGAGTTCATGTAGGCGGTGAAAATACCCTCGATACTTCCCTGTTTGTGGCTATAACTGCGTAACAGACTCTGACAGACTGTGGCTCACTGAGGGAGAGGAGAGGACGCTCTACAGCATCTAAGGTACTTAGTGGACATATGGAGCTCAGACAACCCCACTTCAAAAATACTGAACTATCCCTTTAAGGTGGAGCTTACGCTGAGACCACAACATTTATGACCGTTTGTGGTCAGCTGCAAACGTGTGGCGTCACAGTGACCGAAAACAACAGACCATCCGGGACGCTCGAGACTGTGACAGAAAGTCCAGCTGGTTTGAGTTTTGTCCTCCTATGATCCGTTCTTCCACATCAGAGTCACTGACCAATGAAAGCACAGGGAGCCACCATAGACTGTAAACAAGGAGATGACCTTTGACACAGTACTGTCTGTCCTACTGTCTGTCTCCAGAGTCACCTCAGGGTGGGAGCTGATAATATAATATTCAAGTTCGCCTTCAGTGATGTTTGTTGGCGAAAATGTCAAACACGTGGCACTCCTGATGTTCAGGGCTGTGCTTAGATGCTCCTGCAGGCTGCTGGCATTTCCACCGACTGAAACACGTGCAGTCAGCGTCTTTTTGTTAAAAATTAGACCACAATTCAGACCACTTCTTCCCCTGTCTGCCATGATTTTGACTTTGTCGTAATCTCTGCTGACTGCCTCTGGTGAGAGCGTGATGTTACTGATTTGCAAGGCATGCGGAACAAAGTGGAAGGACTAATGACATGGAGTCTACTGGAACTGGTTTTTGATTCACATCCCTAGTGGGACTCCTATAACAGCCATTGTACACGGTCAGTTTGAATCCTGAAGTTCTTCTCGCTTGTCGGCCATGGTCACTTTTTCATGTCCCTGCGGTCGCCTGATCTGACATAATGACCTCAGTCTGCAGGTCTTCAGTCAACCCCCGAAGACATCTTGGAGTCTTCTATGGCATTCTGGGTAAGGAGGTGAAAAAGTGTCAAATAAAGAATAAGAGGATGTTCCTGGTCCTTCTGATCTGCTGTAGTCTCAGATGATGTTCCTCTATAACGATGTGCAGTGTTCAGATGCTAATCTCACTCTGTGCCGTGCTCTGACTAACTGAAGCTAATCACGCTGCAGTAATTATAATTATCTAATCTTCATACTTCTCTGGTTTGGCCCTTTATTTCTCAGCAGGTCAAATAAACTAGTATCCATCTTTGATTCTTCTACCTCAGAGCGAGGAGGGGGCAGTAGGCAGTGAGGTTTCCCCAGAGATTTCTAACAGAGAGATGAACTCCCAGCGCCGCGGGAGCTGACGAGTACAGAGAGGACGGCGTTGAGATGGTGGTCTGCAGACTGAACGTAAACCTGAGACGGTGTGGATCTGCTCCCTCCTGCTGATCACACTCATCAGGACATACATATCTGATCTTCACTCCTCCTCCTTCATCGCCTTCCCCCCTGCAGCGACTCATTTTCATAATCCCATCTGTGCGCCTCCCCTCACCCTGCTCCATTATCCATCACCCCCTCCTCTCCATCAGCTCCACTTCTCCTTCTCCTCCCTGTCCTGCTGTTTCCTCCTCCTCCTTCTCAGACTCTCCTCCCTCCTTTTTCACTTCCTTCAACCTTCAACATGCTTCAAAGTTACCTCCTCGACTCCTCCATCCCTCCTTCTGTCCGAGGCCCCAGGAAGACAAAAAACGGGTGAGAGAGGAAGAGGAGAGGAGGAAAGGAGAGGAAGTCAGGAGAGGAGGAAATGAAACAGATAAAACATGGAAACACCAGGAGGATAGAGGAGAAGGAAAGGACTCAGGAGAGGAAACAAGAAAGAGGAGATCAACAAGGTGGTAAGACGTGAATCTGATTATTGATTTTGATTCGCATGATCAGACAGAAACTCCTGATGTCATGTCCTTGTCAGCTTCAGCCACAGCGTGGACCTGACCGGAGAAGAACTGGGTAGGAACCTTCTGAAACCCCTAATGAATCCAGTGGCAGCTGACTTCTCTGAAAGTTTCCGTTACTCCACCCTGGACCTTCCTGTCTGGGCTGAAGGGTGAGCGTGGACGCCCTGCTGAGTCAGCAGGCTCCATTAAACACATTAAATAAAGAACAGAGAGCGACTGGGTTCAGCGAGGCGGAGCGGTCCGTTCAGAAAAGTGCAAACAAACAGGAGCTGGACGGGGTAAATATTCCTCTGACGACATGAAACCAACACTCTGCTGTCAGGCTGGACCTCCACGGTCCTCCTCAGCAGGACTGTCTGCTCTGACGGGTTTTCTAGCACACCTGCCTTTGTTACCTGAGGCCTGAGGTGGACCTCAGAGGCAGCAGTGTGTGGATGTTCTGGAAACATCTGCTGTCACATCCCCTCCCCTAAAAACCCTTTCCCCCCAAACATCTCTCTCCTGTGGCCCCTCATTGAGGACGAAGATGAAATCCTGCTGTCGTCTCGCTCGTAGCTCCGCCTCTTTCTGCTCTAAAGGACTCTGATTGGGCTGTCCCACTTTGGGCCGAGCTTGGCAAGATGGATCAGCTTGATCACAGGCACGGGATTAGGAGGATCCACCTGCACTGCAAGGTCACTCAAACGCTCAGGCTTCCTCACATCAGACGATCTCCAGTTCCCTCTGACCTGACACCAGGTGGTCCGGTCCTTTGCCCTCACCCTCACTCCTCCATCCCTCTGCCTCAGGATCCCTGTTCTTGGTTGGTAAATCCTGGACTGAGGCCTCACTACGTAAGAATGGCTGGCCATCCCGGTCCTTCTTAAAGCTTTAGGTCCCATCACAGCTCAGTCTGCCCGAGTCTTCAGGTCAAAAGTCAAGGTCACTGAGTCCTACATTCACCCCTCAGGCTTTGTGTGGATCTTCACTCGGTCAGAGGTCACAGGTCACAGGTCAAAAATGGAGGCATGTCACAGGCTCACGCCCGCCTGAGTTTCTCAAAGAAGTTTGAGGCGTGGTCTCCTCCTCTGAGATAAAGGAGCAGGTTCAACCAAGACAGTCTGGCTGAAGACCTGTACTGTCAGGACCAGGAATTGATTCAAAGCCTTTCAAAATAAAAGCGAAAATACCAGAGGTACGCATTTTTCGTCAAAAGTTGATTTTAAGCCTTTCAAAATAAAAGTGATTATACTGGGAAGTACATATCTTTCGTCTCATGTAAAAAAATATATTGTATTTTTAGGGCTTCATTTTATGTTTATAATGTAAATATGATTTATTCGTGTATTCATGTGTTCAATTAAAAAGATGAAAAAAAGAAGTATACGTTTCCAGTTCAACAGGATAACAGAGAAAACACAAGTAAATATCAAGATAAAAAACAGAGAACATTAAAGCAGGATGACTTCAGTTTTTCTACAGATAAAAAATACAAACTAAATGTACAGCTATTGTTATGATCTCCTGAAAACATCATTTAAAACATGAATTATTTTACTCCAGTGTTTTAATTTAATCAGCCAAGTGGATAGCTGTTAGTTTAGTTTGCGCTACAAATTTGTTAAAAACACTAAATCTCTGTTAAAACATATAATATGTGTGTGATGGCATAATGCTTCTACACTCCAACCAATTGCTGTCTCTTCTTTTCTTTTAAACCACATTTATCATCGAAAAAAGAGCCTCCTGCACTTTTTGACTCATTTACATATTGATTTACTCAAATCTTTAACACAGGCATACCTTATGTGTGTTTGTAATCCTTACACCTCATCATAATTCATTTAATAATTGCTTAATATTGCTGTCTATACTGCTACTTTCTTACCTGTGCTTTTGGACCACCTGTATTTTCCAGTGGAGGGTGAGGGTTGATGACTTTTAATTACCTTAGTACCTAAGTACATGAGCCAGACAGCCAGTAACTTTTGTTACAGGAGAAAACAGAGCGGACACATAACAAACTTTCAGAGATGTCTTTTATTTTTCCTCTCTGTATTCACAGTAGGCCAGGTACCCTCTGTTGGCCATCATCTCCTCACAGAACATCCACACGTCTTCGGTGTTATGAAAGATCCAGATGTACCTGTTCGGTCTTACAGGCTCCACCCTGTGGTCACAGCAGAGCTGTTCCAGCAGTCTGCTGCACGCCCTCCTCTGCTTCTCACTGTTTTTATGCTGGTCTGGTCAGGTCTGTGGACTGACGGCCGGCTGGACCACCATCTCCTCACAGGACAGCCTGAGCCCTCCGCCTCCACTTTAACATCCCCCGGTCTGAGCCCGACCCCCTCGGAGGTCACAGGTCAGCTTTTAGAGCTCTGTGTAAAAACCCTGGAGAGGAGCTTCACGCTGTGGTCTGCTGGAGAAGAGGTCTTCAGCACAGAAACATGACTGAAGGCAGCAGTTATCCACAAGCTTTCATTTAATGACAGGCTGAGTGGAGCTGTGACAGGTTATTCTAAAGTTTAATTAAACAGGAGATTTATTACTGCACCCATTCTCTCTGAGCGCCTCTGCTTATTGTTCATGTCAGCCAGTTTCTTTTGTAACATAATAAATAGACTTTTATTTTAAAAGGATTAATTAGGACCAGTAAACCAATTACAGTTCAGTAATAAATAAATGGGATAAGTATCACTGTGTTTGAGTGTCTCTGTTTAAAAGTAAAACAGGAAGTAAAGATCAAACTGTTCTCAGTGTTTCTGCTGCAGGTCATCTCAAAGATCGGACCGGGACAAAAAGCCCAGGTCACCCCCACGGAAGCTTTTTAACAACTTATGAAGAGATTTTTCAGTAAATGAGTTCAAAAACAAAACAACAAAAACCTGACAAAAAACTTTATGAAAGGGACGGACTTTACATGAAAGTAAAAATAATTCAGACGAATAAAGAAGATGAGCACGAAAACCTGAACAGGAGACGAGAGACAGGAACAAGACGTGAACATCAGGGCTGCCATCCATCATCCATCCATCACCCATCCATCACCCATCCATCATCCATCCATCACCCATCCATCATCCATCCATCACCCATCCATCACCCATCCATCATCCATCCTCCATCCATCATTCATCCATCACCCATCCATCACCCATCCATCATCCATCCATCACCCATCCATCATCCATCTATCACCCATCCATCACCCATCCATCATCCATCCATCATCCATCCATCACCCATCCATCATCCATCCATCACCCATCCATCATCCATCCATCACCCATCCATCATCCATCATCCATCCATCACCCATCCATCATCCATCCATCAATCAGCCATCCATCACCCATCCATCATCCATCCATCATCCATCCATCATCCATCCATCATCCATCCATCACCCATCCATCATCCATCCATCATCCATCCATCACCCATCCATCACCCATCGATCATCCATCCATCATCCATCCATCACCCATCCATCACCCATCCATCATCCATCCATCACCCATCCATCACCCATCCATCATCCATCCATCATCTATCCATCATCCATCCATCACCCATCCATCACCCATCCATCACCCATCGATCATCCATCCATCATCCATCCATCACCCATCCATCATCCATCCAT
This sequence comes from Cetoscarus ocellatus, assembly GCA_037902135.1. Classification (NCBI taxonomy): domain Eukaryota; kingdom Metazoa; phylum Chordata; class Actinopteri; order Labriformes; family Labridae; genus Cetoscarus; species Cetoscarus ocellatus. Next base: position 128,038 of record JBAMNC010001932.1, read on the forward strand.
CACCCATCCATCACCCATCCATCATCCATCCATCACCCATCCATCACCCATCCATCATCCATCCATCATCTATCCATCATCCATCCATCATCCATCCATCATCTATCCATCACCCATCCATCACCCATCCATCATTTATCCATCACCCATCCATCACCCATCCATCATCCATCCATCACCCATCCATCATCCATCCATCACCCATCCATCACCCATCCATCATCCATCCATCATCCATCCATCACCCATCCATCACCCATCCATCATCCATCCATCATCCATCCATCACCCATCCATCATCCATCCATCATCCATCCATCACCCATCCATCATCCATCCATCACCCATCCATCATCCATCGATCATCCATCCATCACCCATCCATCATCCATCGATCATCCATCCATCATCCATCCATCACCCATCCATCATCCATCCATCATCCATCCATCATCCATCCATCACCCATCCATCATCCATCCATCATCCATCCATCATCCATCCATCTCCCATCCATCATCCATCCATCACCCATCCATCACCCATCCATCATTTATCCATCACCCATCCATCACCCATCCATCATCCATCCATCACCCATTCATCCATCCATCACCCATCCATCATCCATCCACCACCCATCCATCATCCATCCATCACCCATCCATCACCCATCCATCACCCATCCATCATCCATCCATCATCCATCCATCACCCATCCATCACCCATCCATCATCCATCCATCACCCATCCATCACCCATCCATCATCCATCCATCATCTATCCATCACCCATCCATCATCCATCCATCACCCATCCATCACCCATCCATCATCCATCCTCCATCCATCACCCATCCATCATCCATCCATCATCCATCCATCACCCATCCATCACCCATCCATCATCCATCCATCACCCATCCATCATCCATCCATCATCCATCCATCACCCATCCATCATCCATCCATCATCTATCCATCACCCATCCATCATCCATCCATCATCCATCCATCACCCATCCATCACCCATCCATCAGCCATCCATCATCCATCCATCACCCATCTATCATCCATCTATCACCCATCTATCACCCATCTATTATCCATCCATCACCCATCTATCACCCATCTTTCATCCATCTTTGGTCCACTGCAGCCTCCTGATGCAGACAGAGAAGAGTTTTCTGTCCGTCCTCCTCAGTCTTTATAAATAAGCGTTGGCTCTCTGCTGTGTGATTGACGATGTCCCTCCATGTTTACAGTGAATTCTCCATCAGCAGCCTGTGTTTAATCATTAAAAGCTCTCTGTGAGGTGCTGATGAATTTTGACCCCGGAGACCTGGAGCCCCTGTGTCTGCAGAGGGATGGACAGAGGTGGACATCTTGAGGTCCTTAAACGTGGGTGTGACAGTTAAGACCATACTTGAAGAGTCAGAGTCTTGGCGCATAAACAATGGTATATCATCATCGAAGCAGTAGGGATGTATGACATCTGTATCAGCAGATATGAACTCCTCAAATATGCTCAAATATCAGCACCATGTATGGATGTACCAGAAACCTTATTACTGATGAATGTTTCATGAAAAATTCACCTCAGCACTTTATAGAATGAAGTGATGCTTTTCTTGTTTCTCATCAGTGTCTTACACAAATAAACCGACAGTGTGAGGAACAGGTTCGTCAGGGCTTTGGTTTTGGTGTTGGCCATTAGGGCCTTAACCTTCAACCGGTGTTCGAAAGTCTGTTTGAGTGTGAGGGCCAAAATCTGAGGGCACACTAAGATGTGTGAGCATAATTACCGAACATCTTGGGTTATTAACGTGTGTGTTGTAAAGTGGTCGAGTCTGAGTGAAGAGAGGGGCGGGGGGGGGGGGGGGGGGGGGGGGGGGGGGGGGGGGTCAGTTACTGCCATGTTTGTACAAAAGTGAGTCTGATTTTCGGGAAAAGGGACAGCCTAGTTTCATGATGGGTTAGAAACATCGGCATATGGGCCAAATCCAAATGATGCATCCCTGCTGAAGAACAAAGACACAGTTGTGAGAAAGCCTTCTGAGAACTCTAACACTGCTTTATCTGTGACAAGAGACATCTGAGGCCATTTAGGGAGGAAAAGCTTCAACATACCAGAGACACTTTGCATGTTGTTAAACTGTGACGTTAGGGGCAGAAGCCTCTCTAAAAGAAGTCCAAAGGTGCAGACGGACTCTTCTAACCTGAAGGTTTTAGGATGCACATTAGAGGTGAACCAGAGGTGAAGCAGAACATAAATCAAACGTACTTCTTCTCTGTCAGGTCGTTCCCTTTGGTCTTCTCTAAACAGCATCTATCTGTGTTTTAATTCTCACAATCAGAGGAGACAGAAGCAGCATGTGAGCGTCCGGCCCTCGCCAAAGACCGAGATAACGTCTCAAACAAACATGGAGGACCTGAACACAAACTGAGATACCAGGGAGAAGAACCATCACAACATTACAGTCCTGCCTTTTGTCCTCCATGTCCTCAGACCGTCCTGTCAGAGCCCGACGTCTCACCAACATCAGCCTCCTGCAGCCACAGACGACAAACCACGAGGAGAACGAAGAGCGTTAGACATTAAAGGTGCAGAGGAGAGAGAACAGGAGGACTGGCACAAGAACATCAGCTGATCAACAGAAGAGCTGATTCATGAACTCATGGATCAACGTCACAGATGACTGTCTATGTGAGAGACAGTCAAACAAATCTGAGTGAACACAGAGCCTCACCGTCAGTAGAAAGGCGGGGGGGAGTTGATGTAGAGCCTCTGGGACTGGGGGGTGGGGGGGGGCATGGAGAAGGGAGACAGGGGAGGGGGAGGCGGGGGAGGAGGTGGAAGGCAGGAGGTGAGCGGTCTGCCCCCGCAGGTCAGCAGGCCTGGACCACACGAAGGAAGAGGGGGGGCGGGCAGTGGGGGAGACAGGCTGCTGGGGGAGTCACAGGGGGGTCCAGCCAGGTAGGACGAGTCTGAGGAGAGAGGGGGAGGGGGTGAGTCAGAGAGACAGAAGGAGAAGACTTTGGCCCAGCAGGAGGTCCACAGAGGAGACGAGCTTCAGCTCCATGACAGGCTGACATGTCCCTGCATGGACGGCTCCAGTGGCTGCAGCTTCAGGCTCGGAGCCCCGGAGCCCCGGAGCCCCCCGCTGGTCAAACAGGTTCAGCTCGATTTCAGGACGGTGCTCGTACTCAGAGCCATGAGCTGGTTTTACAACCACAGAGCAGCTGTCGCTGTCTACACCCCGTCCCAGAGCCCAGCTTCAGCAGGGAGAAAAGAGTGTCTCACAGCGTGTGGACAGTCAGGGAGTGATCCTGTCATCAGGATCAGGATACATCATCACATACATGTGGATGATGAAAGGGTTCGAGTTTGGCAGAAAACCACTTTGGAGCAGAGCCGGCCTCCACCTCAGCCCCGCAGAGGGCTGAATCAGGATGTCCAGGTGCACACGCGGGGCTAGACTTTCCTTACAAACCAGTCTCTGCTAAACCTGTCCAAGAAAGACTGACCAGGTCAGCCTCAAGCCTCCAGACAGGGGTCACTTCACCTCTGACCTTGGACCTCCAAATTTAATAACAAAGAATTCATGAAGTTCACAAGCGAGGGGGGAACATGAGGCCCACGCACATCTGACTTTGTCCCTCCACGGTCTCACCTTCAGCCAAAGTGGACACGTGAGCACCTTTTTAAAGAAGATCCTGGAATACCTTTTGAGATACTGGTGGTGACCATGAGGCCAGATGACCTTTGATCTATGACCTCCAAAATCTCCTCGTGCTGGGGAGAGGAGAGGAGGGGCGGAAGGATACGCAGTCCAAATGTTGCATCACAAAGTAGTTCCACACACAGGGGCTTTGTGGAGGGAAGTGAAAAGCTGTTAATTATCTTACTGTAGCATCCAGCTGAGCAAAGTTCTGCAGCTTTCCCCTAAGGTGGGGTCATCACAGGGGCCATGCTGCCAGGATCCAGACCACGATCCAGACCAGGATCACCCCCTTTGCTGGCTCCCTGTGAGGGGACTCTGGACTCAATACTAAATCTCACCCCAAACCTCCACCAGGACCTCTGCTCTGGAAACACGAACAGTCTCGGCCCTCCCCAGACTAAGCTCTGCGCTGTGGGGGATCGAGCCTTCAGGTCCACTGCCCCTCCTCTGAAAGCCCACCTGAGGGCACCTCAGTCTGTGGAGACTGTTAGAGGACATCTTAAGACCATTCATTTTAAAAAAGCCTATCCCGACTCTACTGTCCTGACAAAAATCTGCCTTATCACTCAATCAATCACTCAATCAATCAATCTTTGATGTTATCTCAAGACACTTTACAACAGAGCAGGCTGAAGACAAACTCTTCACTTTATGGATGCACATATATACAGATATAAAATACATGCCTTATTTTATAGTGATGTTTTTAACTTGCTTTTTAATGTTTACAGTCCCATAGGCTGTCGAACCCACTTCAAAAACACAACCATCCCTTCAGAGCATCAGTGGATCCTCTTAATAACAGTGGAGGACGTTCAGATTATTGCTGGAGCTTTCTGACCAGATGTGAAGCCTGTTTTACTACTTTGTGTTACTTATTTAATCAATGGAGGACCACCATCCTGATCAAATGCTCTATCAGATCCAGTGGTTCTGATTCTTCTGGCCCTGACCAGTGAAAACCAAGTCTTAAAGACTGGGACCCCTGTCCCTGTAGCAGGACTGGAGGAAGGTGGTCTGCCCCCTGTGAGTGAATATCATTGTCTCAGAGGGAGCTGCAGGTAGCACAGGTGCAGGCTGCAGCAGCTGTTTGTGCACAGATCAGACGACGTGATGGACGAGCAGCTTCATCTCCAGGAGTTCACCCTGTTCTGAGAGGTTGACGGAAACTTCTGATCAGAGAAAGAAAACACCGACAGAGATGAGGCCGACGATAAGGCCAGAACATCTGAGGTGGAGAGTCATGGAGCAGGCTCTCTGAGCATGTTATAAATATAAAGAGAAGATTAAAGGATAATGTGGACATAAATAAATGATGTGCGTTATATTGAAGCTGTAAAAATGTAATAATGCAAACATGACTTTGGCTCCACTGTTCTGAGTGAATACAGATCCAGCCTGTGTGTGTGAGCCCAGAGCTGGCTCTCAGAGTCTGATATACATGCTGTTTGGTTTTTGTTGGACTCACTTTGGAGTCCTCGGTGAACCTCGCTCCATCATTACCTGTGAACAGCTGAGCCTTTCAGGAATGCTCCTTTTATACCCAGTCACGACCCTCACCTGTTTCCAAACCACCTGCTCACCTGCTGAATGTTCCCAACAGGTGTTCCTGTCTTTTGTTGCCCCGTCCCAGCTTTTTGGAACATGTTCCAGCCTTCAAATTGAAAATGAGAGAATACTTGCAAATAAACCAAAAAGTTTCTCAGTCTGAAAATTCAGTATCTTTGCAGTGTATTCTGTGTATTTTAGGACTCACTCCTGCACCATTTAAGATCCACCTTTTCCATCCTGTTTGGGCTTCATTCCTTCCTGGAAATCAGTTTCTTATTGTTTTGTAAATTGGTTTGTAATATTTTACTAATATTTAACTATTCTGAGTAACCGTGATCCTTTTTCAGACCTCGTGCACACGAAGCTGAGCTACACGATGAGTATGAGTGTCATACCCAGGTTCCACAGCGCGGTCTGAGCGGCGAGCTCTTTGGCGTCTTCCAGCAGCACACACAGCTTGTCGGGGATGTAGGTGCTGTGTATCGGTGAGATCACCACCTGCACACACATACAGCAAAGCAGGCGGCTTGATTTTAGCAGCACATTCCAGTCAAAAGGCAATTTAATGTGCCTCACAAGATACCAGGGCTGTCACAGGGATTTCAAACATACAGAATACTCAAAGATACCTGAGGTCATTTTACTGTTTATCTCTCCAGGGGCCACGCCGGTGGGCTGCACGTCCCTACATATCAACCTTAGAATTTGTCCCTTTCTTTCCTCCACTCTTGGGTAGAAGGCCAGCAAATGGGCCAGTGGATTTGTTGTGGATGAGGAGTGAGCCAGCTGCTTTGCACACAATCAACACACAGCCCTGTCTTTGGTTTTTATTTTGCCATCAGTGACGTGGAGCCCAAAGTGCTTCCACACGGCACTCCTCAGATGTTTACTGACCGCTCAGAGTGGTTTTGCCAGTCCCTCATTTTAGTCAGGCTGTGCTGAGAGCGCCCTCTGTAGATCATGAGGTCCACTGCTCCATGCGCTCTAATGTGCTACTGCACCATGTACTGTCAGGCCAAATGGTTTCACACTTCAGTACGAATTTTTACAGCCAAGTTCACTCAGATATTTTAATATTGAGGAGGGATATAACAGTTACCGGTAAAATGATAAACCGTGGTAAAATTTCCGATGGTTAGTATTATCGTTTCCTGTTTTAATTACCGTTAAACTGTGTTTAGTTTCCACACTGTGTCAATAACTCGCGGCGATGCTGCTCATTGCCTGGAAAAGCCTGAACTACGTGTCTGCTAAAGCAGCCGCGGTCCCTCTGATGAAGGCGCAGTTTGCAATGTTTGGGCTCTGAAAGTGAAAGTATGGCTGTGGACACTGTACAGGAGATTTCCCCCTCGAAACAGACAAAGTCTGAAGTCTGGTTGAATTTTGGATTTTACAAGGATGCCCAGGGGAAACTGATTGAAGACGGCCACCCTGTCTGAAACACGAAGCTGTTGCCGTCGGAAGAAAAAGACGTGCGTGATTAAAACTGCTGTAACTCCTCGAGTAAGTGAGCTGACTGAGCCGGAGAGAGAGAGAAGATTCAGTGAGCCATACCTGAGTGAGTTATAGGTGGTTTATCAGTATTTTCTGTGTAAATAATGTTTAAATGTTGTAAACAACAGCATTAGTATCATTCTGGAGAGTGTTCTTGCCTCTCTTTTGTCATTTATTTGCTGTGTTTTGCCATATTTCGTAATTGATCATCTTTTTCCATCATAGTTCTTGTTTTATGGATTTCATCAATTGTAATTTGGAAATATTGGAGGAGGAAATGTGGAGGAGATCTGCCAGACAGAGGGGAGGCCAGAGGAGAGTCATGAAGGGGGCTAACTGGACAGAACAGCCTCAGGGACGATCATCAGTAAACAAACGCCTGGACATGGTCTGATATAACGAGCTGTAACATGGACACTGATGCTGCAGGCAGACACAAATGTGTGAGTGTTTGTAAAACAGGTTAAACTAATTCTTGGTCATCTCAAAACTTTGAACATGTTCATTTACAATTGTTTATGAAGAGAATCCTGTTTAAAGTTCTTGTTCTTTTCTTGTAATTACATACTGTTTAAGCATTTATAACATAATAATGACAAATACTTGCCAGAATTGTTTACTTTTATTTCTCATGATAAAAGAGTGAAAAAAATTCAAAGGAAATTTCCTGAATCATTTATTTATAAAAAAGACAAAAAGACGTAGCTGCCTGTTATAATTATAATATTAAAGGGGTTAAATGATTTCAAGTGTGTGTAAAAGTACTTTCTGAACATTTTGAGCAACAGTACTGCGATAATAAGGATAACTGTGAAATGAAATTTTCAAACCGTTACATCCCTAATGTTGAGTATAAGGGATTCATTTTATTTTTGCTTTAAAAACATCCAAACATGACGACAAAGAAAAAGCAGCTAATTTAACAGACCAAAAACAGCCCAAAATTATCCTATCAAACACACGGCGCAGCTTCCTCAGGTCAGGTTTGCTAACTTTCCAGTTATTCACCTTAAGGGTCTGAGGAAACAAGGACATGAGAGGCAGACTCCTGTGTCCACGTCATCACTTCATGGCTTTACTTCTGTTTGTTGGTTTTCTGTGCCTGAGCACACAGAAAGGTGTGTGTGTGTGTTTTACCTTATAGAGCAGCAGCAGCTGCCCGTCCTGTCCGGGCGTGGAGTACAGGTGGTACTCTGGTGGGGAGCAGAAGGTCTTCCTGCAGAAGAAGTCGAGCAGATTGACGGCAGAGCTGATCTGACTCTGTCTGAGCGACAGGATGCTGGTGGGGGAGAGGGGGGTGCCGGGGAAGAGCGGGAGCATGCACCTGTCTGCTTCATCTGGACATACAGACACAACGACGGGCCTCAGATCAGCACAGCAAATGATTATTTATTTTTGATTTTATTTCATTTATTTTGCACGATTATGAAACACACAAAAGTCAAAGATAACCAATGATCTGAGGCACAGGGACAGGCGAAAAGCCCAGGGCTTATTTAAAGCCTTCACCTAAAGTATATTAAAGTTACACAATAGTACATGCACATTTAACATGCAAAAAAAGAAAAAACAAAAAAACAAACAAAAAACAAGTTACTTAGAAGTTATGACAAACTGGTAACAAAATGCATACAACAATTAAAAAAGACGAAAAAATGAAAAGATCAAATAGAAAATGTGAGCGGTGTGTATGACTGTGTGTGAGTTCTGTGAGGGGTCGTATTGCCAATGACTCCAGAGATAATGACCATAAACAAAAGCAAAAAATAATGAAAAAATGTACACATAACTGACATGAAAGAGAGAAACTATTTCAAAACAGGAATTAAATGACCCTTTAAACATCTTTTATAACAATTTGTTGAGGAACATTTCTTTAGCAGGTGAGAAAAGCTACTCCATAATTTGCTACCTATATATCTGAATGAAACTTGACGTCTGCGAGTAAGAAGTTTTGGAGGATGGAGATCAGAAGAATGACGGGTAGAGTAAGAATGAACCTGTGAGTTTTCTTTGAAATACATCTTGAACTGTTCAGGAATATTCTCCTCACTTCAAAGTATCTTGTGAATAAAAACACATATTTGAAAAGTGCAAATGTCATAAATGGTAAGAATTTTGAGTCTCTTCATAAGAAGAACTGATGATGCATGTGACTTTGACCAGTTGGCAATCCGAACAAAACGGTTCTGAGGACCAAAGGTTTGTGAAGAGCAGTAGGAAATGTGCTTGCCCAAATTAAGTTACAATATGAAAGATTAGGACAAATTAAACTGCAGTATATAGTGAGGAGACAATTAGTGGTGACCAGGTAACTAACCCTCCGTATTATACCAATAGATTTGTTTATTTTTCTGTTAGCCCAGTCGATGTGTTCTCTCCAGCTCAAAGTCGCATCAATAATAATTCCCAAGAATATTGTATTTGACACTTGTGGCATCTTAACAGACTCAACTGGAATTTGAGATAAGTTTTTGTTGTGACTTTTTACCGTTAAAATAATGAAATTTGATTTTTTTTAATGTTAGAAGGTAGTTTATTTAGCCTGAACCAATCAGCATAAGCAGTTAAACCAATGTTATATTATATTCTTAAGGCTTCAGCGCAGCTTCCTGAGAGCATCACAGAGGCAGATGTTAGAGAACAACACCGAGACAGCGTTGATCCTACAGACGAGCTTTTTATTTCACAGCCTCCAGCTCCATCTCTGTGCATCCGACTGCTGAACAGGTCTATCAAGTACTTAAAGTGCCACATTACTGTTTTTCTTTGGTTTTACAGCAGAAAGGTGCTTTTTCTATGTTTATGGACAAAAAGAAAACTTGTTTGACAAAAAATAGGTAAATATAGGCTGTCATTAGCATCACAGTCTGCTTTACTGGCAGGTATTTTTGGGCATATATAAGATTTTGATCCTGGATAAATGTGCTGCTCTGCACAAAAACATTAAGAATTCAGTGGGAACTGATTATTCTGTTCTGAAGTTAAGAACATCCCATTATAGAATAATGAACAATAACAATGTCATTTAATTCATAAAATAACAAGCAGCCTTTTCTAAGAGGAGTAATACTCATCTACAGCGATCAATGTCTCAATATTATGCCTCTTGATCAAATATCATCAATGTGACGTCACTGATCACATTAATGCACAAAAATACCCAGAGGACATCAATCCATTGCTCTTACTCTGAAGTGAGGAGTATTTTATTGGTGTACAGGAGTGTTAGTCAGAGCAGATTGAGCTTAATGAGAGGAACATGGATAAAGTTGATTTAAAAATAATCAGCAGTAATAACGTCTCCTCCAAACTAATGAGAAAAGTCTCCGAGCCAATCAGCCTCCTCCAGAGGAAGATGATCTGTCAGTGACTGGAGCTGTTTTAATCAAAGCATCACAATCATAATCAAAGCAACCAGCCTGATTACAGACACTGAATCAGGAGGATCCAGCTGCACTGCAGGGTTAGAGAACGTGACATGAGACCACAAACTGGTTAGGGAATAGATGAACATTGTTAATCTGGTGAAGAAGAGCCCTGGTTGACATCAGAGAGGACTCAAACCCATCGTCTTCCTCAGCTTCATCACTCACTGTTGGGTTTACTCTGGAGCCTCACAGTGATGATGGTCTTTAATTACCTGTAATTGGAGTCATTATCGTCCTTATAAATCTGAAAATCAATCAGCTGACACAAACAGCTGCTCCCTCTCCTCATTCCTCTCCATCAGACTTTTGTCCTGCAGAGTTTTCATGGCTGAATCCCTCACGGACTTCGTCCCTCTGAACCCATTCACCCCTCTCTGCTTTGACTTCCTCCCTCTCATTAATATTTCACTGTCCAGTCATGGAGCAGTCAACTCTGAAACTTTTCTCATTATCAAAAATGTCTGCAGGCTGTTGTGTCTGATTTTGGGATAATTATCACGGCTGTATGGATTCAGAGGAGGAGGTTTATGACGGGGCAGACAGAATCAGAAACCCTGCTAAGGCTCTAAGGCTCAGATAAATGCTGGAAAATAAAACTCTGGTGATTATGAAGAAAGAAAACAACACAGAGTCCGTTCAGAAGATAATGGCACAGCTCTTTTTCTGTCAACACATTCAGAACAGTAGGGACGTGCTGGCTCTCTGGATGTTTAGTGAAGCAGATTTTAGTTTAACGGGACAAAAGCAGCAAAAAAGAGCAGAGCTCCACCTTAAACTTAAACTGAACCCCGGTGTGAAGCTTAGACAGCCTGATTTATTATTTTAATAACCACTGTGAGGTTTACAAGTCTCCTCTCCATGAGCACCAGGACCTGAAGCAGAACACTAAACAAATGTCTTTAGTTATAGAAATCTAACACTGATCCACGTGGACACTGGACTTCTCCAAAAGGCCCCAGACCACAGCAGAGCAGCATGGTCTACATCACTGGATGTAACCAGGAACAGTGCGAACCTCAGAGAAACCAAACCCCCTTTAAATAAACAGATGAACCAGCATAGTTCTCTACGTGCATGCATGGGACCCCCTGGGTACTCCAGTTTTCCCTGCAGAACAGAAACATGCTCCTCAGAGCACTTCTGCCCTGTGATTGGCTGGTGACCAATCCAGGGTCAAATGTCGCCTCTTGCTGGAACAGGCTTCAGCCCTTCACAGAGATGGGGACTCGAGTTTGTGACTCGTACTCGAGTTGCACTTAAGTCGCACACAGAGAGACTTCAGACTCGACTCGGACTCGTGTTTTGGGACTCGTGAACAATCATTATATTTTCTCTTTTTTGGCATATTAACATTGGGGAAACTCTGAAACGTATGACGAGCTTAATGTCAGTCCCTCCTTTTTGACATGGTAACCATGGTAACAATATGACACATCGGGTGCGCGGCGCGCGGCCCCGTGCATTGGTACCTCATACGCAGGGGATAAAGTGGGCCGGAGCCCACCGGAGCTGAGCTCCGCCTTAGTCAAATAAATTAATTATTCAGTTCAAACTGGCAGGAGCGCCGCGGACGACAGATCATTTTCACATGCACAACCTGCGTGGCTCTCTCATAAGCCCCCGAGATGCACAACAATCAGAGCACAACATCATCGTGTGTGTGTGTGCGTGGGGAGGGAGCGTATGGACGGGACATGGAGGTATATCAGAGATTATCAGTGAACTGCGAACATCGAGCGCTTGAAGGGAGCCTTGACTTCAATAAAAACATTCACTCTACGAGCGCGAGAGCACGGAAATATTAGCGTGATGGGCTCCTCACTATGCTGTTAAGCGTAAAGACGCACAGTGCACAAGACAGGGATCGTGAATCACTTCGTGTGTTTTTTGTGATTCAGACGGTGTCTCGTTGGCTCATGTGCACGGTTTAAGTGAACACAATAATTTAAAAAATGACGAGTCAGCCTTTTGGTTAATTAAAACTCAACTTTCCTGAGCAGTGCAGCTCTGGTTTTCACTTACTTTTTCGAAATGATAAAATCATCCTGCAGTATCCTGCATCACTTATTCTCCATGATATAAGAGCAGTCTGTAAAGGATCAAGCTCCCAATGCTGTCTACTAGTGCAGGGGTTCTCAACCTGTGGGTTAAGGCCTAATAGTGGGTCTCAGACCTGTTTTCAGTGGACGGCGTATAAATCAGGTAAAAATGTGGCGAAAATGTCTTCAGTGTTCAGAGGCCCTGACTGGACAAACTTCTATACATTTTATTTTACTCTGTTGTGCTGGGTCAGGTACATATTACCTGTTCTCTCAGGATTTCCACATATCCTGTCCTCTTAGCATAGAAATCGGGGGTTTCCTATGATGAACTTTTGACTTGAGATTAGGGATGTCACGATATGAAACTTTCAGAACGATACAATACAATACGATATTGCAATTTATATCACGATATCACAATACGATATTAATCACAGAATTCTCACACCCTTCAGGATCATATTTTGCTCCCTTGACCAGTGCATCTTTTATGTTAGGCTGACTTGTTGATGATGATGCACTTGAGGAACTTGGTTTCTCCTCCTGACAGGAGAATGAAAAAGTGAAATTGCAGGCTATATTTTAGCAGAACAATTTCATTTGCATATACTTTGGTTATGTAACTTAATTTGTGGTATGTTCCTGTCTGTAACTTAAATGAAATGTTTTTTTAAATTAATTGATCATATTGTTATAACTTCTCATGTATCTGTTTTATTTGCCTGTCAAACCTATTTAGATTTTTATAACACTACAAGCCAATGCTAGTTTTAATCCTAATGAAATTCTGACTGGCATATTGAACTCAGTAAAACCTTTAATTGGGATTTTTAAAACTCACTGTATTCACTATTAATTTAAATTTCAATGTTTTTGCAGCCTCCTCTCCCCTCCTTCTGTCCCTCCCTCTCTCCTACTCTGACATGAACACATCAACATATCAAGTTGAGTGCTGCGGGAAATTATACATTTAGCACAGAGAAAAGGCAACAAAGTGGACTATAGCCAGCCTTTATTTCAATAAACTGTCGAAATAGCTTCTCACATACATGTTTTTCTTTTCAGTTTTATTCATTTGATAAAATATTTTGCATTAGTGTTTTAGAAATGTTATAATGTCGTATATGTGACCATGTGTCCAAATTAGAATTTATGATCCGTTCATGAACGCATCTCGTGCTCCACAAGTGTTGCAGACACCGCTAGTAGTGGCTGCAGACCGGGCTATCTGTATTTACACATTTGCTCCTCTCTTGTAATATAATAATTTTGAGGCTCTGGCTACTTCACATTTACTATAAAATCTCCGGTGACTTGTCCTCACTTCACCTGAATGTTACTTATTTTTTTATTTTACACACGGCGCGATGAGTCGAGACAGGCGAAAGAGAAGGTGGAGCAGAGACGAGTGGTTCACACGGAGTAATGGACCTATTACGGACTCTTTGGATATATTTTTCCCCATCTGCATGACACGGATGTTTGTTTACTTTACCTTGGATAAAGCCATTTTGGCATAATCTTGCGGGTGGTTCTCCCGAAGGTGGTATTCCATGTTGGACGTATTTGCACTCTTACATGGAATTTTTTTCCTGCACCTTTTTCATTCAGGCATCTGATCCTCCAAGATCTTCCTGTCGGAGTCTTTAGGGTAGCCAAAGAACTCCAATACTACCTACCTGGTTCTTTTTTGGAGGATAAAGAGCCGGGCTGTCAGAGTTTTCCATTTTTTTTTCAGCGACTCATTCTGTGTCGGCGCATTGCCAAGGTAATTGCAACTTCTTTGTACATTCAAAATGGAGGTTAGTTCTATTATGGGATGGATTGGCTCTCCACTGCTGTGAGAGTTTATATTTTTATTACAAACATTCAGAGCAGTCTGACACACACAAACACACACAAAGCCTGCCATCTGTAACATCACGTGACTATCGTGGCATGGAAAACCTTACGAATGATAACCGAGGCCGTTCTCTATCGCGATATATCGTGTTACAATATATCGTGACATCCCTACTTGAGATATCAGAAAACAACCAACATATAAATGTTATGATGGGAAACACAGTGAGTAAGATTTATGGATGTATGATATCCCAGGGCTTTCATTATTATTTAATGTTTATAACATTTTTTCCTCCAGTCTCTTTGCACAAAGAAATATGTTTTTTTTTCAATCTTACATCCAAACTGCAATGTTTTTTTCACTGAACAAATTAAAGTGGTTGATCTTTTTGAGATTTGGGTCATGATGACTGTTAAGATGGTGATTGTTTCTCAGGATAGAGCTGTAGGAGCTGTCCCTTCACTGCATGTTTTATCTAAAAAGTGAAAATATCAATGTTTCCTTCAACTTCCCAAATTAACTAATGATAAAAGCTTTTATGCATTTCCAGCAAAAGGACATAGACACCCCCAGAATTTACCTTGTTTGACAAACCTGTCATCATATCGGACATTAGTGATCATCAACTGCTGGCCTTGAAGCCACATCAGGCCCTCCACAGCTTCCTAACCAGAATGGTGTTAATTTTGTGTCCAGCAGATGCTTTGAGTTTCTTAGATAAAGCTGTGCAGTATTCTTGGTAGACTGAATAGCAGCAGATGATACAAGGCTAATTAAAACAAGAAGAGACATGAGAAAATTATTTTATAGAGACTTGAGACTTGACTTGGACTCGTGACCAAAGACTTGAGACTTAACTTGGACTTGCAAAAAAAGACTTGTGAACATCTCTGGCCCTTCAAGACCCTGTAAGGCAGAAGTGGTAAATGGACGGACAGACGAATGGAAAGATGGATGGATGAACTGATTGGCTGATGGATGGATGGACGGACGGACGGACGGATAGATGGATGGATATAAGACGGGGGAGGTGCGCAGCAGATGCTCTTCAGGTCCAGTCAAAAACTATTAGCTGAAGCAGGTACTGATACCTGTGACCTTCAGCCGACCCTGAATACCTCTGGTATGAAAAGTGCGTCCATGTCAGAGCCTGAACTCCAGCAGACATCTCCACAGAGTCCACAGAGTCCACCATGGCTGCAGTCTGCAGCTGTGTCTGAAACAAGCTGCTCCTGCAGAGGGCTCTCACAGCCCTGAGCCTCAGACTCCACAGGAGCTGCTCCACACGGTGTTTCACTCTCTGTCACAGTGAGAAGGAAGTCAATGTTGTTTGCAGAGAGAAAACTTTACAGAAACACGACGTATTTAGAGTTGAAACCTCCATCTGTGCTAACAGAACATTCATGTTCCTGAAATCTCCACTTTAGCACTGTCAGCGTTTCAGACAGAGGCCTGACCTGGGAGCAGAGAGACGAAGGTGGAGCTGGTTTTACTTTAGAAACACTAACATGGCGGAGAGAGCTGCTCCAGGCTGAATATCTCCATCTCAGATGGAAATGGTGAATCAGCTGGCTGTTTAAATTCACCCACTTTCAGACTCAGTGAGACAGAAACTCCTTTAATTGGCTGCAGAGTAAAAAGTTTCTCTGAGATTACTGAAGCCTGAACGTTTCTCCAAAGTTACAGTTTGCAGAAAAATCCAATTTCATTTGTTTCCTCTTCCCTCTGAAGTTTTAGTTCATCACAGCTCAGCTTTATTTTTTAATATTTTAGTCATAACAATGTGGTGTGTGTGACAGACACCTAAAACATCTGTACATCACATTAGAGCTCCACTGATATTGGACTCTGAGGCTGATCAGAAACTGATTATCGGTGGTCCTGTGGACTAAAAATCAATATTATAAACCAATATTTATTTGAAATGAGACACATTTCTGTCAAAAATGTTAATTTGAAGTACTACGAGACCTGGTGTGAGTGAAAACACTGGGCTGCTTCACTTCACTGAACATGAATGAGTACAGCAGGAATAAAGGCGAGAGATTCGTGGCTAAGTGACATCTTGCTAATCAGAGAAGGCTGTGGGCGGGACATTAGTTCAGAGAGAGGAAATAAACAGAGCAGAGACGGTCGGAGGAGCAGATGAGAGCCAAGCAGACGTGTTTTTAATGAATCGATATTATCAGTGCAGAATCAGATCAGCTGCTAAAGGCTGCATAGCATCAGCCTCAATAATCAGCTGATGACCTGCTGACCATGAAAACATCAAAATGATCCAATAACCCAGTGATAACCATCCCTTACCTCCTGCTCCCATGTAGAAGGGGCTTCCTAGGCGGGGCGGCAGGGGCATCGTCCTAAGAGGTGAGCATCCGTCCATCGTGGCTCCATCTCCTCTGTGCAGGACACAGGCCCCGCCCCCTCCTCCGGCCCCTGGGTTTGTGCCCGAGTAACCTCTGCCGTTGAACCTCCTCCCGCCCACGGCCCAGTCTTTGACTCCAGCAGGTTTGGCGAGCGTCACCTCCACGCTGGCTCCATCGATCAGGGCCCCGTTCATGAGGCTCAGGGCGGTCATGGCGTCATCACGGCAGCGGTAGTGGACGAAGGCGTAGTCAGTGATCTTCTTGACGCGTTCCACAGACTCTGGTTTGAAGCGGGAGAACTCCTGAAACAGAGTGTCCTCCGTGGTGCTCTGCATCAGGTTACGCACCTGAAACACAAACGAGGTCTTAAATCCAGGCTCACCTGACACAGAGGTCTGTCTTTAAATGAGGATGGTGTGAGGCTGCGTTCACACCTAACGCCACTTTGCAACTGAAACCGCGTCGCCCACCCAAGTGTGTCTATAAATACCTCACTTTGTCACTGTCGCTCAGTGACATCATGTCCGCTCGAGTTTCACCGCGATCATATCATATATCATATAACAGGATGTATAAGCTGACATTATTCCAACTGTGTCCTTTCACTCACCTGCCAACCACAAAACACTGCAGCTGACGGCCCTGCAGCAGCATCGTCTGTGAGCTCTCTGCGGTCCATCTAGGTGGAACTAATGTCCTCACTAACTAATGTTTCCACAGGGACATGGACTGTCCCTCTGTCAACCGGAATAAAAACAGTCTGTCACAGGTACCGTCACACACCCACACAACACTGATTGGCTGTTGCTGCACAGGCACACACGACATCACCTAAAAAGATCAGCTTTTTAAACTTTGGCGAGGGACCGATGAGCGAGCAGGTCACCTTGAACACAGTTGTCGCGTCGTGGGAGGGTTAGCCCCGCCCCATCGCGGCTGTACATCGACTTTACACGGAGAGTGGTTGCCTAGGTCGCCAAAGTCGCGTTCGGTGTGTAGGCGGCTTTACAGTTTCAGCTTTGCTGTCAGGACATCCTTTAATTTGTCCTCAAAGACAGTAGAAGAGGACAACTGTCCACTGGCACACTCCTGACAGTGTTAGCCGGATTAACATGTGTGTCTTTACATTCTAAGAAATGCCTGGATCAACATGCAGAGTCAAATCAGAGCTGAAATCACATCACCTCCTCCTGTGCCCTGAACAGCACTCTCTAAAGATGTCTCACAATGTGTCTTTAAAGTTCTCAGGCTAACAGACAGATGTGTTCATAACCTTGTCAGTTTTCAGGCTAACAGACAGATGTGTTTATAAGCTTTAAGGTTCTCAGGCTAACAGACAGATGTGTTTATAACCTTTTAAGTTCTCAGGCTAACAGACAGATGTGTTTATAACCTTTTAAGTTCTCAGGCTAACAGACAGATGTGTTTATAAGCTTTTTAGTTCTCAGGCTAACAGACAGATGTGTTTATAACCTTTTAAGTTCTCAGGCTAACAGACAGATGTGTTTATAATCTTTAAAGTTCTCAGGCTAACAGACAGATGTGTTTATAACCTTTTAAGTTCTCAGGCTAACAGACAGATGTGTTTATAAGCTTTAAAGTTCTCAGGCTAACAGACAGATGTGTTTATAACCTTTTAAGTTCTCAGGCTAACAGACAGATGTGTTTATAAGATTTAAAGTTCTCAGGCTAACAGACAGATGTGTTTATAAGCTTTAAAGTTCTCAGGCTAACAGACAGATGTGTTTATAACCTTTTAAGTTCTCAGGCTAACAGACAGATGTGTTTATAAGATTTAAAGTTCTCAGGCTAACAGACAGATGTGTTTATAAGATTTAAAGTTCTCAGGCTAACAGACAGATGTGTTTATAAGCTTTAAAGTTCTCAGGCTAACAGACAGATGTGTTTATAAGCTTTAAAGTTCTCAGGCTAACAGACAGATGTGTTTATAAGATTTAAAGTTCTCAGGCTAACAGACAGATGTGTTTATAAGCTTTAAAGTTCTCAGGCTAACAGACAGATGTGTTTATAAGATTTTAAGTTCTCAGGCTAACAGACAGATGTGTTTATAAGATTTAAAGTTCTCAGGCTAACAGACAGATGTGTTTATAAGCTTTAAAGTTCTCAGGCTAACAGAAAGATGTGTTTATAACCTTTTAAGTTCTCAGGCTAACAGACAGATGTGTTTATAACCTTGTAAGTTCTCAGGCTAACAGACAGATGTGTTTATAATCTTTAAAGTTCTCAGGCTAACAGACAGATGTGTTTATAACCTTTTAAGTTTTCAGGCTAACAGACAGATGTGTTTATAACCTTTAAGTTCTCAGGCTAACAGACAGATGTGTTTATAAGCTTTTTAGTTCTCAGGCTAACAGACAGATGTGTTTATAAGCTTTAAAGTTCTCATGCTAACAGACAGATGTGTTTATAAGATTTAAAGTTTTCAGGCTAACAGACGGATGTGTTTATAATCTTTAAAGTTCTCAGGCTAACAGACAGATGTGTTTATAAGCTTTAAAGTTCTCAGGCTAACAGACAGATGTGTTTATAATCTTTAAAGTTCTCAGGCTAACAGACAGATGTGTTTACAACCTTTTAAGTTTTCAGGCTAACAGACAGATGTGTTTATAATCTTTAAAGTTCTCATGCTAACAGACAGATGTGTTTATAACCTTTTAAGTTTTCAGGCTAACAGACAGATGTGTTTATAAGCTTTAAAGTTCTCAGGCTAACAGACAGATGTGTTTATAAGCTTTTTAGTTCTCAGGCTAACAGACAGATGTGTTTATAATCTTTAAAGTTCTCATGCTAACAGACAGATGTGTTTATAAGATTTAAAGTTTTCAGGCTAACAGACGGATGTGTTTATAATCTTTAAAGTTCTCAGGCTAACAGACAGATGTGTTTATAAGCTTTAAGTTCTCAGGCTAACAGACAGACCTCAGCTAAAGCAGGAGCTCCTTGTTGGAGGTAAAAGCTTTACATGGTCGGAGCTGGCAGATTCATCTCAGTCCTGAGTTTGAGCTTCATTGTTTCTGATACAAAGAAGTGTCCTGCTGTGGATTCTCTCCTCTGTCTGCACTGCCTCTCCCAGGAGTCTCAGGAGTTTCTCAGGTCAGGCCTCAGGTGTTGTCAGCCTTTCAGAATAAAAGCCTCCGCAGTATTTGATCCCCTGGAGGCCAAGCAGCTTCCCTGAGTCTCTGATCTGAGTCTGCTTCCTAAAACACTGAATGCCTGTCCAGGAGAGCTGCTCTCTTCATTTGGACTGGCTGTGGACTCCAGGCTTTATAGAAACCAGCACAAATTCAGCTTCCCCTCTCTGATGAAGAGTAAAACTCCTGATCATGGTTATCTCAGAGGGTTTCAGAACCAAACACACAGAGGTGAACTCACATAGAGGACCCGGACGCGCTGCATGACCTCCTCGTCCACATCCTTCTCTGGCTCCGCCCAGTCTACCTGGATGGACTGATCCCACAGCTTGAAGTTTCCTGTGAGACACAGAATAGAAACACCATCAACAGCCTGATTATATGTTTTTACCAACTACCAGGGCTGTCTCCATGTTGGATTTTCACCTCATGATTACTGTGGCCAAAAAATACCACAACTATATTTTAACAGAATTTATGGAAAAAAACAGTCAAATGATCAGCAGCTTTATTCTTGTCTCTCTTAAATGGGGCAAAGGGAGGCAGAGAGACTGTCTGCAGCCATGACGGTATGAAAACATGTTCTGGAAAATACAAAGCCCAAATCCAATGAAGCTGGGACACTGTGTGAAACATAAATACAAACAGAAGACTGCAGCTTATTTACAATATGCTCTCTTTTTTAATTTTGAGTCTGCAACATGCTCTGAGACTGGAAAAGTTGAGGAATGCTCAAAAACACCTGTTTGGGACATCCTGCAGGTAACAGGTTAATCAGAAACAGGTGAGTGTGGTGATTGGGTATAAAGAGAGCATCTCTGAAAGGCTCAGGCCAAGGTTCACGAGTTAGAGAACGGCTGAGTCAGCAAACTGTCCAACAGAATAAGAAACACTGAAGAAATGTAGTGATTTCATCATCTACAGTCCATGACTTCATCAACACATTCAGACAATCAGAGAAATTTCTGCAGTCGAAAACTAACGCTGAATGCCTGTGACCTCTGATCCCTCAGGCAGCACTGCATCATAAAGCAGCATCAACCTGTATAGGATATTTGGAATTTCCCCCTGTGGGACTAATAAAGGAATATCTTATCTTATCAGCAAGTGGGCTCAGGAACACTTCAGAAAACCATTGTCAGTTAACACAGTTCATCTCTATATCTACGAGGTCAAGGTCAAACTCTACCATGCAAAGACAAAGCCAAATATCAACAACACCCAGAAACGGTTCCCTAGACCCAATGTCCCAACATCTTGGGAATTCAAGTTTGTAATAATAACTGAGTGATAATGAAAAAAGGCAATCAAACTAGAAAAGCACTCAGAGAGCGCAGACCTCCGCCAAGGTGATCCGGATCAGTCCCAAAATTTAATCAGTTCTTCCATATCCCATTTCCAACAATTCCTAAAATTTCATCTAAATCCGTTCAGAACTTTTCAAGTTATTTTGAACACAAACAAACAGACAAACACAAAGACAGCCTGATAAACGCCGGCAAAAAAATAACCTCCTTGGCGGAGGTGATAATAATGTGGGTGATACGACCTGAATGTCATTACAGTGTGTTTTTTATTTAGTTCTCTGCAGTAACAATATCAGTATAAAAATATTGTTCATTTAAAAATATGTTTTAAGATCTAAAGACCCTCTAAAAACCAAGCCCATGGTTAAAAAGGATCAGATGTTTCCATCATTAAATACTTTCAAAATAAAAGCATTTGTTCAGAGTTACAGAGCAGGTCTGAACAATAAACTGGATATTTAACATCATCAGGATATTAAAATGCTCGACAAGCCCATTGCAAAGGACGTCTGTGAGGTGGAAATACTTGAAAATAAAAAAATAAAACAAAATAAAATGTGTCCCTGCTGTGGCTCTGCCCCACATGCTGCGAGTGTTGTTGCCTGTGAGCAGGGCGGCTGCAGCCTCTCCTCCGAGACAGATGACAGCGTTAGTGTTACGGGCTTGTACGATGCTTCCTGCACTCCTGCAGGTTTGTGGTCCGTCTGCTTTTTAACACAGGGCCGTGGGTTATGATGGAGCATGGTGATGTTTTAACACCCCGACGGTGCGAGCAGCCGTCCATTTAAACAGAGATGAAGTTCTTCTGTAAAGCAGAGCATCACCTGTGGCTCAGAGGTATGATGAGGAGCTCTGGACGTCCTGCGTCCCACTTTCTCAAACTGAGGTGCATGTTGGGAGCTTCATGGATCTGATGATTAATGGACCAGCAAAGACTACTCTCCAACATCTCGGTGTATGTTCCTGAATCTGTGTGTGCAGGTCAGTGATCAGGCCTACAGGGAGGCTCTGGAGGACTTGTGCATCAATAAAGTATACAGTAAAATCTGAGAGCAATTAGTCTGTAGGAAGCATCCCTACACGGTTTCCCCCGGAAACAGACTGGGCTCCTCCTCTCTGAGCTCCTGCAGCTGTCAGAGAGTTATAAAGTTAACGCTACAAAGATCACGGACAGAACAAACCTGTCCTCATGGCCAATCAGCCAATTACAAAACTGTGAATTTGAGAAGCAGATAGGCCCTCCGCCTGAGCAGAGTCAGACTCACAGAATAATGCTGATTATTGAGCTCATACACATCACATCCTTTATTTACTTATCCACACTCATAAAACCAGAAGAAGTGATGTTTTGGTTTCGTTCAAACACGTCCAAGATTTTCTTGTTGAAGTACATTACGCTCACCATGTCTCATCTGATCCAGTTCTCCTGCCCATCAAACAGGTGTCTGTGTGATTAATATTATTAAAGAATCTAATATTAGATCAGATTAGATAGAACTTTTTTAATCCCTTTGGAAAAACTCCCTCAGGGAAATTGGGAATATACATGCAGCACTTCAAACACATGAACTTCATCTGGGGGCCATCCAGGCATATTTAACCATTTATATGTGGTTAATATGCCTGGATGATGATCTGGTTCCTCACACTGCACACAGCACAGCCTGTACAGAAACATATTATTCTATACTGTATCACATAGCACGTGTGTAAGGGTGGTATCTATATGATTATTCAAGAGAACAAGTCAAACCTGTGGCACAGGTGTTTAAAAGCACAGAGCACAGAGGCTCATATCTGGGGACAGGTGAAGCCGTGGGCCGGGGGGGGCACAGCCCACTGGGGTCCTTTGTGATGGGCTCATTGCACATTTTTGTATCGAGATGACGATGAAAACACAGTTCAGCGTTCAGGCCTTTCTTCTGCTGAACAATTAAGTGCACCATGGGTAATGTTACCCAGTACAGCATCAGGGACCATACTGACTCTGTAAAGTCTGTATCCATACATTCTCTGGAGGGAAAAGGAGACCAGATCATTGTTTCAGCACAGGCCTAATGTGCAGCAGATCCTGTCAAATGATGGAGAAATGAACCTTTAGTTGGTATTTTCACCTCCAAAGTCACCAAGAGGAGGGAGTGACCAGATTCATGTATTATTTTCTGTTGTTATTTTATTTAATTCTTTTCTATGCCTTGATCAGCCATTCATGTGAGAGCAGTCTCTGCTCAGGCTGACTGTTGAGGCCTTGGTTACTTACTGCATTTATGGACCATTGTGCTTTTACTCAGTCCAGCATCTTTTAAGTTGTAATCAGTGTTGGCCAGATGGATGTGTCGATGCTGCAGGCCAAACAGGCTGCCCTTTCAAAGGATCATGAGGACAGCCATGAAGATTGTGTGCTTATGTGAGACTGTTGACAGTAAATTTAAAGACTTTCTCTTTTAAATAATCACGATTGATCAAAATACCTCTAAATCACCCTGATCACACTCCAAACATTTTAAGGTTCTTTTATTTGGATCTTTAAACTCAATGAAAATAAAATAAAGTGCTGCTGTTGATCTGGAGTTAAATTCATCCTCAGACTCTCTGCAGCAGTCTGCTGTGTGCTGGCTCCCCCTGCTGGACAGTACCTGTAACTACGGGTAGTTTCAGGTACTGCGGGTGGAGGGTGAAGGGTAAAGGTGAGGGTGTAGTGGAGGAAAATACCTGGGATCAGTCTCCTCCGGGCCATGGCTGCAGCTTTATGAGACTCGTACTCCACGAAGGCAAATCCTCGATTTTTGCTTTTATCTGAGGAGCTGGGATACACGATCACATCCACCACGCCGGCAGTCACCTGGACACAAACAGGACGGATGAGGCAGAGGTGGACTTGGTCCTCGGATGGTCCTGACAGATATACATCAGGAACGGCTGCTTCTTCTTCAGTGAATTTAAAAAATGACACTCAACTGTAAAATAACTGGATGATAATTAGAGAAGCCTTTGGAGCGTCGATATGTGACATTTCAACAGTTATGATGAGATCAATGACTACAGGAGGAACATATACGGTGTCATCACAATATTTTCAAAGACATAATCAAGAAAAGCAAAGTTTACTTTGTGCCTGAAATCTTATAAAATACACAGTGTGCATGAATAGTCTGATATTTTATGTAGTGAAGACAAGATAAAGTCAAATGGTGTCTGGAGATATTAAAACAAGTTTGGATGTTTGATTTTCACTGAAATCATACACACTTGACATCCTTGGATAGTGACAGCCCCCTCCTCAGAGTCCATCATTAATTCATATATTACAGCTGAAGTCAACTTTAATTAAGGCAAAACAACTAAAACCCTTGAGAAAATTGCAATTTAACAGCCCTATTACTGCTGATATTTTTACATTTGAATTTCAAGTCTCCAAAGATTATATTTTACTCGTTCTCCTCCTGTTAATGACGGGGAAGCTGCTGAAAAACACTTAACAAATTCATTTATTCTGGCACAGCTTTCATACCTGCAGGGGCTTTAATTTGGTACTGGAAAGGAAGCGCACAGACAGAGCAGCCTCACGTCTCTTTTTAATGACTTCACTCTGCAGCTTCATGTGATCATCAGCTGTTCAGATCACCGTCATGGTTTCTGTTCAGACAGAGCCTCAGGCTGTCCAGCTGAGTGGACGCACCTTCTTCAGCTCCTCCATGATCTCCTCCTTCCTCTTGTCTTTGGGGATGGAGCCGATGAAGAGGCGGCAGTTGTCTATGCTCACGCACACGCCGATGAACTTCCGCGGGCGGATCTCGTAGTTGTCCAACATCTGGATGGCTTTCTGAGCCTCTTCCCTGCACATCAGTCAATCATGGACATGGATCAGGATGAGCCATCAGAACAGCTGTTTTCCTTACCTGCTGGTATGTAATTCATTCAAATCCCAATTACTGAAGGCAGGGCTTCACCATATTGATCTTTGCCAATATTTGATATGTCGATATTTTCAAACTCACCGATTTTACAGCACAAAGTCTCTACTTCACTAAAAGCAACCTGTCTGTCCATGATCACAGTCTCTTTGTGTTGGAAACAGACGTGAAGCAAGAAAAACTACAACTGTTTATTATTATTATTATTATTATTATTATTAAATTAATGAGGTAAACAAGCTAAAATATCATATTCTTCTGAACATGATAATGTTCGGGGGCCCTCCTGTGGCCCTGGGGCCTCCTGTTGATTATCAGGTCCTAAAGGCTATTACCTGCTGGTGTACATGACGAAAGCATAGCCGCGGTTCTCCCCGGTGAACTCCATCATCAGTCTGAACTCGTAGATCCTCCCAGCCCTCTCGAACAGCGGCACCAGTTCGTCTTCGTACAGGTCTCTGGGAATCTTCCCCACAAACACCTCGCAGCCTCTGGGGGGCGCTGGACCGTCCCAACCTGAGAGAGCCCAGCAAGTATGAGGTAAAAACACGTCCGAGCTGAAGGAGATCCCAGGAGGCTGCACATCGATGACGTCTGACTGATAACCACACTTTACAGAATTACTGACCCTTCCCCCACTAATCATGATTATCAGAAACACTTCACATCCTCTGTGTTTTACAACAACAATAACTAAAACAAAAACAACTAAAACAACAAAAAATAAAACAAAAACAACTAAAACATCGCCAAAACAAAAAAAACTACAACAAAAACAGAAGCAGGTCCTGCTTCTTCTCCTGATGTTTCCCCAGAGCTCGTGCCCTTCAGACAGAATGATCTAAGAGTTTACCTGGCCCTCTAAACTGTTGGACATATTCACAGAAACATGGACAAATCTAACAAAAGTTAGAGACACAGAGCAAAGCTCCACACTCTGTCCTGTGGAGTGAAACCTTTGTCACCTGGTCACATCTAAACCACCTGAGGAGATCACACAGACCTGGGGGGGGGCCTCCAAACCTCCTCTGCCCGTTCTCCTGCACCAGGTTGTAGCCCGTCTTCTTCATCAGGTTCAGTAGAGCCATGGCCGAGCCTCCGTCCACGTCTGCGTCGGACTCTCTGTCCCCATCTGTCCACAGAGGCACAGTGAAGTCAGCTCCACAGGTGTGCTGGTCACACCTCCTCCATACCTTTCCTCAGTCCTCTAATTCTGTTTTCTGTCAGAATTTCCGTTTTATGTCTTTGTGTGTTTGAGTAAGTGAGTGTGTGTATTGAATGTGGAATTGGGGGGGGTTCTTATATTTTCATTTTATGCAATTTTCTACTTATTTCTTCTATTGTTATTTGATTTGATTTGATTTCCCATGTAAAGCACTTTGTATTACAAAGTCCTGTATGAAAAGTGCTATAAAAATAAAGTTTGATTGATTGATTGATAGCTGACTTAGCCCTCCTTTCTGCTGAACACTGAGGAAACTGCAAATACATGCGCTGATTTAACTCAGCAATGTATTTGATCAAGATGGCCCGCCCTCTTTTTCTCATGATAGAGTTTCAAACACTTTGAAAAGCTTGAAAATAATCAAAAATGTAATTGTTTTAAACTCTGGGCTTTCAAAAAGACTTAGAAGTATTGACACTTTACATATCCAGCTGATACAAATGATCAGTTTATGGAAAAGCCCTTACAAAAAACTAATAACTAATAAAATTAAAATACTGATAATAAGTATTATTAGTAGTTGTAGTGTAGTCCAGAGCCTGGAAAAAACGTCAGGATTGTTTATTTTTGTGAGATTATTTCTTTTTGTAAGCGTCTACAATGATCTCTTAACCTAATGATTGAATAATGATGTCTTGTAAGCCCGTCGTGCTGGGAATATGGTATATGCATGACACAATAAAAAAAATCAATTCAATCAATCAATCATATAATTATATCATTTAATTCATTATTATAATTACTGTCATAATCATCAGTTATTATTATTATATAGTTGATTGTATTATCATTATTGTTGGTATTATTATTATTATGACAAAGTCATCTACTATTACTGTAATTATTTTAAAATTTAAGTTTAATGTATTACATTTTTTCAATTCTTATTTTACTCCATGTTTTATTGTGCACACTTAGTGGTTGCTGCTCTAAAATATGCTGAATAAATAAACTTTACTTTGATTGCTGTAGTATAGTATTAATGTACTTTACTCTGTGAGTATTTAAACTTTACTTACTGTTGCTGTAGTATAGTATTAATGTACTATACTCTGTGAGTATATAAACTTCACTTATTTTTACTGGAGTATAGTATTAATGTATTTTTCACTGTGAGTACATAAACTCAACTTATTCTTTTGTAGTATAGTTTTATTGGACTCTTCACTATGAGTACATAAACTTTATTGTTATGTAGCATAGTACTATTGTACTTTACTTTATGATTATATAGACTCAAGTTATTATGTAGTATAGTTTATAGTACTTCACTCTGATTATATGAACTTTACTTATTGTTATATAGTACATTATTGTGTACTTTATGATTATGTAACTTGTACTTATTGGTACTGTAGTATAGTTTTATTGTACTTTACTCTAAGTATATAAATTTTACTGATTGTTATGTTGTATAGTTTAATTATACTTTCCTCTGTGAGTGTTTAACTTTATTTATGGATATGTAGTATAGTTTCATTGTATTTTCCTCTTTGGCTATATAAACTTTACTGACTGTTATGTTGTATAGTTTTCTCTGTGAGTGTATAAACTTTACTGATTGTTATGTTGTATAGTTTCCTCTGTGAGTGTATAAACTTTACTGATTGTTATGTTGTATAGTTTCCTCTGTGAGTGTATAAACTTTACTGACTGTTATGTTGTATAGTTTCCTCTGTGAGTGTATAAACTTTACTTATGGACTTTGATATAAACTCTACTAGGGTATACCTACAGCTCTTAGTTAAACTTCATTCTGTAATCCGTGGCACTATAAGGAAGTCTGCTCACTTTTTGTAGTGTTTTGACTACAATGCTGAATTAAAATAGTGGTATTATAATTAAAATAGTGAATTATAACTGAAATTACATAAATGTGTAACAGGATTAGCATGTTAGCCGTATATGACGCTAACGGCTCCCTGTAATTCCCCCTAGGTTAAAGCCAACGGTTAGCCGTTAGCGTGTTAGCGGTTAGCTGAGGAACATAATAACTCTCACCGGCCCGGTTCGCCGCCATTTTCTCCTTCAGCTCAGTGTGTTAGTGAAGAAGCTGCAGCGGCGGCGTATGGACTGACTCAGAGGGGAAAGGAGATGACGACAAGCCCCACAGAGACCTTCAGTTTACCCAGCAACAACGGCCGTTATTTGGTCCAATCAACGAGCCGGAAATATGATAAACAGGAAGGATGGTCCCTCTGGACCAATCAGCTCATCGGTGGAGTACGAAGGCGGGAAAACCGGGTCAAACATTCCCGTAAAATAATTATTATATTTGATCAGATTTACCTAGTTTGATTAACTTAATTTGATGGATTCCAATCAGTTTTTGTATTTGATTCAACTGACTTAAACACAATTAAATCAAATCAAACATATTTAAATCAAACTGAATTAAAATACATTAAATCACATACAATTATATGAAACAAAGTGAAGTCAATCAATACAGTTTATTTAGATTAAATTACTTTTGACTGGATTGAGTTTAATTTATTTATTTAATAAACTTCAATAATTTAGTTTCATGTAACTAAACCATACAAATAAAACACATTTTAAACACATTATTATAACCTTTCATTCTGCAGTGCATCTTAATTATCATAAATAAGCTAGTACAAACATTACAAAGATTTGACCTGTAAATCTTGAACACATTTTTGTGCTTTTTTTGTCAAATCAGATCTTCCAGCCTCTTATGCATTGCAGGCAGAAGCAAATGCAGCAATAAACACAACTCAAAACCCATCTGTTCCGAATTGCATATTATCTATAATTTCTCTGTTCCATTTTAACTTTGTGTCACTTTGTTGTTTGAATTTATTTTATCTATTTTAAATGTGTTTTTAAATCTCTGTAAAGTGTCCTTGAGTGCTGAGAAAGGCGCTTTTAAATAAAATGCATTATTATTATTATTATCATTATTATTATTATTATTATTATTGTTGTTGTTGTTGTTGTTGTTGTTGTTACTATTATTATTATTAACACTTTTTTTACAGGGGATTTACTGAATTGAATTGAAAATTGATTATGAACCAAATTGTGATCCTTAGACTCAGAATATAATCGTCACTATTCAAGATGAGTTTTTAGAGCTTAAATAATAAATCAACCCCTAGGATGTTACTGATGGGAAAAATGAACCAGAATTGTATTTCTTCTCTAAACAAAGAAGATAAATATATGAATGAAGACTAAATATGCATTTATGTTTATTTTTAATGGAAAATTGCTGTAATCCTGTAAAAAGATTCAATAAAACCCCATAAACTCATCATTATCACAAAAATAGTCTTTAATACACTTTAATTTAACATTTTGACAGAATTATTGACATGAATTTATTTGATGTGCTCTTACACGTCATGTTTTTATGAGGTTATGAGGCCATCCAGATGAGGAAAGGCAGCAGGAGGGTGAGCAGAGCAGGGAGGAGGTTCAGACAGCCCAGGTAGATCAGGTAGATCAGGACACACACCTGCAGCGCTGCTGTCGCCTTGGCAACACGCCGACTCAGCAGCAGCTTCCTGGCTGTCTTACAGAACTGAGGGGAGGACGGAGATGTTAGCACCATGACTGGACACCAGATGGAGGAGCAGGACTATGTCAACTCACAGAGACATTGGTTATTGAACTGAACTATTAAAGCGGGGACGACCTTGAGCTTTTGAATATTCAACAAAAACAACACAGAGATGCCAAACAGACCTAAGCTCTCTGCAGACTTATCTCAAACCTCAGGCACTAAGAAACTGGACAGTGGTTTTAAACTGGATCAGCAGATAAACTCAGATGTTGAATCCACTTTTTAACTCCTTAAAGTAAAACCATCAAGTGTGGAGTTCCTCAGGGATCAACATTTGGGTTACTGCTCATTATTATTTTTGATAATAATTTTGTTAACTCCTTTACTTTAAAAAAACTTATATTTGCTGCTAGTGTTACACAAAAAGTCTCTGCATCTTCAAAATAATATTGTTGAGGAACTGGAGAAGGGGAACACCTGCTTTAAACCGTCATTAAATTAAATTAAAATACATTTTTATTGTGTTCTGCTCTGCTATGTATCCTGATATAATGTGGACAAGGTATGATCAGGATACATAGCAGAGTGACTGAGAGGGTGAAGCACTCGGGCTCGTACTGATGAATTCTTACATCTCCAGAAGCATGAAGATCAGGGATGGGCCACTCCAGTCATCATGTTTGTCTCAGGATTTGACTGTGTGGATTATTTCATGACTGGGCCCCGACTCACAGGCTCTGGGTAGTTTTTGGGGCCCCATTTTCACAAAAGACCATTTTATGAGAAATCCTGATAGTATGTACCTGTTCAAAATCTATTTTAAAAATACACAAACTGACTGACTGATTGGTAGATTGACACAGAGCTCATGAAGTTATCTTTTCATCAGTTTAACCCATCTCTGATACTATAGGATCTTTTTAATGTTGGGTTCTCTCCGGGCTCTCTGGCTTCCTCCCACAGACCAAAAACATGCTCCTTAGGTTGATTGGTGGCTCTAAATAACCCTCAGGTATGAGTGTGAGTGTGGATGGTTGTCTGTCTCTCTATGTGGCCCTGTGATCGGCAGGCGAAGGCTTCAGGGTGTACCCGCCTCTTGCCCAGTGTCAGCTGGGATAGACTCTAGCCCCCTGCGACCCTGACAGGGATATCCGGTGTAGATGATGTATTAGTTTCTGACAGATCTGTGTTTTCTCCACAGCCAGGTGAAGCTTTGCAGGATATAATTCAGTCCCACATTTGATGATCTGAGGCCAGATTTTCAGCCCCGTTTGCACCCCCTGACTTCATGTTCAGGGCCGGTCTGAACCAATTCTTTGTCCAAATAATCCTCAGTCCTGAAGATTAAAAAATGTTTGAAATGAAGGCAGATTTGGAAGGACAATTGCCACTGATTTACTCAAAACTTATTAAAAAAAAGGCTCAATTTTAGTTACCAAAATCTGCTTTTTTTTATCAAATATGTGTTCAAACTCAAAGACCTTCACTCCTTCCCTTCATCTTTGTTTAATCCATCAGTAAGTCTAATGATAAATCAATAAAAGCTCTCCTTTGTCCCCTCTCTTTGCCTTCAATCCAACTCTATTACGATCACATGTACAGTACATTCAAATATATGCAGCCGCAGAACCAAATCTCGGGCACAAAGGATCTTTTATTACAGTCACCGTTGCAGCAATGAGGAGGCTTAACCCAATTAAAGAGGTCTGTGATCGGCTCTAATCTGCAGCAGGACTGAAGCACGTCACAGCTCAGCGTCCGCATGCTGCAGGGGGAAGATCTGATCACCTTCATATCAAACATGAAGTCTGGACCATCATCTAGCTCTAAGTTTGTGTAACATCGAGTAACACTGACGATAATCCTTTAAATGATGTGGAAATACAGTGACTAACTCAAGGTGAGACTGGGTGTTTGCACGTTGAACAGTTTTTGGACTGATCTGTCATGTAAATAAAAAAGAAAATTCATCAGCTAAAACTTCTTAGACTTTTACGTCATCATGTAAACACTTCAGCACCCTCACTTTAAATGCTATAAAATCTCAAAATTATCAGTGAGAGGAGAAGGTGTAACAACGAACAGAAGCACGTCCTTCAGGGGACATACGTTCAGAAGTTCCTCAACTCTGCTGGAAAAACCAGACACCTGAACAGCTCATCAAATATTTAGAGCTTAATAACAGGTTATGGAGAGAGACAAATGTACAGTGTTCAGACATGTTAGGTCTTTGTAAGTGTTCTAAGATCTGAGACTGCTCAGGACTGATCACACCTTAAATGTCAATGATAAATAATAAGAGTCCGAAAGTTATTTAGACTGCAGTGTTAAATTTACTCCTTACTACATTTCGAGGGTATTTGTCCTGTTTGAAGCAAGAACCTGGACGTAATAGTCATAAGCAGCCCATAGTTCGAGTTTTATTACCTCATATTTATAGTTTGATTTACTTGAGGGGGGTTGGGATGGGCCCTCTGTGAAGTCTTTTATTTAGTAATGAGACTCATGGCTTCTCTTCAAGGGCCCACTGGTTATTCAGAGAAGAGTTATCAGTCATTCTACCTGGAAAGACTGGAGGCTGACGAGGGTGCCGTAGCGACAGTACATGACGTAGTGCTCACAGTTGTACCACAGCAGGCTGTAGCTAACGTGGCCCTGCAGCTTCTCTGCCCGCCGAGCCACCTCCTCGCCCTGCAGTGGCGGCCGGCTGCACACCTGGACGGGTGAAAATGTTTCTGATGTTAGTGAGATGTTTTATGATCAGAAGAGCCAAAGATTGATCAGTTTCAGGGTAAATAAGGGAGAATATCAGGCTTTCCTGGTCACTTGTGTTTAGAGACCAAACCAAACACAGAGGCTTTATGCAGACTCTGTGGACCTCTCTGGAATACTGTTACCCTCAAAATGTCCATTCACTTTAGTCTGGATGCTGGTTACCTGATCAGAAACGTACCCTGATTTGTTTTCAAAGGTGTTTTCCTGAGTACTGTCATACCTGGTCTTTGGTGTTGATGAGGAGCTTTGCCCCGTAGGCGAAGTCATCCAGGGAGTCCACCCTGATACTGCCAACCTGAGGGAGGACGGACATCAGTAAGACCTGATCACTCTCGTTAATATTCTGAACTATCAGCACTGCCATGATCTAAACCAGCGACTTTGACTGAGGCCCAGACGATGTTATCCTCTATCACTGAGGGCCAAAGTCATGAAATGGAAGAATCACCTCAATCAAGCCGAGATACGAACCCTAACCCTGAGGTCAGAACAAAACTGAGCCTAAGTATAGATTTCATCAGGCTTCATGACGCTAAGGTTTGTATTTTTATGCTTAAAGCTAATAGTGAAGCTAAATGTAGTAAGAAAACCTAAACTCTGAAAACACCCCCCAATATAATGTTTATGGAAACTGTCTCAGTCGAACATATTGTCTGTATTAATACCTCGTTAATATGGACAATCATTCGAATGCCTCCATCATTCATGCTACTTTAGCGCTGCTCTCTCAGAGGGACAGTCCACAGAAATGCTTCGTGACAGATTTTAATGTCTACAGTTTTTAGACGTTTGAAGTTGAAATCTCAACTTAACAGGCAGGCATCATGTTGCCACCAGGTATCCACCCTGATCTACAGATGAACCCACAGATTTGACCTGTGATTACTGTCCAACTCCTCTCAGGGACAAATTCTGCTGTTTACCCCGTCAGGTCTGATGGAGCGCCGGTACCTTTGCTATCACCCCCAATATGAGCCGAGTGTTGGTGACCATCTGATCGATCTGAGACTGATCACTGGAGAAGACCGGCAGGATGTCGGGGATGAAGTGAGCAACTCTGGAGAGGAAGAAGAAGAAGAAATGAAGAGACAGACGGATGAGATGAATGCATGAAAATAACATGAGGACAGATGAACAGAGACAAAAACACAAAAGGACAACGATCCATCCACCCAGGTCAGCTGACTCCTCCACAGCTACCAAACCAACAATCCGGACTGGAAGAACAGACAGGAACAAAGAACAAGAACTCAGGAATAAAGGAAACAAACCAAGGACACTAAAAACTCAGTCGACAACCTGAAGAACCCAAACAATGAAACCAGAGACAGACATGACATGAAACCAGATCTGACAATCATCAGCGAACACCAGAGAACACCAGAGACCATCATATATATGGGTATATATGTATATACACACACACTCTCTCACACACACACACACATATACATATATATGTGTGTGTGTGTGTATATGAAGGAGAAGAAATCAAGACGGAAGAAAGAAAGGACAAGAAAGAAGAGGTAAAAAAGCAGACACAGAAGGGAAGGAAAGACAAGTAAGAGAAAAGGGAAGACATGGACAAGAACCTGAGGGACATGGAAGGACAGGAAATGAGATGAATGGATGTGAAAGGAAAGATGAAGGATCAGGTTAACAGAAGGAACGAAGGAGGAGAGAGCATGAAATGAAAGAATGAAAAGAGCAGAAAAGTTTAGGGCATCAAAGATGAGACGACATCCAGGACAGAAGGAAAGGATTCAACTGAGCAAGAGAGAGAGGAGGAGATGATTGATGCAAGACCATCATCATCATCATCTGTCTCACCTTCCTCCTCCCAGGTAGATCCCAAAGTGGGGTGAACATGGTCCGTGGGACCTCCAGCAGGTCTCCCCTCTTCAGGGTCATGTCCCATTTCTTCTCTCTGCTCCGTTCGCCTCCTCCATCCTTCTTCTCCTCCTCCCTCTTCTTCCTCTCCTCGAGCCTTGACGTGGAGATGAAAAGCAGAGCCAGCAGCTGCAGGGGGAACATGGCGAGAGGACGGAGACGACAGGGCTGGACACAGGCTTTTATTCTGCAAGGGGGGGGCCAGGGGGATTAGGGATCGCTGCAGAGGCTGATCCAGGGTCAGAGCTGCATCATGGAAACTACACTGATTAATTAAAGACAGGCCTCTTTAGGACGGAGCTTTAATGATGTCTGATGGAACACTTGCTCTGTTGTCTGAAACATCATGATGTTTGTTTGGGTAATCCAGTCAAAGAGGAACTCCTGATATACAGCAAACAAGAAGGCATCAGACAACACCTGACAACACGGGTCAACACCTGACAACACGGGTCAACACCTGACAACACGGGTCAACACCTGACAATACCTGACCATGCCTGACCACGCCTGACAACACCTGACAACACGGGTCAACACCTAACAATACCTGACCATGCCTGACAACACCTGACAACACCTGACCACGCCTGACAACACGGGTCAACATCTGACAATACCTGACCATGTCTGACCCCGCCTGACCACGCCTGACAACACCTGACAACACGGGGTCAACACCTGACCATGCCTTGATTTTTCACCTCCAACAGATTCAGACCAGCTTTAGTTTATCAGTGATAAGGAGTTCATGATGACTGACGCTCAGCATCCACGGTTTGTGACTCTCTGGTGACCACGTCTGATGATCGACTCAGCCTCATGTTTGACTGAAAAATGTTTTTAAAGAAGCAAATTTAGTTTCCAGTGTTCTAGTGCAGGCCAGCGTGTGAGGGTTTTCTGGAGAAAACCATGCATGCACTGGGAGAGCACATACAGCCCAGCACTCTGGCTATGAGCACTACCCGCTGCTCCACCGTGCAGCCTAAAACACGAGGCTGTGATCCAGCTTCAGGAGATGGAGGTTGATCTCAGGCTCTGGTTTAAAGCATGAATGAAGAGCAGCTGAGCCAATCACAGGGCTGACGTGTTCATGTCACTAGCATGTTTTCAGGCTCTGCTGTCTGGACTTGGTGACCTCCACATCAGGGCTCCAGGCTGAGGACACAGGGATGATCTGGAGCATCTCCAGGAGCTTCCAGGAGCTCATCTCACTTTGGTCACATTCAGCTCCACCAGCAGCCGGTGAAGGTCAGAGGTCACGCACGAGTCTGGAGGTCAAACCCTGACTCGGGAATGTTGGACCTCTGAGTGACTCAGCAGAACGTGAAACCAGAGCTCTTTGTCCTCAGGATTATTCTGATGGAGCAACACTGGAGCCAGGCTGGTCCTCCGCTCAGGAGTTTCCCAACACGAGCTCAACAAACCAGCCGCCAAAGTCCTGATCCCTGATTGGCTGGTGGATGGGAAACTGGATTCATGATGGAGTGTTACCAGGCTCTGATTAATCCAGTTTAGTGATGCATTCAGGTATTCCGGAAAAACCCCAACACCCAAACATGCACAGTGAGCCGTGAGCTTTGAGCTGAAGGCTGTGAAGTGGAGACAACACAGAGGAGAGAGAGAGTGGGTTCAATAAAATATCTCCAGTCCCACCATCTTGAATCGGATCACCAGAGGTATCACAACACCTGAGGTATCACAACACCTGAGGTATCACAACACTGATGTCATGGTTCTTCCAGAGGTTTGAGAAGATTTTCACCATGAGTCTTGACTCAGTGTGACATGGTGAGTTCAAAGACTGTCAGACTTTGGGGAGAGCCTGTTGTGAAGTCTGTGCTGCTGTAGTTCCTTCAGAATGCCAGCAGAGGGAGGCACAACTAAACTTTCACAAGTTGTGATTTGGGCCAGGACGGGCAGGCTAGGCCCCCTTCTTCTTCTCCTTCCTCTAAATGTAACTCATTTAGAGGAAGAAGAAGAAGAAGTCATGTTTGATAGTCCCTCATGAGGAGCTTCAGTTCTTTACACTGAAGCTGAAACACGGTCCTACCATCACACCCTGATAACAAACTTCACCTTGACACCTACTATGAGTTTGAGGTTTGATTGCCTGCTCAAGGGCACTTTGGCAGCACCCAGGAAATCTGCACCTGTCCTCTTACCAAACCAAGGACACAAAGACGTCCTTCGTCTGTGTGGAAACAGTGTTATCATCAGCCTGACGGGTGTAACAGTTTAACTTGTGACCATGTTAGGTGGTGTTACGATTAAACCTGTGACCATGTAAGATGGTGTTATGGATTAACCTGTGACCATGTTAGGTGGTGTTAGCTGAAATCACAGCACTGAGGCCGGCTGATGTTCTTGTCCTTTATTCACATAGAAAACAGATATAAAGTGTTACAGCTCCATAAAAATAAACACTGCACAAACATCTGTGGACTGTTGGAGGACGCTCAGGTGTGATGAAACATATGTACACTTATTTACATCATTAGTATCCATGGTAACAGTGCGGGGGGGGGGGGGGACATGATCCAGATCATTCAGCTGAGAGGAGATTCTTCATGAAGAGGTCACAGTGTGGTGTTATCGGACAGAAGAGTGGGAGCTGCTTCTTACGTTTAACAAACCTTGAGAGTTGTGTTTCGTCGTTCAGATCATCACAAAGAACAAAAGGCTGAAGTCTCAGGATGTTGATGAGTGAGGATGATCCAGAGGATCCATCACAGCTGTGTCACTCTCTGCACCATCTTCACTGGAAGACCTGCAGCCTGGATAAGGCTCAGTCCTTCACTGAGCTTTGGTCTCCTGGAGGCCTCACCATGGAGGAACAATAAGAGAGCAAACTCCCACAGCGGCCACGTTTCTGTGCTGGTAGATCAGGGTGGATTTAACATTCAGGGGGAACAGGGACATGTTACTGAGGGGATCCATTAGCATGTTTGTTTCAACATGGTTAGATCACAGCGGGAGTCAGACCTCACCGAAGCACTGATCTGTTTGAAATCATCTCTTTTGAATTTGCTGATGTTGCTAATGCTAACCCCTTGGTGGTCCCGCTGTGTGTTTGTTGGTAATTGTGTTATAATCCGTTTAACATGAATAACTGGATGGGGTGGTATGACGAATACCTCCTCTCCGTCAGTTTCCAGTCGGCGCCCCCTCGGCATGGGCTGCCTGCTGGCTGGGACTCTGACACCTGTCCAGGTGCTTCTAACTGGCCATCCACAGGGTGAAGGGGACGAGGAGGGCAGGCAGGGCTGTGCCGGGGGATATTCCCAAACACGCCATGGACAGGAGTCCCAGCAGCGCCGTGAGGAGGACGCTGCGCTGGTCCCGGATCAGAGACTTCAGCCAGGCACAGAACTGGAAGAGGAAAAGAAGAAAGGAGGTGTTAGCACATCTGGTCCTCAAACCCAAGCTGATGATGGACCAGAGGGTCACCAGGTGAATAAAATCACAAGGACAGGTGAGCCCTGAATGCCCCACAGGTCAGAGGGTCGACCCCCCCGTCTGAGCTGAGGAGTATAAGTGACCTGCTGTTTACTATACGAGGCTCCGCGAGGCCCCTGAGGGGAGCCTCCTGCTCTGTCCTGAACCTGAAGCAGACTCAGACGTTTGGAGAAGCTGCTGCTGGAGGGTTTCTCTGAAGATCAGACCTCTACTCCACATTCACAGGAACATCGGGGTCTTGACTTAACAACACCACGATAACCACGACAGTCTGCCATAAAAATGAGCTCATCACTAAAGATTTTGAGGGAAAGACAGACTTCAGCTAACATGGAAGAACCAGAGTCACCATCCACACACCAGATCAACAAGTGAGATCACAAAACTGCAGCACCGTCGTGTCAAAATAAAATCTCAATAAACTCTGACTTACTAAATGAAATGGCTAAAGAAGTCCATTCAAATATCTGTGATTCAGGATTTATTCACCACAGAAGACCAGCAGGAACAAACGGGGTCCTGCTGTTCTTCTGTGGTGAATAAATCCTGAATCACAGACGTCTGATCTGGACTTTGGAAAAGTTTCTGTTCTCTGCAGAGGGAACGTGAACTTCTGCTCTCACCTCAAAATGTCAGGGTATGATGGATTTGACAGAAATATGTTGGACTGTACAGGACTGTGTTCACCACACAGGGACCAGGGGTTCATCCTCTGAGGATCAGGTCTCACTCAGAGAGACTGAGGACCGCTGTAGGAGCTGTCTCCACCCCGCCTGTAGGGGCTGTCTCTACCTCACCTGTAGGAGCTTTCTCCACCTGTGGAGCTGTCTCCACCTCACCTGTAGGGGCTGTCTCTGCCTCACCTGTAGGAGCTGTCTCCACCCCGCCTGTAGGGGCTGTCTCTACCTCACCTGTAGGAGCTTTCTCCACCTGTGGAGCTGTCTCCACCTCACCTGTAGGGGCTGTCTCCACCTCACCTGTAAGGGCTGTCTCTGCCTCACCTGTAGAAGCTTTCTCCACCTCACCTGTAGGGGCTGTCTCTACCTCACCTGTAGGAGCTTTCTCCACCTGTGGAGCTGTCTCCACCTCACCTGTAAGGGCTGTCTCTGCCTCACCTGTAGGAGCTTTCTCCACCTCACCTGTAGGAGCTGTCTCCACCCCACCTGTAGGGGCTGTCTCTACCTCACCTGTAGGAGCTTTCTCCACCTGTGGAGCTGTCTCCACCTCACCTGTAAGGGCTGTCTCTGCCTCACCTGTAGGAGATGTCTCCACCTGTATAGCTGTCTCCACCTCACCTGTAGGAGATGTCTCCACCTGTATAGCTGTCTCCACCTCACCTGTGGAGCTGTCTCCACCCCACCTGTAGGGGCTGTCTCTACCTCACCTGTAGGAGATGTCTCCACCTGTATAGCTGTCTCCACCCCACCTGTAGGGACTGTCTCTACCTCACCTGTAGGAGATGTCTCCACCTGTGGAGCTGTCTCCACCTCACCTGTGGAGCTGTCTCCACCCCACCTGTAGGGGCTGTCTCTACCTCACCTGTAGGAGATGTCTCCACCTGTATAGCTGTCTCCACCCCACCTGTAGGGACTGTCTCTACCTCACCTGTAGGAGATGTCTCCACCTGTGGAGCTGCCTCCACCTCACCTGTAGGAGATGTCTCTACCTCACCTGTAGGAGATGTCTCCACCTCACCTGTAGGGGCTGTCTCCACCTCACCTGTAGGAGATGTTTCCACCTGTAGGAGATGTCTCCACCCCACCTGTAGGGGCTGTCTCCACCTCACCTGTAGGAGATGTCTCCACCTGTAGGAGTTGTCTCCACCTCACCAGTAGGGGCTGTCTCCACCTCACCTGTAGGGGCTGTCTCCACCTGTAGGAGACTTTATTGCTCCAGCAGACAGCATGTTTGTCTCAGTCAGAGAACAGAGCTGAGGACGGTGTAGTAAACCATTACAGGAACGATCTGAAGGTCTTCATGTGGAACCTTCTGGCAGCAGAGGACTTCCCCTGATCCAGACTCTCTTTCTGCAGATCTGAGCTGAACATGAGAGCCCCCACCTTCATCCTCCTCCTCCTCCTCCTCCTCCTCTCTGTGGCCTGACTGCTGCTCTCTCTCAATGTGCCGTTTGTTCTCCAGGAATGACCCACATTTTCCCCTCATTTAAAAACAGGCTCACCTCCACACTCGGGGGGGGGGGGGGGGGGGGGCTACATGGAGGCCAATGCTGCTGCATGTTAAACCAGGTGGACAGTTTAACGTCCCTCAGCTCAAGGGTTCTCAACAGGAGGGTCTGGCCCCTGCAAGGGTCTGATGGACCTCAGAGAACAGATTCACTCAGCAGGCAGCATGGGGGTGTTCTTCAGAGGAGTCTGGACCAAGCTGAGTTCTGGACCAGTTCTTGAACCAGATCTCACACTGTTTCTTCACTGCACTCCAGTGGCCCCCACAGTCACCAGATCTCAGATCTCAGTCCATAAATCACCTTTGGGATGTGGTGGAGCAGGAGATTCTCTGTGTGATGTTGTCATGGAGATGTGGACCAACATCTCTGAGGGATGAGGAGGTCCAGCCTGAGACTGGAGAGGTGTACCTAATTAAATGGCCAGTAAATGATAGTTGGCAATGTTTGGACAGGTTGGAGCAAATGCAAACTTCTGCAAGTTTCACTGTTAACTTCATCTGATTTGTGCAAGCGAGACAGAAAAAGTGCGTTAAGAACACCTCCATCAACATCAGGGCCTCTGCGCGCAAAACCGCGCGTAAAATGTTACTTTGTGCATAGAAGACCTTTAGCTT
This sequence comes from Cetoscarus ocellatus, assembly GCA_037902135.1. Lineage (NCBI taxonomy): Eukaryota > Metazoa > Chordata > Actinopteri > Labriformes > Labridae > Cetoscarus > Cetoscarus ocellatus. Next base: position 168,547 of record JBAMNC010001932.1, read on the forward strand.
CGTGCGCTAACCTCTTATTTTGTACACAAGACCTTTAAATTTGTTAAGAAAACGTCACATTCTCTGCGTGAAACGTCTCTCTTCCTGCGATAAACCTTTAACTTTGAGCGTAAAAACATTTTCTTTGTGCGTAAAAATCTCTTCTGCTGAGGTTAAACCTGGTTGAATCCTCTTTTTTCGTGCGTTAAAACTTTTGTTTTAATCTCCATGGCAACAGTATCCGAATTTTCACCGCAGACAGTAAACTCAACTCGCAGTGCTTGAAGTGTGAAACTTTGAATTTCTTGATTAAAACTGAGTTTGCACGCAACCCGGTCACCTGTGCGCCAACCCCTCTCGGCCCTCACCTGTTCGGTCTGCAGGCTGCGCGCGGCCCCGTAGCGGCAGTGCGTGACGAAGTGCTCGCAGTTGTTCCACAGCAGGCTGTAGGACACGGAGCCCAGGAGCCGCTCCGCCCTCTGCGCCACCTCCTCCCCGGACAGCGGGCTGCGCGGCACCGCCCGGTCCATGTGGTTCCGCAGGATCCCGGCTCCGTACGCGAAGTCCTCCACCGAGTCCGTCCTGATGCTCGCGCGCTTCGAGAGCACCCCGAGGAGCAGGCGCGTGTTGGTGACCGTCCTCTGGATCCGGGTGCCGTCCGCGGTCAGAGCCGGGAGGATGTCCGGGATCAAGTGAGCCACGCGGTCCTCGCCCAGGTAGATCCCGAAGTGCGTGAAAAGAGTGCGCGAGACCTCCAAGAGGTCTCCACGCGCGAACTGAGAAGACGACCCTCCTAATGGTCCAGATCCAGGTCCAGATCCAGGTCCTGATCCTGCGGGCTGGGGAGGAGGCTCATCCCGGTCACAGCGGCTCGTGAGCGGAGAATCCGCGCGCGCTGCATCCAGAGGAGACAGCAGGCTGGAGAGCTGGATGTGCGCGAGGAGGAAGAGTTTCTCCAGGAGAAAGGTGAGAGTGTCCAACATGACGAGGACAGCCGGAGAGGACAGAGGGACAGAGAGACAGAAGGACAGAGAGACAGCGGCGTGTGTGGTGTCCTCCTCCGCTGCTCAGGTCTGTCCTCCTGCGCCCGCATTTGGAGACAGGGGGAGGAGGGCCTGTGACGTCAGGGGGGGCTCCAGTCTGTGCGCGCGGGCAGCAGCATGAGAGTCATAGGGTGGTTCTCAACCAGTGGGTTGGAACCTCCTAACGGTCTGCTGCGGTTTTCAGAGGGTCACAGACTAAGCTCCTCTGACCCGTTAGTCCTCGTCCCAGGCCCCCACCCCCCACCCACCCCCCCCGAGTTGGGTAAAGGCAATCACAGGGCTGACATACAGTGACAATCATTCACACTCAAATGAGGCAGTTAGAGCGGAGTCCTGTAATGGGTCCAATACGAGCTGGAAAAACAATTAATCAATGACCTGTGTGGACAGGTGGGACAGGTGAGGCGGGGGGGGGGGGGGGGGGGGGGGGGGGGGGGGGGGGCAGGTGAGACAATTACACCTCTGAGACATGTTAAGTCATTTAAATCAGAGGCTTGTTGTCCATAAAAATAACTTTTATTCTCCTCTGTGTAGTTTCTACAATCATACATCAGATTTAATAAATGTTTTAATACAATAGTGATTTTGAACAGAATGATGATGGTGATGAGGATGGTGATGGTGGTGATGATGATGGTGGTGGTGGTGATGGTGATGAGGACGGTGACGATGTTGATGATGGTGGTGATGGTGATGATGGTGGTGACGATGGTGATGATGGTGGTGACGATGGTGATGATGGTGACGATGGTGATGGTGGTGATGGTGGTGATGATAGTGATGGTGAGGATGGTGATGATGGTGATGATGGTGGTGACGATGGTGATGATGGTGGTGACGATGGTGACGATGGTGATGATGGTGATGGTGGTGATGACAGTGATGGTGAGGATGGTGATGGTGGTGATGCTGGTGATGGTGGTGGTGATGAAGAAGTTAGACTCAATCAGTTTAATAAATGTTCAAATTAAAATTAAATATTGAACTGAAGAAAATCAACAGCTGATCTGACTACAGCAAACCAGACGAGTCCAGGAACCCTCAGAGAGGTCCCTGAAGGACGAGACAAAGGCACTGCTGTTTGAATCTTCAGGGGTCAGAGGTCAAAGTCTACAGCCCTCACTAAGGCACTTATAGGCCTGCTGGATCAGCAGCAAGAAAGCTGGCTTCGTCCTGGCTCTTTCACACTGCAGAGCCAGAGAAGCTCTGCTTCATTTGTCGGCTGAGGCCACCAGTGTGATCAAAGTTCCTGTCAGTGTTTCTGATGTGGAGCTCCTCAGGGCTCAGAGCTCGGACATCTGCTCTCTCATTGAAGAGCAGATCATCGGAGCTACACTGAAGTATCCCAAAGAATCAGGACAGATAAAAGAGATGAAATGGACTGAAGTGCTAAAACGGACTCAAGTGTTAAAATGGACTGAAGTGCTAAAATGGACAAGAGTGTTAAAATGGACTCAAGTGTTAAAATGGAATTCAGTGTTAAAATGGACTGAAGTGCTAAAACAGACTCAAGTGCTAAAATGGACAAGAGTGTTAAAATGGACTGAAGTGCTAAAATGGACAAGAGTGTTAAAATGGACTCAAGTGTTAAAATGGAATTCAGTGTTAAAATGGACTGAAGTGCTAAAACGGACTCAAGTGTTAAAATGGAATTCAGTGTTAAAATGGACTGAAGTGCTAAAAGGGACTCAAGTGCTAAAATGGACAAGAGTGTTAAAATGGACTGAAGTGCTAAAATGGACAAGAGTGTTAAAATGGACTGAAGTGCTAAAATGGACTAGAGCATTAAAATGGACTGAAGTGTTAAAATGGACAAGAGTGTTAAAATGGACTGAAGTGCTAAAAGGGACTCAAGCATTAAAATAAAGTGCTAAAATGGACTTAAGCATTAAAATGGACTCAAGTGTTAATATGGACTCAACTGCTAAAATGGACTGAAGTGCTAAAATGGACTGAAGTGCTAAAATGGACTCAAGTGTTAAAATGGACTCAACTGCTTAAATGGACTTAAGTGCTAAAATGGACTCAAGTGTTAAAATGGACTTCAGTGTTAAAATGGACTGAAGTGTTAACATGGACTGAAGTGTTGAAATGGACTGAACTGCTAAAATAGACTAAAGCGTTAAAATGGACTGAAGTGTTGAAATGGACTTAACCATTAAAATGGACTGAAGTGTTAAAATGGACTGAAGTGCTAAAATGGACTAAAGCATTAAAATGGACTTAATGGTTAAAATGGACTTAAGCATTCAAATGGACTGAAGTGCTAAAATGGACTGAAGTGTTAAAATGGACTCAAGTGCTAAAATGGACTGAAGCGTTAAAATGGACTCAAGTGCTAAAATGGACTGAAGTGCTAAAACGGACTCAAGTGTTAAAATGGACTGAAGTCCTAAAATGGACTAGAGCATTAAAATGGACTGAAGTGCTAAAATGGACAAGAGTGTTAAAATGGAGTGAAGTTTTAAAATGGACTAGAGCATTAAAATGGACTGAAGTGTAAAAATGGACAAGAGTGTTAAAATGTACTGAAGTGCTAAAAGGGACTCAAGCGTTAAAATAATGTGCTAAAATGGACTTAAGCATTAAAATGGACTCAAGTGTTAAAATGGACTCAACTGCTAAAATGGACTGAAGTGCTAAAATGGACTCAAGTGTTAAAATGGACTTAAGCGTTAAAATGGACTGAAGTGCTAAAATTGACTAAAGCATTAAAATGGACTTAATGGTTAAAATGGACTTAAGCATTCAAATGGACTGAAGTGCTTAAATGGACTAAAGCGTTAAAATGGACTTAAGCATTAAAATGGACTCAAGTGTTAAAAGGGACTTAAACAGTAAAATGGACTGAAGTGTTAAAATGGACTGAAGCGTTAAAATGGACTTAAGCGTTAAAAGAGACTTAAACAGTAAAATGGACTGAAGTGTTAAAATGGACTGAAGTGCTGAAATGGACTTAATGGTTAAAATGGACTTAAGTGTTAAAATGGACTTAACCATTCAAATGGACTGAAGTGCTAAAATGGACTGAAGCGTTAAAATGGACTTAAGCGTTAAAAGAGACTTAAACAGTAAAATGGACTGAAGTGTTAAAATGGACTAAAGTGCTGAAATGGACTTAATGGTTAAAATGGACTTAAGCATTAAAATGGACTGAAGTGTTAAAATGGACTTAACCATTCAAATGGACTGAAGTGCTAAAATGGACTGAAGCGTTAAAATGGACTTAAGCGTTAAAAGAGACTTAAACAGTAAAATGGACTGAAGTGTTAAAAGGGACTAAAGTGCTGAAATGGACTTAATGGTTAAAATGGACTTAAGTGCTAAAATTGACTAAAGCATTAAAATGGACTTAATGGTTAAAATGGACTTAAGCATTCAAATGGACTGAAGTGCTTAAATGGACCGAAGCGTTAAAATGGACTTAAGCGTTAAAAGAGACTTAAACAGTAAAATGGACTGAAGTGTTAAAATGGACTAAAGTGCTGAAATGGACTTAATGGTTAAAATGGACTTAAGCATTAAAATGGACTGAAGTGTTAAAATGGACTTAAGTGTTAAAATGGACTGAAGTGCTAAAATGGACTGAAGCGTTAAAATGGACTTAATGGTTAAAATTGACTTAAGCGTTAAAATGGACTGAAGTGTTAAAAGGGACTTAAACAGTAAAATGGACTGAACTACCAAAATGGACTTAAGTGTAAAAATAGACTTAAGTCTTCATAAACAGCTGTGACTCAGTCAGGAGGGTCAGCTCAGTATGGTGGACGTCTAGGATCTGGAAAATTATACACTCTCTGGCCACTTTATAAGGTACACCTGTCCAACTGCTCACCAATGTTTGCAGCTCACAAGCCAATCACATGGCAGGTACTCAAAGCTGTTAGTCATGTAGACATGGTGAAGATGACCTGCTGGAGATCAGACGGAGCATCAGGATGGAGAAGAAGTTGATTTATGAGACTCTGAGCCTGGCATGATCTGTCTGAAACTGCTGACCTGTGATTTTCACACAGCCAGCTCTAGGGTTTACACAGGATGGTCTGAAGAAGAGAAAATATCCAGTGAGCAGCAGTGCTCTGGGCCAAAACACCTTGCTGATGTCAGAGGACAGAGGAGAAAGGTCAGAGTGGATAGAGATGATAGAAAGACAACAGGAACTCAAATAACAACCAAGGTCCACTGAAGACCATCTCTGAACACAACATGTCCAATCTTAAAGCAGATGGTCCACACCTGGTGCCACTCCCGTCAGCTCATCAATCAGTCTTTATTTGTATAGCACCAATTCATAACAGTGTCATCTCAAGTCTCTTTACTAAGGAGCAGGCTGAAGACAAACTCTTCATTTACAGATACACATATATGCATATATACATGTATAAAATACACATACACATATATAAAATATACATATATACATGTATAAAATACACATACACATATATAAAATATACATATATACATGTATAAAATACACATACACATATATAAAATATACATTTATACATGTATAAAATACACATACACATATATAAAATATACATATATACATGTATAAAATACACACATATAAACATGTATACATATATAAAATGTACAAATACACACATATATGTATATACAAATGTATTTTTATATATGAAATACACATATGTGTATCCACATATATGCATGAACATGTATCTAAAAGCCAACATGAATCCATGGTGAGCACAGCACTGGATCAAACTACATGTCCATCCCTTCATGACCACAGTGGACCATCTTCAGATCATCTCAAACTGGTTTCTTCAACACAATGAAGAAACAAGCTCCTTGTTGAATTTAGGAGCTCTGAAGGTGAAGGAGGTCCAACCTGGGACCAGAGAGGTGTACCTAATAAAGTGGCCATGAGTGTCTTTCCAGCTTGTGCTGGCTCTATCTCCTCTCATCAGATGCTCAGCTTATTTCTGGTTGCATGTTGGTCACCCTGTTAAACTGTGGTCTCCTGTGACTCAAAGAGATGGAAGATCAAACTGTTTGGACGTCCCAGAGGAGTTTGGAGGTCCAGACGGAGATTTAACGCCTTGAAATGTTAAAAACATCCTGCTGGATCCTCAAACATTTGGTCTGGTCTGAGAAAGAGTCCAGAAGAGCTCAATCAGGCTGGCCCTCCAAACCACTGAGTCAACATCAAACAGCCCGTGTTATTGTTGAGGTCAGGGAAGAATTTTCTGGAAAACATCTCCCAACAATGACTAACTTCTCCTCACACTAATTAGACCTCGACATGTTTCCTGTGAAATCAGGGTCGGAGCCGGGAAAGAGGGAATATGTGTGACAGATGTGTGTTTGAAGCCACGTCTCCACCAGGATTCTTCAGGAAACCAGCAGGACTTTACAGCTCTGACTTTCACACCTCGCTGTGCCAATCCCAGCACGTCAGCACCGTGGCCTGCTGTCATCTCTGCTGACCCTGCACGAAGATGATCTGAGGAGGGATGATCTGCCTCTCTCAGAATCATTTAGTTTCATGTGTTGGAGGGTCAGCAGAGATCCAGCAGCTCACCATGGCTCACAGGCAGGGGTCAGATCCACAGTCACTGAAGGACTCTCCCTGGACCTTCCTGCAGAGCCAGAAGCTCCAGAGAGTGTCCTCCTCACTGAGACTCTGATTCAGAGGAGGACGAGGAGTCTCCAGCTACCACAGGGCCGTGGAGCGACTCCGACTGGAGCTCCGGTCTGTTAGTAATTAGGGATAACAGCGGAGCAGCCAGAGCGTGGGTTTGGTGGAGGGAGACATTCCTGACGGGCGGAGCACAGGGGAGCCGGCTCCAGTTTAGGAGGCCTGGCATGGAGCGCCTTCGACCTGAGGCTTTGGAGACGTCCTCTGATGAAGATGGAGCGTCCAGCAGAAACCAAAACCACCTCGACCCCTTTTTTAAGGAAGTCAAGGTCAGAGGTCACTTCTCTTAAACTAACCCCCGCCCTGCCCCCACCCACCCTGTCTCCTCAGACAAAGAAGCCTTTCAGTCCTTCGCCTGATCTGCTGCCAAACTACAAATGCATGTGAGGCTGCAGCTCCATTATTTAAGCCCCAGAACACTTTATTGAGCTTCAGGGAAGACTTATCATCTCTAAAGGAGTATTACATCCAAAAAAATGTCATTTCAGCTCTAAAACCAGTCACGTACTGTTTGATATTCTAAGGACATTTTCTAGATGTTGTGGTGATTGAATGTTTTCATCCTCGTCTGCTCTGGTTATTTTTAGTTTTTATAACGAAAACGAACGTCAAAGGACATTTTTATGAGTAAAAAACACATACGCTGGACAACCACAACGCTTTCTGACCCTTTACATGACACTTTATTAGGCACAACTGTTTGTTTGTGCAAAGAGCTAATCAACCAAACAGATTGCAGAAACCTAACGTTTTTAAGCATGTAGATATGATCAAGACAACAGAGCATCAGAATGGAGAAGAAATGTGACTGTCGAGGTCAGAGGTCAGAGGAAAATGGTCAGAGTGGTTGGAGATAACGTTACAACCAAGGTCTGCAGAGGATCGTGTCTGAACATACATGTCCAATCTTTGAGTAGATGGTCCACAGCAGCAGGAGACCACACCAGGGTCCACTCCTGTCAGCTGAGAACAGAACCTGAGGGTCTGACTCTCCAGAACTGGACCACAGAAGACTGTGAAAGTGTCTCCTGGTCTGATGAGTCTGGATTCAGATGTAGGCTCAGAGTTTGGTGTGAACACCATGAAGCATGGATCCATCCTGCCTTGGATCAGCGGTTCAGGTTGCACTTTGGGCCCCTTAGTCCCACCTGAGCATGGTTCAAACCCCACAGCCTACCTGAGGATTGTTGACCATGTCCATCCCTTTATGACCACAGTGGACCATCTTCTGATGGAGCCTTCAGCAGCTCCATGTCTCAGAGCTCAGATCATCTCACTCTGGTTTCTTCACTGTACTCCAGTGGCCTCCACAGTCACCAGATCTCAGTCCAACAGAGCAGCTTTGGAATGTGTTGGAGCAGGAGATGCTCTGTGTGATGCTGTCATCAGGATATGGACTAACATCTCTGAGGTTGTTTCAGCACCTTGATTAATGTAGGAGCTCTGAAGGTGAAGGAGGTCCAACTTGGACTAGAGAGGTGTACCTAATAAAGTGGCCGGTGAGTGTCTATCCAGATTTAAGTTTTGTGGGTTTTTGCTCTTAAGGCTCTAAGAGAGTAGGCTGCTGTATCAGTTAACCCTTTAGTGCTCTAATGGCTTTGACTGACCTCCTGGATGCTGTCATGTGATTGGCAGTGAGATTGAAACTTTGTAATGAGATCTGTTTATTCTAAGATCACTGTTGTCAGTCTGTTCTGAGGATGAGGCTGCAGTAAAATCATTTCTGTGAGGTGATCATCGGTGCCACCGTCAGTCCACCAGAGACTTCAGGTCGGGCAGTCCTCTCAGCTTCAGGTCCAGCAGCATCTGAGCGAAGGCTTTGCCCTGAAACGCAGAATCACCCAGAACAATCAGAACAATCAAGAACATTCATAAAAATATATAACAATCAGAACAATCATAACAATCAAGAACAATCAAAAACTATCCAGAACTATCCAGAACAATCAAGAAGGATGCCTGGATCACTCTCAGCCTCCATGTGTTCTCACTCCTGAGTTTTATTGGAGTGTTGGTGCTGAGTGTGTTTGATCTGCTGTGGATTCCAGCGAGGTGGTAAAAACTTTACAGGAGGAGGAGGAGGAGTGGGAGGAGGAGGAGGGGGAGGAGGTGTGGGAGGAGGGGGAGGGGGAGGAGATGACTGCCTCTGTGTTCCCTGATGGAGGCGGACCACGGTGTGGTCATAATCTGAATCAAGCGTTTCAAACTGATCCTGCTGAAGGTGAACATGCTCCAGTAACCTGAACTGCAGGACCTTCACAGGAGTTCAAGGTCATTCAAATCCCCATCAAAACAGAAACTGCATCACTTATGAAATAATTATCCAAAAATAAGCAGGAATTAATTTGAAGGTTGGTAAGATTTCCAACATTCAGCTTAAACTTGCCAGGCTACATCTTCCAGGATCTGAAGATGAATAGATGATGTAATGAGATGTCTGTTTTTTTTATCTTTCTGCTCTTCTTATGAATACGTTTCTTGTGTTTTACATATTTCCCATGGATTTTTTTTATATATCACCGCTACCAGGAGGCAGCTCTAAAGCTACCAAGAGCCAGTTTCATCAGCTCCCAAAGGGACAAACTACTGGCTCTAAAACCAAAAAGACGAGCTGGGATTTGACGCCACATCCCGGGGAAGGAGAGACCCGGCTCTGTGGTTGGCGTGAGGCTGGACAGGCAGCTGGACATTTTGGACGATGCCTGTCCCCCTCTGCACGCAGTCATCGTTCCGCCCAGGACTGCTGCTTCCCGGTGCTGGGCCCTCGGGCTGTGCGGCTCCTCGCTCGGGGGGAGGAGTGGCCTGTAGCCAGCAGCCAGCCAGTAGCCATTTTTTATTTATATTTTTATTTTATTTTATTTTACTTTATGTTATTGTATTTCATTTCATTTATTTTAAAATGTATATATTCTATTTTGTTGTGTTTATCTTTGCTTTTATTTTTTTGACTTTGTTTTGTTCTTGTTTTTATGTATCTTTTTATGTACTTTTGTAACTGCTATTGGAATCTTAATTTCCCTGAGGAGTTTTCCAAAGGGATCAATAAAGTATCTAATCTAATCTAATCTAATCTAATCTTCTGCAGCAGAGGGCGCTGATCCCTCACAGATCTGAGATGACCTGTCACACACCTGAAGGAGGAGGAGCTCTGATGTTTTACCACTCAGATTCACCTGAAGCTCTTACCTGAGGGTCGCTGCGCAGAGAGGCCACCCCTCCCCCTCCCAGGGAACTCTTCAGGACAAAGTTCAGGCCGTGGATCCCCGGGAGAGAGAACCTACAGGGCAGGACATCAGAGGACATCAGAGGACATCAGAGGACATCAGAGGACATTATGAAACACAGGGACACACAGACCTTCTGTTTGAAACAAAACATAAACTGAGCACCATGATTCCAAACCTTTACACCTGATCTACATCACCCAGAGGCAGGTGAAGGTCATGACTGGCTATGAAAGGAGCATCCTCAAAAGGATGAAATCTAACACTGAATGCCTGTGACCTCTGATCCATCAGGCAGCCCTGCATTATAAAGCAGCATCATTCTGTAAAGGATATCAGCACGTGGGCTCAGGAACACTTCAGAAAACCATTGTCAGTTAACACAGGTCATCTCTACAGCTACAAGGTCAAGGTCAAACTCTACCATGCAAAGACAAAGCCAAATATCAACAACACCCAGAAACACCGCCGGCTTCTCTGGACCGGGCACATCTGAGATGGACTGAGGCAAAGTGGAAAAGTCTGCTGTGGTCTGAGTCCACATTTAAGACTGTTTTTGGACATCATGGACGTGGTGTCCTCCAGACCAAAGAGGAAAAGGACCATCCAGACCGTTATCCTGGTCTGGATGGTCCTGACCGGTAACCTGCTCATCTGTGAAGGCTCCATCAATGCTGAAAGGTACATACAGGTTTAGGAGGACAGGGACTAGACTGACCTGCTGCAGTCCACACCTGTCTCCACTGAACAGGTGAGGAGCATCATGAAGACAAACAACAGAGACGTGGACTGTTGAGACACTGCAGACAAACATCAAGAAGAATGAGACAGAATTCAAAGCTTCAATAGTCAGTGTCCTCAGTGAGTGTCGTTAAAGGAAAGGTGATCTAACGCACAGGTAAACATGTCCCTGTCCCAACTCTTTTGGAAGGTGCTGCAGGCATCAAATTCAGGATTAGTGGGTATCTGCATAAACATCACAGTTTGTCGGACTGACATTCGACATGTTGTCTCTGTGGTGTTCGGTTGGTTATCACATCACCGTCCCAGCTTCAATGGGAGAATGTATTTGACTTAAATGAGGTGAAACCTGGTCACCGTGGGTGTGTGTGTGGGTGTGTGTTTGGGTGAGTGGGTGTGTGCTCCGCCCTTCTGCAGCTTTAATGGGGGGGGGTTGCTCTAATGAAGCATCTGTGGTGGCGGCGGGGGGGCATTCAGGGTGTGAGAGGAGATGCAGGTCAGAGAGCTTTACGGCCTCCTCGTCTTCATTAGGCTAATCGCTAACACGTGGCGTGCTGAGTCATCGCTCAGACACGGCTGTGATGGAGCCACTCCCACAGTCCCTCAGTGGTCGTACCTGCAGATGAACGCCCTCAGGTGCTTTGGAGTGGGGGTTTGACACCTGAAAGGGGTGTTTCTGCTCAATGGCGCCCTCTGTGGCCACAGTCGATGGATGACCTACAAAGGTTTGTCTCCGTCTGTGAGGACCTCAGGGACGCAAAGTCTCCCTGAGCGTGCTGTGGTTACAGGATGATGACCTTCAGGAGGCTCTGGAGGTCACATGTTTACAGCGCCGTGTCTCCTGTGGTCTGCTGGGTTTCCTCTGGACTTCGGCTCTGGGTTGGACCTGAGACATGACAAAGACCTGGACCTCCTGTGCTCTGCTGATGGACCTGTGTGAGACCCCTGCACGAAGAGCTGTCGGCCCTCAGTGAGCCTGTGGGAGGTCTACCTGATGGTTTTGGCTGATCTGTCTTCTCCTCTAAATGTTTTTACACCTCTGTCCTGCAGCTGGATTTACAGTCTGACACCAGAGGGGGGCAGAATCACCTCCTCCAATTCACACCATCCTCTTTGATTTTACTATTAACATTTCTTTAAGTTAAATCTGACAGATCTGAGGACAGGTGTGCTCTGACAGATCTGAGGACAGGTGTGCTCTGACAGATCTGAGGACAGATGTGCTCTGACAGATCTGAGGACAGGTGTACTCTGATAGATCTGAGGACAGGTGTGCACTGACAGATCTGAGGACAGATGTGCTCTGACAGATCTGAGGACAGGTGTGCTCTGACAGATCTGAGGACAGATGTGCTCTGACAGATCTGAGGACAGGTGTGCTCTGACAGATCTGAGGACAGGTGTGCTCTGACAGATCTGAGGACAGGTGTGCTCTGACAGATCTGAGGACAGATGTGCTCTGACAGATCTGAGGACAGGTGTACTCTGATAGATCTGAGGACAGGTGTGCACTGACAGATCTGAGGACAGATGTGCTCTGACAGATCTGAGGACAGATGTGCTCTGACAGATCTGAGGACAGGTGTGCTCTGACAGATCTGAGGACAGGTGTGCTCTGATAGATCTGAGGACAGGTGTGCTCTGACAGATCTGAGGACAGGTGTGCTCTGACAGATCTGAGGACAGATGTGCTCTGACAGATCTGAGGACAGGTGTGCTCTGACAGATCTGAGGACAGGTGTGCTCTGACAGATCTGAGGACAGATGTGCTCTGACAGATCTGAGGACAGGTGTACTCTGATAGATCTGAGGACAGGTGTGCTCTGACAGATCTGAGGACAGGTGTGCTCTGATAGATCTGAGGACAGGTGTGCTCTGACAGATCTGAGGACAGATGTGCTCTGACAGATCTGAGGACAGGTGTACTCTGACAGATCTGAGGACAGGTGTACTCTGATAATTCAATAACAACATATGGCAAATCTATGCATTTACATCCACACCGGTCACATCTACACAGGTCACGTCTACAGTCACTGATTGGCCAACACATCTCTTCCTTTCATTCAGACACCTGGGGTCAAGTGTCTTGCCCAAGGACACCTGGACATGTGGCAGGCAGAGCTGGGCTGTCTTCCTGCTGTCTCTGCAGCACGTTCACACCTGGCTGGATCATTTATTCAAGAAGAAAATGTTTTTCCTTGTTTCATCAGCCTCTGGCTCACACTGATGGTCACCATGAGGGGCCACACCAACATCGGTCACTCTGAGACGTATTATTCTGAGTCTGGTCCCTGGAGGCTGTGGGGTGTTATGACAGCTCCCGTCCAATCAGAGAGCTCACGAGGTGACGTGGTGCTTCCTCACCAACAGGTTCACCAATTCATCCCAGAGGCTTCAGGGGTCACTGAGGGGTCATGGGAGGTCTGAGTGATTGTGCTCACCTGGTGACGGCGTTGTTCACTCCAGGCTGGATGAGGTGAGAGAAGTATTCCTCCACCACAGAAGAAGTCAGGTGCTTCTTCAGGTAAGGGAAGAAGAGCGGGTGGCGGGCGATCACACCTGCAGACACAGACAGGTGCAGACAGACAGGTGGAGACTGAGCTTCCTCAGACTTCAGCGACATGAATAACACCTCCTGATGATGGAGCTGAGGGCCCTCTGTGGAGGGCCTTCTCACCGATGTTGGCCGAGTCTCCTTTGTCCCCGCTCCGGGCGAAGGCCAGCTCCTCCAGCCTGTAGCTGTGGGGTCCACTGGGCAGCTCTGCACACAAACCACAACATCAGAACCGGTCAGCCTGGCTCAGCCAACACAGGCAAACACTGCAGGAGCTTCAGTCCTCCTGCAGCCTCGCTTTCAGCTCACATCTGGAAGCTTTTACCGTGAGAAGGTCTATTCGAGAAGGTCCGCGCTCTCACCTGGACCAACAAACACACTCAATTATTTAAGGACTGGTCCTCAGGAGCTGTTTGAGGACCAGTAAGGTCATCTGGACCTTTGAGGTCAAAGTCTGACTGCAGCTGTGTTTTTATCCACACACTGAAAAGATGATTACTGTCAGTATATGACGCTGAAAACATCTGAATGAAGCAATGTTACTTTTGTTGACTAATTATTTTCATCATAATTCTCGTCAACAACCTTTTTTCCCCTGATGAAAACTAAACAGTAACTCATAAAAACAAAAACTCAAACTAAACTAACTGACATTTTCATCAACAAATAAAAACTAGACTAAAATGTTTGACTTAATCCAATCAGACCTAATTTGGTCATGTAGAAAGTAGAGACAAGTTAGGAATATATCCAATCACAGCTACTTTGGTTGTGTGGTGGTGGGATAAGTTGTGGAGCGATCCAATCAGAGCTCCTCTCTTTATGAATTGATATATTCATGTAGAGCAGGTTCACTGTTTGTTGTCAGTTCTGGTATTGTAACTGAGATGCTCTGCCAGGTAGCCTAAATAAAGGTGACTGCATTCACACAAAAGTTCAATTTGTTTCTGTTCATTTATACATTCAGACTTTACTAGCATTCAATAAAGGGTTATTAGATGATTGATTTTATCCAAGTGTAAAACATGACTTCAGAAATTCAAGGAAACATAAAAATGCCTTACCCTTTACACTTCAGATTTTAGTCAACTACATTTACAGCAGATTTCATCGACTAAAACTAGACTAAAATTAAAACAGGCGACTAAACTATGACTAAAACTAAAGGATATTTTAGGCAAAAGACTAAAACTAAAACTAAAACTAAATTTCAAAGTGCTGTCACAGTTAACACTGGAATGACTTTAAAGGACATCAGTGGACTCTGACATGTTCAACGCTGTCTCCTGAGTCTGGTGGTCTTTCTGTAATCCTTGGTTCCCAACCTGGGGTCCGGGGCTCCCCAAGGGCCTTGGGTTGTGCGTCCCTGAAAAAAAGCTGTTTATTTGCTCTTCAAAATGAACTCAGGTGGATGAATATTAAACGCAGCAGCTCCCCTTTTCTTCTTCTTTGGTTGGTTTGTGTAGTGAAGGAGCACTTCCTGTTCTCAGGCTTTAGCAGGCAGGACTCCAGGAGAGTGTGTGTGTGTGGGTGTGTGTGTGTGGGCTCACAGATACAGACACACAGGTCTGAACATCTGACTTTAAAGTGAATGTGCTGAGGCCTCAGTGAAGCAGCTGATCCCTCTCCTGTTACAGGCTGATCACCTTCATGAACTGCTCGTTAGCAGCTCTGCCCCGCTGAGGTTGGGGGTTCATCTGAAAAGCATTACAGAGCATCCTGATTGGTCAGGAGCCTGTGAGTGTGCCTGTGTGTCGAAGTGCGAGGCCCTGTGAAAGCAGCCTTAGTGAGAGGGCAGAAAAGGCCCAGCATGTGCTCTTTGAAAGACCTGGAAATACGACAAAAGCACAGAAACACTCGCAGCCTGAGAGCCTGAGCACTTTCTCACAGCCCGGGCGCTCTGGTGCCTCTTTCTGTTTTACAGCCTGAACTGATTTTACTGCATCACCCCGCAGTTCAGTGTTTGCATGGATGTAGATGCAAGGGCAGCGCCCTCCGCTGGCAGCTCCAGGAACTGCACACCTGCTGCCTTCAGGAGGAGCTGGGGTGTTCAGTGCTTTCACATCTGCAGCTCAGTTAGAAAGCTCTGCTGTTGTCATATTTACTTTGGATTGTTTCACGTGGAAGTATTGAGCTGTCCCTATGGCATTACATCACAGCCAGCGTGCAATATGGGAAGAAAATCAGCAGGCTAATTAACAACAAAAAGACAAAATGATGACGGCGATAGCTGAGATTGAAGTCCTACATACGATAATACAGTGGAGCATATTTATGACTGTGATATAAATGTAAATAGACTCCGGGTGAAGAAGAGGGGCTTTTAACGTCCCCTGGTGTCTACAGAGGACTGTACAGGACACCAGAAAACATGGTAGCTCAGTATAGCGTCACACCTCTGTCCCTGCTCCGGGGTTTCGCCTGAGCAGGAGGGACATTCATGAAGGACCACAGACTGAGAGACAGCCGGACAAAGTCATGTGACCTCAGCCGTCTGATTAGCAGAGGAGCCTTCGGGATGTTGCTGATGCATTATAATGGATGCTGCCATTAGCATGTGCCATCTCAAATGAACTTCAGATCAACCTTCTCACACAGCAGGCTGTAAAGGTGTTCATTTAGACCATTAAAACACAGCCACGTTGGATAAGCTCCGCGTTACCTGTCTGATCTTTAAAAGTCAACCCCCGTCCAGGTCTCTGAGGCCTGCAGCTCTACTCTCTGGCCCGGCCGACCTCCTCACGCCAGGATGTCACCACATGACCTACTTTACACTTCGTCTTACACCTATTTTAATTTGTGGTCTTTTATCGTGTGCTTTTACCTCTGCTTTGTTTGCCTTGATCTGTGATTGGCTAACTGACCGTCTCTCCGCAGCTCTCTGGTTTATCAATAAAGTGGATGGATGCAGTCTTTACACCTGCAGGGTTCCTGAGGCCTCAGGTGGACACTCGAGGAACAACAGTTTTGGAACTTCTGCATGGACCTCCTCTCGGGACACATGAAGCATTTGTTTACCTTTGTCCAGTGCTTCTTCCTCTGAAGTGGGAGGGGCCTCGTGCTCAGGTGTGCCCGGCTCCACCTCTGAGAGAGACTCCACCAGCTCTCCATTGACATGAATGTCCACCTGCATGAAGTCAGTGATTAATGATTAATGACCAGACTCGAAATAAAAACTTCTGAAAACCTCTGAGCCCTCATGTTTTGGAGCTAAAACAAGAGTCAAATAAACTCTTACATCTCAGAACCAAGCAAAGCATCATGGTAAGTCATACAGAGTGCTCTGTGGTAAAATGTCTTAAAAGCTTTTAAGTGCAGAAACTCTCTCAGCTGCTTCATATCAGACTGACCTTCAGCTCAGATTTAGGATGTAGGAAGAAGAATGGCTTCAGCACAGGAGACCTACAGACAAAATTGTGTGATGTTGGGGACACATATGTGACAGAAAGACTGAATCTACAAACACATCTATTATGGACTCACACTCTGGGACGTCCACCAGCGATGCCCGTCAGTCCAGGAGCTGAGCGAGAAGGAGAAGAGAAAGACAGTTTAGGGATAAAGAATTTTGGATGTTAAGGATATCTTCTGAACTCATTACATTATATGACAGTCACAAGCACCAAGGAGCGATGTTAGGAGACTAAATAATGATTTCAGCATGACCGCCCCTTAGAGAATCAAAAACAAGAAAAAGAAGATTCAGCTCTTCCAAAATGGGACAGTTGATTTTAAATGCACCCATGCACTGGTGACAGGGTGAAGCGTGGTGGTAAATGGGTTTATTTGCCTCTGATCTACCTGCTGAGACCGACACTGTCCTGGTATTCACTCTTTTGAACGACGGGCTCAGAGTAAAGGTCTCGTGGCCCCTGCAGAGGAAGCAGAGGTTGTTCTGGGCTCTGCTGTCCCACTGACTCTTCAGTAACACCAACAGACTGAGAGTCACTCAGTTCACCACAGAGGCTGCAGGCCTGAATCTGAACTCTTCCACATAAACACCATCTGGTTGAGGAGGACAGACTCGTCTTTATCTGCACTGAAGCAGCCTGTAGATCCTGTCACAGCACAGATAGAAATAAAAGCCCTGCAGCAGATACTGCAGAGCTGTTTGTCTCTAAAGAGGACACTTGGTGCACCATGTCTTTTTCCCAGCCTCCTTTGTCAGATGTTGGTGTCTGTGTCGTACCCATGCCGGTTCCTGCAGGAGCCACCTCACGTGCAAACATCTCCAGGGCTCGTTTCTGTTTGTGGTGGACGGCCATCCACAGCACAGCCTCCCTGCTGCCCTGGAGAGAGATGTAGAGGACAAAGACAGAGTATGAGACAAAACTGAGACACCAGACCAACTTGAGCATGATGACTCCAGCCCAGAGAGGAGAGCCAGAGGGACACTCACTGTTGTCCTGTGCATAGAAGTACTCTGTAGTGCAAAACTGAAGGCATAAAGGCCTGTCTGTCCGTCTGTCTGTCTATCTGTCTGTCTATCTATCTATCCGGTGGTGGAGGTGTGTTTAGGTAGAGCGGTAGAAGGTGTTAAAAGTTTGTTTTTAACACCTGACCTCTGCAGTAACGCAGATGGCCTCAGGCAAAGCTCCGGGTATGGACGGTTTACCAGCGGACTTCTTTAAACACTTCTGGAGCACCCTGGGACCTGACCTGCTGGACGTGTTTCAGGAGTCTTTCCTGAGGGGAACTCTTCCGGCCTCCTGCAGGCGTGCAGTGGTATCGCTCCTACCAAAGAAAGGGGACTTAACCCTGCTGTAGAACTGGAGACCCATAGCCCTTTTATGTACAGACTATAAAATACTGTCAAAGGTTTTAGCCAACAGACTGAAGGTTTTTATGGACGTATTTATTGGTGCTGATCAGTCTTACTGCGTCCCTGACAGATCCTTGCTGGACAATTTGTTTTTAATGAGGGACGCTTTTGATGTGTGCAGACTGTACAATTTAAACACAGGAATAATTTCAATTGATCAGGAAAAAGCCTTCGATCGTGTTGATCACTCTTTTTTATTTTCCACACTGCAGGCCTTTGGTGTTGGGGAGCACTTCCTGTCCTGGGTGAAGTTGTTGTACAGTGGCGCATGTTGTGTTGTGAAAGTGGGCGGTGGGCTTAGCAGTCCTGTTCCAGTTGACAGAGGTATCAGGCAGGGCTGCCCTCTTTCTGGCCAACTGTACAGTGTGGCCATTGAGCCTCTTCTTTGTAGACTCAGGAAGCGGTTGAGGGGCCTATGTCTACCTGAACCGGCTCAGAGCCAGCCTTTAGTGGTGTCAGCTTATGCCGACGATGTAAATGTTTTTGTCCAGGGCCAGGAAGACGTCCAGGAGCTGGAGCATTGCCTGGGTCTTTATGAAAAGGCTGCCTCGGCCAAAGTAAACTGGGAGCAAAGCGAGGCATGTTTAGTTGGCCACTGGAGTGCAGGAAGCACTCCCAGTCTTCCTGGTGGCCTTAGGTGGGCAACAGAGGGCTAAAGGTCTTGGGAGTGTACTTGGGGAGTGAGGACATTATTGCTAAGAACTGGGAGGGAGTGCTGGAAAAGGTAAAAGCCAAGTTATCTAAATGGAAATGGTTGCTACCACAGATGTCCTACAGGGGAAGAGCTCTGATTGTCAATAATCTGGTGGCCTCATCTCTGTGGCACAGACTCCAAGTGCTGAACCCTCCAGCGGGGCTGGTGAAACAGCTGCAACAGCTCCTGGTGGACTTTTTCTGGTCGGGTCATCATTGGCTGCGTC
>JBAMNC010001932.1:192500-252500 GCA_037902135.1 Cetoscarus ocellatus
ACCTTAATGTTCGCATCGAGCACCATTAGCTGCCAGTTCAGGACAGAGTTTCTTATTTGGCAGAAATGTAACCTGACATACGAGGTCTGAGCAACATCCCACGGAGACTAAAAAGGATGAGCAGAAGCTTTCAGGAAAAACTCAAAGGTGCTTTGACAAATGTTTTATCCGTCACATTCAGTACAGGGTAACCTCCTGTCTCGCTGTCCTTCACAGGGCACTAAAAAGCCCGGGCACAGACCCAGAACATTTGCTTCAGTCTGAAGCCTTGAAGGATGGACAGTGTCTGATGACAGACACGGAATAATGCAGATCTGACCCTCATGATCTCAGAGCAGATCTGACCCTCTGTCTGAAACATCTCCAGGTCAGCTGGATGAACTTGTCCTACACCTTCCAACAGATAAACTGTACCTGAGAGACAGAAGTGGGTCATGGTGGAGTCAGTGCCTCTGGTTTATGGGAAACATGGAGGAACGTCTGCACACACTCCTCATTAGGTTGATGAGTTATCTGATCAGAGCTGAAGGAAGGTGAAATATTTGTGTTTATTATATTTTCTCCAAGCTGAAGTATATGAAGATAAATAAGTCACTGACTTGGCGAGCGATCAGAGGAGGCTCTGAGGTCATGAAGGTTCATGAGAAGGTCACAGGCTGCCTCAGAGATGAGAGCAGGTCCAGTGGAGGGCTGATGGAAACATGGTTGGTTTATGTATAACGATGAATTAATGAGTCAGAGCTGATACACAGTTTATTCAGGGGTCGGGGGGGTCAGTCAGAGTTTGTTTAGGGCCTCCTCGTGAATGTTTACGGCTCTGAAAAACAGACGACAGTTCAGCCCGCGGTCACGGCCTCCATCGGCTCTTATGTTCAGTATCTGGGCTTCGTGTTGGTGGTACCTGGTACTTCCTTTAGGACCACCTGGCTGAAGTCGCAGACCACGTCGGGCAGCAGGTACCTCCGAGGGTCTCCGATCTCGTACACCAGCTGCTCAGCCACTGTGCCGAATGAGACCAGGCCGCCGGTTTTCGGAGGTTTGGAGAGAACGAAGGAGCCGTCGCTCGAGCACTGGACCACCGGGAAACCCATGTTGTCCCTGAGAGACAAAACACAGAGGAGTCCTGGTGATTCAGAGCCTGATCACATATTTTCATGTTTGTTGGTTTAACACAATCACAGACTCTGACCGTCCCTGTGAAAACCAGACTCAGACCTCTTCTCTGGACTGAGGTAACAGATCAGCCTTACATATTAGAGTTTATACGATTCACGGATGAACTGATCCATACTGATCCTGACTGCCTCTAAGACCAGAAAAAACAGGTCCCTGACACGCAGAGCTGAGAAATGCTGAAGTCCCGACACTGCAGACAGACTCATGAGCTGAATGGAGGGACTGGTTAATACATGAAGGTGCATTTAGCTCATGGGCTGCAGGGTGGTGCAGCGGGTAGTGCTGGTGACCCACAGCATCACGGTTGCTGGCTTGACTTTTGAAGTTCACATGCTCTCCAGGGCATACATGGGTTTCCTCAGGCACTCTGGTTTCCTCCCACTGACCAAAAACATGGCTCTAAGTTAAACTTAGGTGTGAGTGTGTGTTAGTGATCATTTGCCTCTGTATGTTAACCCTGTGATTGGCTGGTGATTGGTCCAGGGTGTACCCCACTTCTGCTGAACACCAGTTGGGATCCTGTGACCCTGAGTGTTCATGACCTTTTGTCCACAGGGTCCTGACTGAGTCTCTGTGAAAGAGCCCAAACTTTGCTTTTCAGGTTTCATCTCCCTTCAGTGTGTTCAGCATGTCTCCTCTGGTAATAGAGCACTTCTATGAACAAGACAAAAAGTCCACAGCATTAAGACTTCTCCCCCCACCCCCTATATCCCCAAACAAGTGCCATAAATGTTTCATCCCCTGGCCCCTCGATTAGACCTACCAGAGTGACATCATACAGTTGCTTCATCACCAGTTTAATCCCATTGGCTCAGGGTGGCAAGCCCAGAGCAGAGCAGAGACAGCAGGATGAATGCAGAGTTGTTGACAACAAGATGTCAGGCAGAACTGAACTGACTAAATACTAGGGATGCACAATCCTGATCCTTGCTGATCCAATATGTTGATATTTCTGAACTCATAATCACAGATATTTTTAGTGGAAAGCACAAAGCCTTATTTAATGTGAACTGACCTGATCTTTTTTCTGTGACAGTCTGTGTTAGAAAAAGATGAAACAAGAAGAACAACATTGAATTATTTAACAAATGATCCTGTTGTTTCATAAAGTAAACATTTGGTGATGATGAGGGAAAACACTGCGGTACATCTGTACATTCTGACAACATCTCAGACGATACATGGGGTAGATAAGGACAACTTAATATCAGCTGTAATCATCAGTGAAATAAATTCATATCTGCCAACACCATTATTGTTTGGATAATATTGTGCACTCCTACCAATTACCATAGAGAACAGCAATTGGCCAATCAGAAGGGACTGGGGCCACGTGGAGAGGGGAGCTCTAACAGAGCATCACAGAGAGAATAGGGGAGGATCAGGGCTACTCAGTCTGTTGAACGAGAGGGTTTTTGCCTATCAGTGACTGTGAACAAAGCCTACAGTCAAACAGTTCAGCAGATTAAACCCCCGCACTGATGCAGGACTGAACGTCTGAAACTTACCAGTCAGGAACTTTGTGCCAGTCTGTGAAGATCCCCCCGGTGCTCTGAGCGCCGCACTCGATCAGGTGACCTGCAAGACTGACAGCAGCACAGGTTCATTACAGAAGACCGAGACCTCCCCGCTCAGACTTCACAGAGATCACGCTAACACGGTCACGTATGACGTAAAAACAATGAGCTGTGCTCATATTAGAGGAACATGCCCCCCTGTACAACTAAGACCTTTGTCATCAGTATGAAGGAGTAGACCTCATGAGACATGGAGGCTACGCTACGTTAGCTAAACAATGGCAGAAGCATCAAGCGGCGAAGCTTTGTTTCCACCAAAGAAAAAAGTGAAGTCTGCAGTGTGGGAGCATCTCGGTTACACAAAGAATGACCAGGGAGTTTTTCAGGACGAAGGCTCACCTGTATGCAAGACCTGCCGGAAAAAGTTTGTGCTAAAGGCTCAAACACGTCAAATTTAATGCAGCATTTGCGGGATCACCACCAGCTTTACACGCCGAAGTTAAGGTCACACATAATAACTAGTTAAATTACGTTTACGGCATTTTACTTAAAGAAACATTGAGTTGGTAGAGAGTTAAATATAAATTACAGTCTGTGGTGTAGCAGAGGGAGTGGAGCTTTCAGCTCAGTGTAACTAAAAGCAGGTGCACCGCTGGTGTAACTTTGTTTTCGTTCCGTGCAGGTTGCGCCGAAAATAATGTCCCAGACAGCCATCCACACCCTTCATCCTAAACTTTATGAAATCACACTTTGAGGGTGACCCTAGGCAGGGGTGGGCAGCAGGCGGCTCAAGGGCCACATGCAGCCCTCGTCCTTACTCGGGCCAACAGTCGAAACTGTCCAGAAATCCTAACCACGCACACGGGCACAATGCACCACGACCTTTCTCTGAGCATGAGTCCATGCTGTCACGTTAAACTGTTCCCAGAGAGAATAGGCCGTTGTGTTGGGTATCATTAGCTACTTCTGGGGTTCGATTCTGCACAGTCTTCAAAATCAAATTGAAGACTTCTCAGGTCTTTTTTAGGCTGGACTGAAGAGAACTCATTAAAGCCATACTCAATGCTGTAATCAGGAATAAGGCCCAATCTCAGCTGTACCCCTTAGCCCTTGGTTTTTCCTGTTGTCATGGTTACAGCGTGAGGTTAAAGCAAGAGGCGAGCTGTGACGCCTCTGTTTCTGAAAATATCTTTACTCGTTCATAATCAAAAACCTATGTAGACACGACTGACTAAGTCATTATTTGTGATCCTTATTTAGACTTCCTCAAAGCTGAGAGTGCCCGCCGACCCTGAGACCCTGTGGCACCCTCGAGGGGCCCCAAATCCCAGGTTGGGAACTAAGACATTACACCATACAAACAAAAAATATTTCCAACACAGTCTTTAATAATTGTTTTATTTTATTCTTCACAGGAAATTAGAAGATTTAAATTGCTGTAACGGTTCTGTAAATGTTTTCAAGCTCCAATATCAATGTTTCTGGGGATAAAATAAGTCAAATTAATTTAAAACACCACCAATAAAATGGATTTTATGACTGCTGCCTTGAACAGATTAATTGTTTTTTAAGTTTTAGATCTATTCCCAAAGGGACTTACTGGTAGAAAAAATGTATAATAAATTCATCAAAATGGTATATATACTTATTTACCGCATTTAAAAATGACATTTAATTAGCTGTAATGCCATGTTTAGGTCATTAAATTATCTCTGTCTGGTTTTAAGATTTAAATTATGATACAAATTCTGATAAAGGCTGTAAATTCATTGATTAATTCAATTACAGATATATTTGTCTTTTTCATCCTATCTTTTTATTTGTGGCACTCTGAAACTGAGAATAACTTTAATGAGGCCCTCCTGATGTCCATCCTTGATCTAAATTCATAAATGTTGATATGAAAACTTATTGTGATGGTTGCTTATTCGTCCCTTTGGTTAAATTTTGACTTATTTTTTTGTAAAATTGAGAATATCCCACAAAGTGAAGGATTTGTTCATCTGGCAGTGAGGACAAAATAAATGTGCCCCTCTTGGAGCTGCCTATGACAGCATACTTTGCCTTATTATTATGAACATGATTAATGCGTTTGCTCTCAGACCACATCAGTCTGATCTTTGTCTTAACTCTTACCTTCCAGCAGCCAGCACGTCATAGTCGTCCTTCTTCCAGCCAAACTGTGGAGACAAACACATTGAGTGACAGCTGCTCCTGTGGTCCTGCAGCAGATCCACAAACTCTGGTGATCTGGTCTACGTCGTCCTTACCGTGTGCATGAGGGGCCCCAAGGCCACGGCGCTGTCCACACAGCGGCCCGTCACCACGATGTCAGCACCGAGATCCAGACAGCGACGGATGGGCTCAGCTCTGGAGTCGAAGGACAGAGAAGATTAACAGTCTGATAATGAAACACCAACGAGGAAGAAAGAGGAGGGGAAACTACCAATCAACAGTCGACTACAAGAGGGTGCTGGTTTGGGGTTCGAGTCCAGCCTGTGGCCCTTCACAAACCTATCCACTGCCTCTCTCTTTCCTATCAATAAAGGCAGAAGATGGCCAAAAATAATCTTAAAAAAGAAAGAGTCGATTACATGATTAACTTCCTTATTCCTCCCTACTTTAGTTTTTCATCATTTTCTACATGGAGCTGGATAACGTTTCAAGAGTGACTTTATTAAAATGGGTCAAAAGAATATTTTACAGGAGGATACTGATTAGCCTTCATGATCTAAAATGTTCACAAAATGATATTTGAGGTGAATATGTATATATTCACCTGTATTATATTTATTATATATTTTAAAAAATTAAAAAACATACCATGTTTTTATTTCATTTAAACAGCCATTATTTTGCAGTTGAAAACCCATCAATGCGTACATGATACGTGATAGTCCACATGAAAAACAAATACGATTAAAAAAACAAAAAAACACTCATGATGAAATATTCTCCCTGTCCTTGTAAAATCCAAGTCTTAATATTTTGTTCAAGTCAAAAATGATTTTTGACCTCAGTTCTGATCGTATCGTACGGTTTAGATCATATGATGTGGTTTTGTACGTTTGGGTCCTGGTTTAAACTCAGACGGACGTTAGCAGGAGTGCGTTTGTACCCGAGGTAAGCGTTCATGCTGTGGAGCGTTTTGGGTAATGGCTGCCTGCCGCCGTCATCCGCCATCTTTACTTCGGACAGGTTACCTTTCTGAGGAAAAAACAGGAGAGGACAGAAGGAGGGAGGGAAGGGAGTAAGGATACAAAACATGGATCAAAGATGATGGCTGCTACATTGGCATGAAGATGACGTGAAGATGAGGTCTCTGTGGCGTGGTGGCCTTACATGAGCCATGAGGTCATCCCCCATCACCACGGCGACCTTCATCTCCAGGCCGGCCTTCTTGATGACTTCCTGTATTGCCTCCGCACACGCCAGAGGGTTCACGCCTCCAGCATTACTGACCACACGGATACCTGCAGGGTCGCACTGTGGTTACCACGGAAACTGACACAACAGACACTTAGCCATTAGTCGAAAAGTTATCATCAGATACCAGATTAAAGACTTTTAATGTGAATTCCTGAAGTCATCGAGAATAACTAAAATGACCGAAGATTTATTCGGCTTCATGAGAAATAAGGACACAGCGACTTGGTTTATGATGATTGAAGGACACGTGGACCTGGTTTATGAGGACACTGGGACACATGGACCTGGTCTATTAGGACACTGGGACACGTGGACCTGGTCTATGAGGACACTGGGACACGTGGACCTGGTCTATTAGGACACTGGGACACGTGGACCTGGTTTATGAGGACACTGGGACACATGGACCTGGTCTATTAGGACACTGGGACACGTGGACCTGGTTTATGAGGACACTGGGACGCATGGACCTGGTCTATGAGGACACTGGGACACGTGGACCTGGTTTATGAGGACACTGGGACACATGGACCTGGTCTATGAGGACACTGGGACACGTGGACCTGGTTTATGAGGACACTGGGACACATGGACCTGGTCTATTAGGACACTGGGACACGTGGACTCACCTCTCTTGTGGATGTCGTTGATGAAGGGGCCGATGGCGGCCTGGACGAAGTCTGGAGCGTAGCCCATGTTCTGCAGGAGGAGGAGTCAGGTTAATCAATCTGAGAGGCTGCACTGCCCCCTGCTGGCACTGTAATGTTCTTAAACCACAGTTTAACGTTTTAAGAGCTTCAAACTCCAAATTAAACCCAAACATCAGTGAAGACAGCTGCAGGCCGACTTCAGTGACCTCTGCTTTGGTTTAACGTCTCTATTACATGTTAATAACTTTGTCTTCTGATCATTTGAAGGAGTTTCAGAGAATCAGTTTGATGAGACTTATTCTGAACCTTTTCTTAAGGCATGGGCACTCCCTGGCCTCTTCATTAGGAACAGCTGCTGGCTCTAGAGTGTGTGTGTGTGTGTGTGTGTGTGCAGCAGCTGAAGCTAAAAAACAAAGATCTGTAAATACACTCACGTTTATACTCAAAGACCTTTCAATATCCTCACGTTTATACCCAAAGACCTTTAAATATCCTCACGTTTATACCAAAGACCTTTAAATATCCTCACGTCTATACCCCAAAGACCTTTAAATATCCTCACGTCTATACCCAAAGACCTTTAAATATCCTCACGTTTATACCCAAAGACCTTTAAATATCCTCACGTCGATACCAAAGACCTTTAAATATCCCTCACGTTTATACTCAAAGACTTTAAATACGTTTATACCCAAAGACCTTTAAATATCCTCACGTTTATACCCAAAGACCTTTAAATATCCTCACGTCTATACCCAAAGACCTTTAAATATCCTCACGTCTATACCCAAAGACCTTTAAATATCCTCACGTTTATACCCAAAGACCTTTAAATATCCTCACGTCTATACTCAAAGACCTTTAAATATCCTCACGTTTATACTCAAAGACCTTTAAATATCCTCACGTTTATACTCAAAGACCTTTAAATATCCTCACGTCTATACCCAAAGACCTTTAAATATCCTCACGTTTATACTCAAAGACCTTTAAATATCCTCACGTTTATACTCAAAGACCTTTAAATATCCTCACGTCTATACCCAAAGACCTTTAAATATCCTCACGTCTATACTCAAAGACCTTTAAATATCCTCACGTTTATACTCAAAGACCTTTAAATATCCTCACGTTTATACTCAAAGACCTTTAAATATCCTCACGTTTATACTCAAAGACCTTTAAATATCCTCACGTTTATACTCAAAGACCTTTAAATATCCTCACGTTTATACTCAAAGACCTTTAAATATCCTCACGTTTATACTCAAAGACCTTTAAATATCCTCACGTTTATACCCAAAGACCTTTAAATATCCTCACGTTTATACTCAAAGACCTTTAAATATCCTCACGTTTATACTCAAAGACCTTTAAATATCCTCACGTTTATACTCAAAGACCTTTACACACACTAACCAATTATTCAATCTTTATTTGTATAGCACCAATTCATAACAAGTGTTATCTCATATCACTTTACAATAGAGCAGGGTGAAGACAAACTCTTACACATATATGCATAAAT
The DNA here is from genome assembly GCA_037902135.1 of Cetoscarus ocellatus. Lineage (NCBI taxonomy): Eukaryota > Metazoa > Chordata > Actinopteri > Labriformes > Labridae > Cetoscarus > Cetoscarus ocellatus. The sequence continues at coordinate 200,801 of JBAMNC010001932.1, forward strand.
ACACATATACAAATATATACATCCAACACCCAACATGAATCCATATAGCCAATCATGAATCCCACCATCATGGCTCAAGAAAAAACCTTCTGTTAAGCAGCAGGAAATCTTGAATGTGGACCCCAGTCTCATGATGAACAGCAAATCCACACCATGCTGTGTTGGGTGTGTGGGCAAAGGGAGGGAGGTAAGTGGAGACAAGTGGACTAAAGTAAGAACTAAAGTTAGTGACAGATCCATGGACCAATCATAGACCTGTCGTCGTCATATTTGTCTCTGCTGAATATAAATTTATTAGAGGTTAGCCTCTTGAGATGAAACATGAGTAATAATCTAATACCCATGGGGCTGCAGAGACAAAGGACTGAAAATAAGAATTTATGGTGGTGACAGACTCATGGACGCCCAGACCATAAATCTGTCCCCACCATATTTGTCTCCTGAAGCCTCGTGAGATGTGGCAACTCAGAGGGACCTCATATCTATGTGGACCAGCACATCTCATGTGTTTTCATTGTACTCAATTTTCTGCTTTTTATTTATTTATTTCTATCTTATTTTATTTTATTTCTTATGTAAAGCACTTTGTGCTACAAGATTTTGTATGAAAAGTGCTTTACTAATAAAAATTGACTGATTGACTGATTGATTGATTGTGGGGCCCGAACGATTATGGATTTTTTGAAGCCGATGCCGATACCTATATTTGGCAGAAAAAAATACAGATTACCGATTAATCGGCCGATTAATTAAAAAAATATATATAAAATGATATATTTTTTAAATGGTCCCAAAACACTTACAACAATGAATATATGAATTACAGGCAGAACATTTTACTGTTTTACAATACTTTGTCCCTTAGTATTTGTTTAACTTTACAACAGAGGGGAATTTTCAAGTACAAAAACATGCAGAAAAGCATTAAAAATTAATTATAAAACCTTAAAAGAGTCACTCTTTATCTTGTACTTCTTGTTGATAAAAATAATAAGAAAGTAGGTTATAGTTCAGGTAGAACAACTTTAAAAAAGTTGTAAACAGGTCATTGTGAGAGGAAAGCAACAACATTCTTCTCATAAGCCTCTTTTATTTTTCTCCTCTGCAACTTTCAAGAAAGAACTTTCAAATACAAAATAAAATAGTCAGCAAAACTGCAGTCAGTTCCTGCAAAGTGAAATAAATAACCTTATTTAAAATGTAAGTATATAGATGAATTATGAACTCTTGTCCTGTCACATCTGCCTTTCAGTCCCAGAGTCCTCATTAGTGTATCAAAAGTAGGTTTTAGTGCAGGTAGAACCACTTTTTTATTGTAAACATGAGGTAATATGTGTGAGGAAATCAGAATATTTTGTGGGACACTGCACATATTGCACAAACTTCTTTAAACAGGCCTGATTAAAGTTCCCAGTTATGACGAAGGCTCCCCCCGATGACGTCAAACAGCTCTGAGGGAGCTATGCTAATGCTAGCATAGTTAGCTAGCTAGCTAACTATGCTAATTAGCTAGCTAGCTAACTATGCTAATGCTAGCATAGTTAGCTAGCTAGCTAGTTAGCTCAACTGCAGCGTCAGGGACAAGCGGGTGAAGCCAGGTTTCCGTAATAATCATCACAGAACAGTCACAAATAAACCGATCCCCTGCCGTCATGTAAATGACAGATCTGGTATTGGTCAGCTCGTCAGTGTCGGTCTGGCGGCTGCTTCTGTAGCCGAGCAGAGAGCCCGGTGCTCTCGCTATGTCCAGCGGTATACTGTGCGAGCGCCGAAAGTCGGTCGTCATGTCAGACTTGCAGGCAAAAACAACATTCAGCAACTCTGTGTGACTGTAGGTGAGTTTTGCCCCATACACTCCATCGTCCAAACACACAGCAGAGCTCAGAGCCGCTTTAACAACGCGCCGCCATCTTTCGCAACGTCATCATTCTGCACAGCTTGGACGCCGAACAGTGTTTACTGTTTTATGAGAAATTAAGAATAAATCAGCGTTATATCGGCAAAACTCTGGCCGATGTTGAATCCTTTGAAAAGGGCTAAAATCAGCCGATTTAATCGGCCAGCCGATATATCGAGCCCTCATTGATTGATTAATGATTGAATGATTGATTGTTGATTGATTGACTGAATTACTGATTGATTGATTGATTGGTTGATTGGCAGAATTAATGAGTAATTGATTGACTAATTAGTTGATTGACTGATTACTTAATTGATTGATCAGTTTATGGTCTGACTGATCGATTTACTGATTGACTGACCAATTGATTGATTAACTGATTAATTGACTGACTGATTAACTATACGATTGATTGGCTGATTAGTTGATTGATTGTGAGAACTGGGACACCCCTTCACTAGAGGTGACTGCTCAAAACCAAGGGCTAAGAGGTAATACGAGGGCTAGAGTTTGTTTTTAAAAACATTAACATTAGACAGATGTTATGTAGACGATGTTGTTATTTACGTGCGTGTCTGTGACTCACAGGCAGTTTGGTCTTGGCAGCGGTGAGCAGAGACATTGTGATCTCACTGAGGTAGTCAAACACCAGGAAGTCCAGCTTCCCGCTGTAGATCAGCTGAGGCACTAAAACACAAACAAGCACAAGGTGATTATTATGGGATACATGTAAACAAGACAACACAAGCATGTAAACAAGACAACACGAGCATGTAAACAAGACAACACGAGCATGTAAACAAGACAACATGAGAATGTAAACAAGACAACATGAGCATGTAAACAAGACAACATGAGCATGTAAACAAGACAACACGAGCATGTAAACAAGACAACACGAGCATGTAAACAAGACAACACGAGAATGTAAACAAGACAACACGAGCATGTAAACAAGACAACATGAGCATGTAAACAAGACAACACGAGCATGTAAACAAGACAACACGAGAATGTAAACAAGACAACATGAGCATGTAAACAAGACAACACGAGCATGTAAACAAGACAACATGAGCATGTAAACAAGACAACACGAGCATGTAAACAAGACAACACGAGAATGTAAACAAGACAACATGAGCATGTAAACAAGACAACATGAGCATGATGTTCACAATTAATGAGATCCCATGGTACAGTGCTGGAAGTCTACAAGCTCCTGATGTTATTTTAGTGTTTTGAACCTGGTATATTAACCTACAATGCCCAGAGTTTACTCAACACAGACGGGAAGAAGCTAACTGTAACGTTAAACGGTCTCTGGCTGAAGCCCTGAGGAGCATCTTTGTCTTCACAGACTAACACGCCGCTTTGCTGCCGTGTGTTTACACTGAGCTGAAAGCTCCACTCCCTCTGCTACACCACGGACTGTAATTTATATTTAACTCTCTACCAACTCAATGTTTCTTTAAGTAAATGCCGTAAAAGTAATTTAACTAGTTATTATGTGTGACCTTAACTTCGGCGTGTAAAGCTGGTGGTGATCCCGCAAATGCTGCATTAAATTTGACGTGTTTGAGCCTTTAGCACAAACTTTTTCCGGCAGGTCTTGCATACAGGTGAGCCGTCGTCCTGAAAAACTCCCTGGTCATTCTTTGTGTAACCGAGATGCTCCCACACTGCAGACTTCACTTTTTTCTTTGGTGGAAACAAAGCTTCGCCGCTTGATGCTTCTGCCATTGTTTAGCTAACGTAGCGTAGCCTCCATGTCTCATGACAGCACGGCACTAAAAGCAGGTGCACCGCTGGTGTAACTTTGTTTTCGTTCCGTGCAGGTTGCGCCGAAAATAATGTCCCAGCATAATGTCTGTTTTTTGGGAATGAGAACAGAAACACTCGGTGTAGAGGAGCCTTTGGGATTAAATAACCGTGGCGTTTTATATCGCGGTTAATAGTAAAATCGGTTTATCGCTGAATGCCCAGGCTGAACCCACACATGCACAGGGAGAACACAGAAAGGCCCTGATCTGCACCACCATGCCACTTTGTGATAAAGTACAGTCTCTACTTATATCATTTAAATATATTATTATAATTAACCGTATATTTAAGTACAGTCTGTACTAAAATAATTTAAATATATTATAATTAAAATTAAACAGTATATCAAAGTACAGTCTGAACTAATATAATTTAAATATATTGTTATAAATAAACCATATATTAAAGTGCAGTCTGTATCAATATAATTTAAAGACATTGTAATTAGAAATAAATCGTTTATTAAAGTACAGCCTTTACTAATATAATTTTAATATATTATTATTATTATAATGATAATAATAATCATTATTAAATAGTATATTAAAAGACAGTCAGTGCTCAAATAATTGTAATATATTATTATTATCATTATTATTATTATTATTATTAAATAGCTTATTAAAGTACAGTCAATGCTAATATAATTTTAAGAAACTGTAATTATAAATAAACAGTATATTAAAGTAGAGTCTGTCCTAATATGATTGTAATATATTGTATTATTATCAAACTGTATATTAAATAATACAGTCTGTACAAATATCATTTAAATATATTGTAATTATTAGTAAACAGTATATTAAACTACAGTCTGTGCTAATATAATTTTAATATATTGTAATTAAAAAATAAACAGTATATCAAAGTACAGTCTGTACTAACATAATAGTTATATATTATTATTATTATTAAATAGCACAGTCTGTAAATATATAATTGTAATACATCATTAATATTATTATTATTAGAATCAGAATCAGAACCAGAATCAGCTTTATTGGCCACGTATGTTAGACATACAAGGAATTTGTCACCGGTTCACTTCTCTCTCCAAGTACAAAAAAATAGGTACACACAGTGTACATCCTATATTATAAACGAGAAGTATAAAAAATTAAGTTAAGGTGAGAATAAAGATAGAATAGAGTATGTATATTAAACAGTATAATAAGTAGTGCAGTCTGTACTAATATAATTGTAATATATCATTATTATTATAAATAAACAGTATATTACAGTACAGTCTGTACTAATATATTATAGTAATATATTATTATTATAAATAAACAGTATATTAAAGTACAGTTTGTACTAATATAATTGTAATATATTATTATTATTATTATTATTATTACTATTATCATTGTTAAATAGTACAGTCTGTAATAACCCATGACAGAGTTATTTTCAGTGTGTTGGACCACATGAACAGGGGGCACGTGTCTCTTGACAGGCCAGGCCAGCCTCCACTGTGTCACCCTGTCTCACCTGTCAGGGAGGACAGGTATGCGCACACCTGTCCACAGTCTGATGTTAGCATGAAGCTAATGCTAACCCTCTATGGTCCCCTACCTGAGGTGGCTGTGTCCCCCCAGAACCCGGAGGCACATCCGATCCTGACTGTGGTGGTCCTGGAGGAGCTGCTGGACCGCCTGGACCCCCCTCCGGGTCCGGGTCTTCCTCTCTCTGACAGCGCGGCAGAAGAAGCACAGCGAACAAACTCCACAGACGGCCGCACGCGTTTTGCCGCGCTGTTGCCGCGCGGTAACCGCGTGAGGGCAGGCGGTGCGTGACGGAGCAGGTGTGTGACAGAAGACATGTTTGGAAAAAGAGAGAATAAATTCATAAATCAGGAGAAAGGACACGGCGGGGTCCTTCTGGAAAGTTCAAGGTGCACTAGTCCGTCCACAAAAAAAGTTCGACTGGAAACACATCAGAGAAAGGTTCCGCTTGTCAGAAGAGTGACAAGAATCACAAGAGTGCTGGATTTAAATTGTACAAACTCAAGTTCCAGGAAAGTAGGAACTTTTTGTTAAACGTAAATTAAATCAGAATAAAATGTTTAACCTAAATCAGGTCAACATGTTTTTAAATCTTTGTGTCACATTGATTCACGTGGATGAGCGCGATAATCAATTATGAAGTGATTTATATGACAGCCTGCATAAAGAAGATTACCTGTGGTCATAAAATCAAAAACATAAAGAAAGGAAAAGAACAGAATCTTTTCTTCTATTTTGGTTAAATATCAACTTATAAAAATATTTAAATAATATTAAAAGAAAACTTGATTTTTGTAATAAGGCTTGTTAGAGCCCAATATGTAACCATGACCCAATGTAACAATGGCCCAAAATGTTATTAAAAAAAAAAAAAAAAATCGTAAAACCGGAAATGTAATAACTGGTTGATAATGTAACAAGATGCTAAACGTAATAAGTTTTTGCCCAAAATGTAATAATTTGTTAAATTGTAATAATGTACTGAAGTTATTATGTTTTGGGCTCAGCATTTTGTTACATTATTGACCAGTTGTTACATTTTGGGTTTTATTACATTTTTTATTACATTTTGGGCTCAACAATTTTTCTACATTATTGACCAATTATTAAATTTCAGGTTTTATTACATTTTTTTTAATAACATTTTGGGACATTGTTACATTTCAGGCTCTTACAAGCCTTCTCAGAAACATTCATAGAAACTACACCAGTAAACCAAAGTGTTTATTTATTATATCTCCAATCCGTGTTTATCATTTTGAAGGTTTTTTTTCTGTTTGTATAAGCATTTACAAAACGAGTAAAGCAGAATTATTAAATGCTGAGTCAAACATCTCAGTGTTTGAAGCTCCCTGAATCCAGAGAGCTGCTCCAGGTGGATTCATGTGAACCCAGAGCCTTCAGGTCAGGCTGTGATGCAGCTTCATGCAAATGTGCTGATGTGGTCTGATGTGGTTTTGAATTTCAGGAGACCTGGATCAGTCTTGAGCTGAAATTCTCTTACTGTTCGTCTTTGTTAAGTCGGGCTGTGGGTTTGCTCATGGTCCACTGAAACTGTTTGCATGAGAAGAATCAGAGCACAGAGCTACCTGAGGACACACAGGTGAGTGGACGCCGCTGCCTTCAGAGTCTCACATCATCATATTTCATCACACTGGCCGTGTTCCAGGCTTCAGTGTTCAGATTCTGATGTTTGTCCTGAATCGGCTGATATAAAACACTGCTGTCTTGAGATCATGGGGAAGTTTCAACCAGCAGGGCAAAAATGAAAGATCATCAATTTAAGATGTGATCCTCAGAATCATGCTTAAGCTCATGTATTCATATTTCAGTTTTAGTGTTTAATTAAATGCACCTGTTGCTATGATCTCTAATAAATTAAGTATTTTTAGTTATGATTTATGAAAAGGCAAAAACAGTTTGATCCACTCTGGGCTTTGGACAACAATATTCAACATCACTTTTAAACACACAGCAATACTTTAAAATTCAAGAGCTGGCAACAGAAGATGTATTTTTTATTTCAGATTGAACATTCGAATCTCGTTATTTCAGGTTTTAATAGAAACTGTTATTTCATTCCTTAGACGTTTGTTTGCTCACTCAATTACCTGAGGTTTTTTATCACTCACCTGTTGGACTATGAACCTACGATTTTAAAGTTTTTTTAATATTAATCTTAAATTTTTACTTGATTTTAAAACAATTATTGATAATCGTTTACTTCCCACAAAGTGAATTTCTTTGTCACATTACCAAAAAAAACTGAAAAAAGCTACGAGAAGTCCTGCAGATCAGAAAAAAATAACACTGAAGTTTTACATTTTCATTCGTTTCCACACAGATTTAGAGCTGACTGGGCTTTTCCAACAGCACAGAAGGGCAGTAAACTTCATAAATACTCTGACCGGATGTCCGTGGGTTTCAGTCTTTGTCTCAGTGAAGATGGACTTGTCAAACCTCAACGTCTCCCAGAACTCTGACCTCCTGTTGAACCTCTGCCCCTCCTCTCCTGTGGGAATCATCGTCTTCTTCTCCATGGAGGTCATCAATCTTTGGTATGTTGCTTCAAAGATTGTTAAATGTAAGTGTAGGTAACAGAGCAGCCGGGTAGTTTTTCTGCAGCTTAGTCACCAGTGTCCACGTCTTTGTGCCACAGCAGGACGTCCATAAAGGAACAGACAGACAGACAGACAGACAGACAAATCATCCCTGAGCTCTGTGGACTTCTGTGCAGTGGGCCTCAGTCGTGGTCTGACCCTAACCTCAGCCTGACAAATGAAGTCAGATCACAAACCATCCTGTCAGAGAATGAGGGACCGACTTCATCAGGGAGATGCTCTGTCGTATGAAGTAGATTTATTCGAATGTTTGCGTGACTGTCCCATCGTCACAACTTCAGCTTTTATGTCAACAAAGTAAATTTGCATGGAGGAAGCATTTTTCTGCCTGTCGGAGCCCCTGTCAGAGTGAACCAGGTGTTCATTGTTGGTTTTGCCAAATGCAAAAAGACCCTCCAGATCTGAGAGTTTTTCCACCTGTTCCCGACACACCTGCTTCATCCTCGTACCTTCAGACAGTCACAAGGTCATCTGCAGTTAAGAGGAGAAGCGAGAGGCTCAGGGGCATCACTGGAGACAAACAGGACTGCACAGTAAGTGACTTCACTGCTTAACCGAGGATATCAGTTTGTGTAGTTACAGTTGAGAAAGGGTCTGATAGGAGTGAGCCCAGATCCTTTCAGTAGAAGAATATTAATGATTATTAAATCATGAGCAATGCTTTCCTGTGGTCAAGTGCAGTCTAGTTTATGAAATGCTGTTAAAAGCAGAAGTGAACCTTTGTGCAGCTTCAGCCGGGAGAGCTGATGGAGCATCAGTCCACACTGAGCCGCTGAACTGTTACAAACACACGACCAATGTGCACGATGTACGAGAGCTGACACTGTAGAAAGACTACTGACCGACTGATCGGCCATGTCAGTGCTGATTCAGCTCAGAAACGGTTACGGCTCACATGCTAACCCCCGGCATAACCTGCAGCTACATCACAGACAGATGCTCTCTTCTCAGGTGTTCCATATTCTCCTGTTGTGGGCCATTATCTCTCCCCTTTAATCACACTGATTGGTGTTGCATTTAATATCCTTGTAAAGCCTGATTAGTCACCTTTACAACCAGGTACAACTTGTAAGGACTGAGCCACTATGGCATGAGCAGCACAGCTGAACGTGTCGAATTCCCTCGGTAATGCATGAATTATTCTGCAGGTCTTTTCATGAATCAGAATCTGTTGGGAGATTCATCGAGGTTTGCTTAACTTTGATTCAGGCCAGTTATTGAGGTGAAATGCTGTGATGTTCTGTTGTGTCTCAGCGCACAGTGAGGCTGAAATCTGCCCCGACTTCAGATTCAGGTGCAAAACTCAGTACTTCAGGTCTAACTGGTGTAATCTGGCTTTGCACCAGTCTGATCCCTCAACTGGAGACATCTGCCTGTGTCGCACTGATCCTGAATGAGTCTGTGATGTTGGCAGATGCACAGAGGTGATTACTTTCAGTGACTGTATCTCCTCTGGTTATGATGTCCAGTATGGTGGCTGTAGTGGTCCAAAGAACCAAATAAACCACCACTTAGCTGGTGAATCAAAGGTCTGATTATTTCTTATACCCCACATCAGAACAGGTGGTTCCTTGGGAGGCCTGGCCAGTTTGCTGAAAACCTCTTGACGTCTTCATTGTCCAATAAACTCAGACTCCTCATTAAACTGATTCCTGTTCTCCTCCACAGGACATGTCCATCAACTCCTCATCCTCCCCAAATGTCCCCCTGATCCCACCCCCCACCCTCTTCTCCATCTTCGCCAACTCGTCCTCATCTTTCTACCAGGAATGCATCAAACTCACAGCCAGCGTAGTCCTGTACTCCATGTACACCTTCACCAACGCCCTCCTCCTGCCTCTCAACATTTTTGTCCTCTGCGTCGGTTACCGCCGCTGGAGGCAGCAGACCACGACTCACTCTGACATCTTCACCTACATCATCATCGTAGAGTTCTTTGGCGTTCTGGGGTCATTATTTCTTACTTTAGCCATATACACTGATGATGTGATGCTCCAGATGTTGGGGGTTCTGGTAACCAGCGTCATTTTCCCCGGACGGACCTTATTTCACTGCCTGACTTGTTTGGAGCTCTACGTAGCCGTGGTTTCCCCTGTTGTCTACATGCGCCTGCGGGACACAGGCGGGGTCAGGATTAGGAACGTCGGCGTCGGGAGTGTTTGGCTGCTGTCCTACGGATGGATCGGCCTGACAAAAGCTTACGGGGCCTATCTTCCCGTCACCCCGCTGCTGTGCCTGTTTGTCTTCGCCCTGATTCTCCAAACCTTCTGCAGCCTCTCCGTTCTGTTCGCTCTGACACATGCAGGGCCAGGGGAGCCGGGCGGAGACAAGGAGCGGGTCGCCCAATCAAAACGGAGATCGTTCTCCATCATGATGTCCATAACTGGAGTGCTGCTGCTGAGGTGCTTCGGGGTGCTCAGTACATTTGGCTTGTGCCATTTGGGGTCCATCACTCTGGAGGTTTTGTGTCCCTTGACGGATTTTGGGCTCTTTTTGACAATTCCGAGCAGTCTGGTCCTGCCGCTGCTGTTTTTACATAAGACGGGACACCTGGGTGGATGTGGGCACTGCACAGGCTCAGATTAAGGTGACAGGAGAAGGGCCGGCTACTGTTTTGATGAATGGATTCAAGCTCTGCTTATCACGGAAGATCAGCAGAGCTTGAACGGGTCTCCCATGTAGGTCAGAGCGCATTCACTCCAGGGACAGTTACCAGGGCTTTCCCCTTGTACTCCATATTCAAATGTCAAAAACATTTGTTTTTTACTGTAAAAATACATTTCAACATGAAGTATAAGGCTCAGCGCACATTTGGGCACCTGGAGCAATGAAACGATCCAACAGAGGGCGCTCTCTGCATAACTCGACCATCCATTGTGCTCTTGACATCAGCAACGAACCACAAGACTGCGAGGCTTATATGTATGGATGTGGCCTCAGGAGGTAAACAGTGAAATGATCGGATGGAAACGCCTCTGTCTGTGTTGTAGTGGTTTTAATGTCTTTGGTTATTAGCATATATATTCTTTTGAAAAGAGACAGCCCATTTCCATTTACCCGTCTTACACCTGTCACCAGATTGGGTTAACGTCTCAGTTTACATCATAGTGCCCTCTTCTGGACAGTCTTTGAAGTGATTATGAACCAGTGGAGAAGTTGAAATGTTGCAGATGTTTGTGCTTTAAGGGAACATTCAAAATCAAAATAGAACAAAAGAGAAAAGAAAACAGAGAATAAGAAATCTGAGACTCTCACATGTTTAAACTGACACATGCTTTAGGTCGTCATTTGCAAGACCTTTGCCTTCGAGCCCTCTGGATTCACATCATCGTGTCTGCTTTGCATTTGTTTCCATTTCTTAACAGACCTGAGAAAGAACTGCCAAAAAGACTGGTCAGTTTCTGTAGAAAACCTTCCTTCTCACAAACTGTACCCTAAGTCTGTATGCAGTCTGACATCCTTATTAAAAATAATACAAAACATTTGTCAGTACTTCCTTTTTTATTGACTGTCAAAGTGTAACAGTTCTTAAATTCAAAAAGTTTAACAAGATTTTTGCACCTTCATTGATTAATAATTAAAAAATAAAGGAAAAGATTTAATGGCGTCACACAAACAAACTACACGGAAGAGCAGGTTTTACAGCTGCTCCTGGAGAAAGAGCGACGAATGACAACATTAATAATGTGACGTGAAGAAAATCCAGGAACCGCATTTTCTTTTTTACATCAAGTGTAAAGTTGATCAGCTCCACCCTACTCAGGAAGTGATCCTTTATCAAGCCCCACCTTTCTTAGTTACTGTTACTAGGTTAACAAAAAAACCTGTTGTTTCTATTATTTGAAACAACAACAAATAAACAGACTTAATGCATGTCCTAGTTCACGTATGTGTATATATGTATACATGTACGCATATATGTACGTATATATGTGTATATTTGTGTATGTGTGTAGATATATAGATATATATATATATGATAGACAGACAGACAGATAGAGATTAATTTAAACTTCTGTCAATCACAGAGCCATATGCTGTATGAAGATATGTATGTATGTACGTATGTATGCATGTGCATTTATAAATAAACTCTTACCCACTCTTATCTAACCCTTTATCTTCTGTTAGCATTTATTTTTTTGTTATCATTAATCGTGTATTCATTATTCTCCATTTACTGAATTTTGTTACCTCATTTTCTTTTTTATTTAACTTTTTCTGAACAAAAAGGCCACAATGTGCAACTTGTCTCAACATCCCATTACTCTGCTTTTGTCCTGCATGTCCTGACTTGTCCAGTTCTGTGTTGTCATATTTTGTCAGTGTTTGTATGTGCCACTTGACTTAATCACTAACTTTATTTCATGTTTGATTCTGTTCTTTTTAAGATATGGCCTCAGAGGAAGAACAAAGACAACACTACTGCAGGCTGCATGAATAAACTAAAAGAACAGCAAATATCGGCAGTATTGAAACTTCTTCTCTGACCTTGGAGTGTACTTCCTTGTAAGATTTAATGCAGAAGTAACAAACTTAAGCATAAGTCTCACCATGATGCATTAACAAACCCAACCACAGCTGCTATGAGGTTGGGGTCTCTGATTCTGATTGGTTGGTCAGTGAACCAATCAGAGAGTCGACAAAGTTTCAGTTTCAATGTGCATTTTGCAGCACCGATTATTTGCTGTCTACACTGATCTGTTAAATATTTCATTTGCTTAGTTTTTCCTTAGAACTTATGACACAGAGAGTCTGGATGCACAATGTTATCAGCATGGTGTGGGTGTGTTAATGTTCTCCACAGACAGGAACATGCAGTCGATATATCACCCAAACACATCAGCCGTAAACATCCCATAAATCAAACATGTCTCCAGCACAAACTGACTGTTTTGGCTAAGATGGGTTTTGGAAACGTCAAATATGTTGATAGAAGAGAAAATTCTAGAACATCCATCCATCATCAGTTCAGCTTATCTCTCTCTGGGTCTTGAGAGGCTGGAGTCTATCCCAGCCGGGTACACACCAGCCAATCACAGGGCCACACAGAGAAGCACCATGGTGCACCTCTATCCCACAAGTCAGTGCTTTTAATCACCCAGTCAGACCCCTGATGTCTTTCACAAACTGAAGCAGATTTATAACCCAGAGTTTATTAAAGAATTGGGTTCTCCCTGGGATCACCAGCAACATGTGTTTTGTTTAAATGGAAACGTTAAATTTCTACTTTCTTGACAGTAGCATCCGGGCAGGAGCAGCTACCTGTCACTTACCAAAAAGATTAAAAAGGAGGTGTTACCAATGAGATGTGACCCTCTCAAACATTTGCGATGGAAACTTTTACCAAAAGTGGCACAAATAAATCTGTGGGACAGCAAAATCTCCGGGGGAATATGTGTAAATATGTGAACAGCTTCTGCATATTTTCACAAGAGCTGAAGCTTAAGGGAACCTTTTTCATATGGGAGAAAGCCTGTTCATCATAGATCTCTGTGTCATTTCGATTAAGTTCAGCGAGTTTCTAATTCTGTTTGGATTTTTGTTTAATATTTGTGGTCTTTCAGCTTTTAAGGAATCAATCTGACATCAACCCAGTGTTAATGTTCTGCCAGCCCAGGCTGTCCGGAAAAGAAAAGATGTCTGTAGCTTGATTGTGCTCGGGGGTTTAGGTTATCCTACACACATTGCTATAAAATAAATTCATGCAGACCGAAAACAGAAACAGACATGGCAGACACCAGCACAGAGACCACCTCCACTGACTCTGACCTTCAAACCCTGCAGAAAACATGACGGCGAGCAGTAATTCTGGTCGTATTCTCCGTGACGGTGAGCTTCAGGTTCCTCTCTTACTGATGATGCTCAAACATGAAGCGTTCATGCTGAAAGATGGTTATGTTTACAGCACTGCAGGCTCTCTGCTCGGTGCAGGAACAGCAGAGGTAAGACCAGACTGCCGGGCAGAGAGAACCAGACCGCAGACGTCATCACCGCACACCCAACGTGCCTGTCCAGCAGCCGCGAGGCCTCCACAGCATCACAGACCAGCATCCCTCCCAAGCAGAGCAGCAGCGCTCCTGTGATGGTAACGACGGTGTTGAACGCTCGCCGCTTCATCTGATCCACCTGCTTCTTGTCCCCCGCGGTCTCTCCTGGCCCAGGACGCCTGAGAGCACGGAGAACCGAGAGGCTGCAGAAGCACACAACAGCTCCAGAGGAGGCCACGAAGCTCAGGTACATGACCATGTTCACGGAGATGCTGGTTAGGACCACCAAACCTGCAAACAGCAAACACAGCAGCCAAACACAGCAGACGCAGCTGTTCCTGAGCCTGACCCCACCCTCCTTCTTCAGACGCATGTAGCTGATGGGGTGGACGACGGCCAGGTAGCGCTCCACACAGGTCAGGGAGTGGAAGTTCATTTTGGCACACCATGTGCAGGAGAAGATCTCATAGCCGTACGTCATCACATCAGTCAGATCAGCGTATAGTCCAGCACAGAAGAGCACGGACCCCACCATGGTGACCAGCTCCATGATGACCATGTGGTACGTGAAGATGTCCGAGGGGCTGGCTGTTGCTGCTGGAGCACCAGAGCACTGTCGTCTCCATCGTTTGAAGCCCACGTACAAGACGAGGATGGAGAGAGGGAGGAGGAGCAGGATGTTGGTGATGTAGAAGGAGGTCAGGATGGTGATGTCCAGCCTGGACCAGGAACATTCCTGATCAGCTCGGGAGGGGCTGGACGAAAGGTTAGAAGAATCAAAGAGGAACTGAGCAGAGGTGGAGTTCACTGACATCTTCACCATGGACATCTGAAAGAGAGGGAGAGAAGAGGCAGTGAGAGGAACAGGGGATCTGAAGGAAGTTCATTATGATTCAAGACAATGAGCACAAAAATGATCAGTAATGTGCCCTGATTCTGATTATAAAGCGCTTTATAAATAAAATTTATTATTATTATTATTATTATTATTATTCTCAGCTGTGCTCTGGATGTGCCAAGCCAGTCAAAGTGTCAGCTCTCAGTCCTTTAAAGTGCAGGTTCTCATCGTGAGAGAAGGACCCCCAGCCCTTTAGCCCTTGTGAATCAAATCGAATCGATTTGGGAAATCTGAATCGATACCCAGCTCTAATTTAAACCTCTGCAGGGGATCCAGAATGCAGCAGCACATCTGGTCTTCAACCAGCCCAGAACAGCACACGTCACTCAGCCGTTAATCTCTCTCCATTGCCTTCCAGTTGCAGCTCCAGTCTGATTCAAAGCTTTACTTCAGGCTCCTGTTTACCCGAGTCCCTCATCCAGGTCTACACTCCCTCAACGCTCTGCCAGAGTCAGAAGCCTGGTGCTCCCATCTCAACACGGATCAAGATCAGCAGCTGGACTCTGAATCACCAAACAGTCTCAACCTGCTTTCAGAGAAAGTTAAATACTCAGCTGTTCAGGGGACACCGATGCTCTCAGTCTGACTCTCCTCTGCAGTCCTCTGAGCTAGGACCAGTTAGAGGGTCTAAGTTCAAGCTCTTTGTCAACCACTCAGCACCTAGTATGTTGATGCTGCCTCTAGGTGGGGCTGTAGCTACATTCTGCATCACTGCCTCCAGCACAATGTTGCACCAGGAGCCGGACATGTACAGCTGGCTTCAGGTAATAACACTGTGAGGCAAGTTCAGGAGTGCTGGCCATTAAAACCAAGATCGAGCTTGTCAATCAATCAATCAATCTTTATTTGTATAGCGCCAATTCATAACAAGTGTTATCTCAAGACGCTTTACAATAGAGCATAAAGCTCTTCATTTTATGGATACACATATATGCATAGATACATATATACATATAAAAATACACATATACATATATATACAAATATATACATCCAACACCCAACATGAATCCATACAGCCAATCATGAATCCCTCCATCATGGTGGCGAAAAAAACCCTTCTGTCAAGCAGCAGGAAATCTTGAATGTGGACCCCAGTCTCATGATGAACAGCAAATCCACACCATGCTGTGTTGGGTGTGTGGGCAAAGGGAGGGAGGTAAGTGGAGACAAGTGGACTAAAGTAAGAACTAAAGTTAGTGACAGATCAATGGACCAATCGTAGACCTGTCGTCGTCATATTTGTTTCTGCTGAAGACAAATTTATTAGAGGTTAGCCTCTTGAGATGCTACAACTGCTTTTCAAGCTTGTCAGTGAAATCTCTCGGTGTTTGCTGTAGGAGCTCACTCACCCAGGTGTGCTGGTCTGATCTGGCTCAGGTGTGTTAGTGTGGTTTGCAGCTCTCAGTACTGGCTCACCATCAGAGGTCTTCAGAGCTTTCCTGTTCCTTGGGTCTGTCTCCATCAGTAAAGTCTACTGAGGCACTCCTGAATTCTTCTGTATGATTTATGTGAATTTTCTAGAAGCTTAAAGACAGTTGGTGAAGAGCTGTAAGATCTGACCTGCCTCTTATTTCTCCTGAAACACCAGTCAGGTGGCCTCTGTGTCTGTGTCAGCCTCCCGGTATGGGTTCGTCGACGTCTTACTGTGTTTCACCCCCCCCCAGTCTGTCCCTGCTTCTTCACTGAATGACTGGCAGACAGCAGACCCCCGACCTCCTAACACATTGGTTCTTATAATGTGTCGTACACGTCCTCTGTCCCAGTCCTAAACTCAGAGTCATCAGCTTTGTTTTGTTTGCTTTGCTCAAAACGGTCTGTCAAAGAGGTCTTGATGGACTGAAGAACGAACCGACTGGATGAACAGCAGGTAGACATAAATAATGTCTAATATTGTTGTGGTTGTCAGGAGTGTTTGGACGGTGGCTCCACTGTCTTTATCAAAGCAGAGACAGCGACTGTCTGGTGCAGACAGTGAACGCAACACAGCTGCTCTGTCTGGCCTCTTTAACGTCACTGTCAGAAAACAAACTTGAATCTTTACATGAACGAAAGCCTGGTCTTCCACACTGAGTGGGTAAACAAAGCCTGATGTATTTGAGACCTACCTCAGCCGCTCCTGCGTCCCGTCCTTCGTCTCCAGAGTCACACGTGTCCTGATGTCCTCTGTATGGACTCATGCATGTAGCAGTGTGTTTGTCTCAGGTGTTTCTGCAGACAGGTCGGAGGAGGTCTGCAGCTCTTTGCATGTTGTGAGCTGAAGCGCTGCAGCAGGCAAATGTTTTTCCAACGCGACGTCTCGGCACAGAGATGAGGGCTGGACGTCAGGGATTAAATACAGAGTTCTCTTGTCTGATCTGAATGGACAGCATGACTCATATCATGACACTTACTGAAAAAATACAAACTCTGGACAATGGGCTTTTTTAAATCATGAATTACATCATTATGTCTAAATTTCAATAAAAAAAAAAAATACTGACAGCGATCACTCTCCATTATCATTTTAATGTATGATTAAGAGTAGGAAGAACAACAGAAACTAGACCGTGCATTTCAGAACAACTATATTGTAGTCAAAAAGCATATTACAGTTATGTTTCAGTCTATGTTCAAACACAGTGATGATAGAATAACTACTTTATTTATGAAGCAGCTTCAGAGCAGAGTTTAGCAGAGATTCAAACACAGATAAAAACATTCAAGGTCGCACAGAGGTTATGAGCCTTCAGATTGGTGAAAGTTTAACGTAGACAAAGAGACGGTCTGAGGTCATCTGGCAGGAGATCAAAGGTCATTGGAGCCTGAACAGCAGCGACCTGATCACCTTCAGTCAGCAGAATCAGCCCATGCCTGCAGAGCTCACACTCTGGTCTGCTGCATAAAAGGTTATAATGTTTAAAATAGTGCTGTCAGGACATTAAAAATGAGAGATTAATTAATTATGATCTGTAATTAATTAATCTAATCAATCTCTTTTTTTAAGCTCACTTCAAAATGGCTGAAAAAAGCCCTCAACTTGAGGTACTTTCATTTAAATTCCTTAGATTATTGTGTCAAACGATTGTTCTCAAACCCCCAAAGACTCAAGCACAAGAAGCCCAATGCATAAAAACTGGAACAGTTTTTATGCATTGGGCAGGAAGTGACTGCATGTTCGAAAACAACAGCGGTCTCCGTGGATGCAGCGAGATCTGCAGTTTTATCAGAAATGGACTCGATCTCTCCTTTAAAAGAGGAGCAACGAACGTCACTTCAAGCTTTTTTACAAGAAATCA
Source organism: Cetoscarus ocellatus (assembly GCA_037902135.1). Lineage (NCBI taxonomy): Eukaryota > Metazoa > Chordata > Actinopteri > Labriformes > Labridae > Cetoscarus > Cetoscarus ocellatus. The sequence goes on from JBAMNC010001932.1 coordinate 218,817, forward strand.
TGTTTTTGCTCTTCTTCTGACCGGAGATCACTGCTGGGAAACTGAGAGAGATGCAGAAATGCTGCACCAACGACGCCGGGCCAGCGTCTGCCCCTACCCCCGTGCCCAGATCTCTCCCTTTCCCTTGCTCCCCCTCTCCTCTGCCTCCTTCCTCCTCTCCTCACATCTCTTCCTCCCCCTCTCCTCTGCCTCCTTCCTCCTCTCCTCACATCTCTTCCTCCCCCTCTCCTCTGCCTCTCTCTCCTCCTCTCCTCACATCTCTTCCTCTCCTGCTCCTCTGCTCTCTCTCTCTCCCCTTCACTCTGTCAGAGACGGTCATTTTTGTTAGCCATAATGCAGGATCCCTAAAATTATGGCCCCTTCTCGCTTCACCGTGACTCTGTCTCCCCTCTTCTCTGTCACCGGTATCCTGGCTCTGAGTCTGACCCTCTGCTCCGGGGCAGCGGGTCCCTCCCACATCCCAGTTCTGCCCCCCCTCTGGTCTAAGGACTGAAGAACTCGTAGTTCGAGCTAACGGCTAACAACAGGGTCTAGCTGCTGCGTCATACTGTGGCTTGAAATGGATTGGTCTGTGAAGAGTGTGACGAGCGGACCGATCATCCAATCACCAGCTGCTCTGGTATTTTAAGGGTCTTCCCCTTTGAAAAACCAAAACAGTGAAATCAGATTAAAATGAGATAAACGGCATTAAAAAACGTAACACACTGAATATGACTGTAATTAATTCATCGCAACTAACACGTTAATTTGACACCCCTAGTTTAAAATATAAGATAGAGCCTGACCAAGGCCTTGATAACTAACTAACTTCATCCTGAAGCTGACCCATGAGCAGCCAGCAAGATCGGCGGGATGTGAGCCACGCTGCGGCGCTCTGTGGTTTTCCGATGTCAGCCTCGCTGACTCCAGAAAGTCAGAAAAGAGGAATCTGTGTGACGCCTGGCTCTGATGGCTTCAGTAACGACTGCGTCCTTTACTCAGACCTCTTGGTTATTTCATGCACATCAGTGTCGACCCCGACAGCAGAGCGAGAGCACCCCCGCCCGCTGCAGATAAAGCAGAGGTAACAACAAGCTGCCGGGCAGACTGGACCAGTAGGACCACGACACCATCTGACAGCTGACGTCCTGGCTCAGGGCCGAGGAGAAGTGCACACCATAGGACAGCAGGAGCCCCAGCAGCCACACCAGCAGCACCCCCCATATGGCCATGATGGTGAGGACAGCCCTGTGCTTGGTCTGGTCCACCGGCCCCCTGCTCCGCCCCCTCTGTCCTGGCCCAGGGCGAAACAGGACACAGAGAACTGAGAGGCTGCAGAGAGAGACACTCACTGAAGAGAAGATCAGTGTGCCAAAGGACAGAAGGACCTGCAACAGCTCAGCGTGCGGAAAATGGTTAACATTTCCCAACGTGAAGGGCAGCAGCCACGAGCACCCGACGCTGATGTTCCGGATCCTAACCCCACGCTCATGTCTGAGCCTCATGTAGGTGTGGGGGCAGACAACAGCCAGGTATCGCTCAAAACACCTCAGGACATGGAAGATGTTCTCCCCTAAAAAGGTGGCCCAATAAACAAAGTGCACCACTCCCATGATCTCTGAGGAACCTGCTAGAAGGCTGCACATGTGGAGAGTAAACCCGAGGTCCCTGAACAGCTCCAGGCAGGCGACATTGTAGGCGAAGATGTCCGAGTGGCTCTCCTTTGAGAGCGAACGCTTCTTCCTCCACTGCTGCAGGCCACGATGGAGGATGAGGCAGGAGGTAGGAAGGAGGAGGATGAATCTGACAATGTTGTAAGAAATGAGGATCCAACTCCTGAATGTGGACTGGCAGTATGGATCAGGAAAAGTGTTGGTGAGAGAGGAGCTGTTCGGCATTTCATCTGACGAAGCCCTGTGAACAGAACAATAGGAGCAAATTAGGAGGAAGACGATCTGCTCCGGCTTCAGGGACAAATAAGAGCTCTGAGAGCACAAACCCCGGCCGAGGCAATTCCAACATCATCGGAGAGTCGTCATCAAAAATGTGCAAAACTGCCTTATCTCATCCAGATTCAGATCACCACCAAAATCAGACAGTTTGATGCGGTTCATTTCTGACCTGTCCTGAAAATGTCATCAGACTCTACTCGTAGTCTTTTGGGTTATCCTGCTGACACACTAACAAACTGTCATTTTAATCAGTGTTTCTCAACCAGGAAGCCGCAGACCCCTAGTGGTCTGTGGTGTAGTTGCAAGGGGTCCTTAAAAATAAAAAATATTTTTAAAAAGATCCTATGACATCTATAGGATTATTTTCCTCAAATGTAAAAAGTAGCTCAGACCTGTAGATCTGCATCCTTTTCAAAATAGAAGGCCCCGACTGTTTCAGTGGGCATACACCGTTCTTCAATCACTGAAACTGGTTTTAAACACAGAAAACTAAAACCATGTTTTTTTCACACAAGCATGAAATAACAGAGCTGGTCAAGTCCAGTACAACGATCAATGACAAACAGATGGAGCTGGTCTCCAGTTGTAAGTACCTGGGCTTTCTGCTTGACCAGGAGCTCTCATTCCAGACCGGTCCGTAAACTGAGGGTGAAACTTGGATTTTATTATCGGAATAAATCCTGTTTTTCCCTCAGAGATTGGAAATATCTCGTCTCTGCCACATTTCTGTCATTGATTGCTTATGGCGATGTCTTGTCCATCAGTGTCTCGACCAAATGTCTCTGGGCTCCAGACACTGTTTATCGTTGTGCACTGTGTTTTGTGACTGGCTGTCTGAACTGAACTGGGGAAACGGGCTTTTTGTTATGCCGTCCCCACAGCCTGGGACAGCAAACAGACTGAACTGAAAATGTCAGAACTGTTTCAGTCAAAGCTTTTCATTCCATTTTACTCACCAGGCAGCGAGAACCCTCTGATCAATGCCTGTTTTTTTACTTTTATTAAAACAAATCCTTGACAAATAGTCACACACTTATAGATACAACATCATTGTCTTGAAAACACAAAAAATATCTAAATTGAAAGAGAAGTAACATCACATATTCAGAGTTACATCATATTAACTGTACATTTAAATCTTCTCTAAATAAGAGATTACAGATGACCTTTTCTTCAAATAGTTATCTCTCCTCAGTCTCAGTGTTGATGTAATGTCCTCCATACAGTTCACCGATTTTAATTTTTGAGTCCATTGTTCAAGTGTTGGTGAATATGGTTTGAGTCAGTTGATGGGAATTAATTTGTGAGCGATTAACAGAAGAACTTTTAACATGTACCTTTTGTCCTTGTCCCAGGTTTCAGGTATTGCACCACACAAGACCACCTGATAGGTATTGAATGGTTTATTAAGATTTAAGATTTTCTTTATTTCCACTGTCACTTCATTCCAATGTTGTTTCACTACTGGACATTCCCAAAATGTGTGTGAAAAATCCCGGATTTGTCCACACTTTCTCCAGCAGAGGGCGCTGACATCATTGTTATAGCTGGCCGAAATAGATGGTGTCTTGAAGAATCTCACTCACTCTCTCCAGTGTGCACTGTTCAGACATTTATGCCACTCTTCCCATGAGTCTTCAGTCTGAATCATCTATCCCTGTGTTGAGTTCCAGTTCCCATTTGTTCTTTACATCTAATGTTCTTTCATCTTGTTCACTGCGTATTTTCTTGTATAAAACAGAGATTATCTTCCTTAATTCTTTTTTGTTCTCTACCACCTCTATCCAGTACTGTTCAAAGTCTTTTGGTTGTGCTTTAATTTGATCAAGCTCTTTATTCTTCTCCAGATAATGTTGTATTTGAAAGAGTCTAAAAAGATCATTATTAGGGATGTTGAATTCATGTTGAATTTGGGAGAATGATTTAAGAGTTGATCCTGTAAACAGCTGATTTAAACTTTTTAGTCCCTTATCAGCCCACCTATTAAAGCCACCATCTGGTCTTACAGGTGTGAAATCGGGTATATTACAATGTCTGTTTTTAAATTGTTACTGCCCCTAAAACTGTTGCACTTTCACTGTGAATTTGTTGAATCCTTTGCCATATTTATTGTTTTATTTGTATTTTATTGTATTTAATGCCTTAAACTTTCATCTTGAATTTGTGTTTATTATGATGTGTGCTGCTGACCTCTTGGCCAGGTCACCCTTGTAAATGAGATCATGATCTCAATGGAAAATTACCTGGTTAAATAAAGGGTTATTAAAAAAATTAATTCATTTCTTCATAATGATTTTATGGTTTGCAGAAAGCTGTTGTGGGAAAACTCAGGAACTTGCAAGCTTGTGCTTGTGCTCGTGAGTGTTACGAACAAACAAAGAAGAAGAAGAAGAGTATCACGGGCCCCCCTGATTGAGTGGGGGGGTGCTCAGGGTAGATGAAAAATATGCAGGGGGTCTAGGACCCCAGAAAGGTTGAGAACCACTGATTTAGCCAAACCAAGATGAATCCACTCAGTGAAGCATCAGTGCTGACGTTAGACTGCTGATCCCTCATTCCTGCAAAGACTTCATCACAGCTGGTGAATTCTTGTTCAATCATCTCACAGCCAACTCGTCCATCTGTGCAGTAATGCTTTAAAAAGAAGACACCCACCTTCAGCAGTGTGTATGTGTGGTCGGCCTTCTCAGGAGGGTCCAGGCTTGATCGCCCTGTCCTTCAGGTCCTGGTCTGGGACACATGAGTGTTGGTGTGGGTTTAAATGAAGGTCACGTCCCTGTGACACGAGCACAGGCTGTTTGCATGTTTTAAAACAGACGCTCGATCATTCTGATCCATCAGTCATGGAGGGCAAATGACCTGCCTCATTATTCCTCAATCCAAAACCTCCATGCACATGATGATCACTGCTGACATTACAGTCCAGTACACCCTGGACTGGTCACCAGCTAATGACAGGGCAGACACTTAGAGAGAGACAACCATTTACACACACGGTCACTTTAGAGTCACCAAATGACAAATCATGTCAGGACTGGAAACACTGGAGTAAACTAAGAAAAACAAAAGCAAGGGCGACCCAAATGCAGATAAAACACAAAAGGCTTCAATATAAACTGTAACAGGATCAAAAATCAAAAACTAATTCATTACAAAAAATCAAAGTACAAAACAAAATCCTCTAACAAAGCAACAAGTCAGACGTGGCAAATAAAGTACGAAGCAAAGGCTCAAACAAAAACTGGGAGCAAACTTACAAAGTACAAACCAAAGATCCTGAGAAGTTCAACAAAACCAGACAAACTCAAAACACCAGGGAACACAAAGACACTGTGGCTGTGACATGAAGAGGAATGAACCCACAAAAACAAACTTTTAAATAAAAATGAAAGGTAAGAAATAGAATATGCACTAGATAATATTGGATTGGATAATCTTATTACGAATCTAGCAATAATAAAATATTAAAGTTAAAAAACAAACAACAAAAAATGAAAACAATTATTTACAGAAATTCTTTGAGTATTAATGCTGTTCAATGTTCGAAATAGAGTAGGAAGAAGCTAGGCTGATCTTGTCCTTCCCCATTTTTTCATCGCTGTATTATGTAATCACTAATCAATCAGCAACACAGTACGAAAAAAATTATTTTCATTTGAAAAAAGAAAAATAAAACAGCAGAGCAGAAGAAGACAGTTTACAATCAGCCACTTTTATCTATACCCTCCTGTTGTTCATTAACATATTTAATGACAAAGTTTTTATACATCTTTATGAATTGTTAGATATTTTTCCTCAGTTTGAGGTTATCTTCAATATTATTCCACAAAACCACCCCACAATACGAAATGCACATACTTTTAAGATTTGTTCGAGCAAAGTGCCTCGTCATGTTTGGTGTCCCTCTGTAGTAATTACCCCCTTCTCTTCATGTGAATGGTCTCTGTATGTGGCCTGGGAGTAAATTATTTCTTGCTTTGTATTTTATTTGTACTGATTTAAATTCTACCAGATCCCTAAACTTTAATATACAGTGTGTGACATTGGTATGTTCCAGATGACCTGCATTGTTTCTTATCCTTATAGCTTTTCTGAAGTGTGCATAGTGGTTGTAGGCTGGTTTTGTAGGTATTGCCTCATACTTCAGTACAATAATTCAAATATGGAAACACAAGTGTGTGATAAAGTATATGTCATGAGTTTTCATTCAGAAGGTGCCTGGTTCTTCCGAGCACCCCAGTGCTCCGAGCTACTTTTGCAGTTTTGTTAAATGTGGTTTCCAGTTGTTCTTATGGTCTAATGTAACATTCAGAAATACACTCTTTCTACGTTAACTTTGCCAATTCTTACATGTACATGTGTGTTAACTTTCCGATTTCCAAACAGCATAAATGTTGTTTTGGTCAGGTTTAAGGATAATCTATCTAAACCAAACCATAGTTTGGTTTAAAAAGAGTAAGTTTTAATGATTTAGACACTTTGCATATATCATTGATGTATAGGATAAATTATGTGGGGCCCAACACTGACCCTTGCGGAACACCACAGTGACAGGTAAGTTTTGCTGATTCAGTTTCATCCATCTGTACAAACTGTTTCTGACCACACAAATAGCTTTTCATCCACTTCAAAACAGTCCCTCTGACGCCCTGCGTTTCCATTTTTTTAATTAATATACAATGATCAATGGTGTCAAAAGCTTTTTTCAAATCTATAAATATTCCTATTGTGTACTTCTTCTTATCTACGGCACTTGTGATTTCTTCAATTAATTCCATTAAGGCCATGGATGTAGATCTATTCGATCTGAAGCCATATTGACTTTCAGTTAGCAAGTGGTGTTTCTCAATAAAATTATCCAGCCTCCTGACAAACTGCTTCTCTAATATTTTGGAGAATTGAGAAAGCAGTGAAATTGGTCTGTAATTCATGAATTGATGACAATCTCCAGTTTTGTATAGTGGGATAACAGTTTTCATTTTGGATGGAAAAACCCCTGTTTTAAATGACAGGTTGCATACGTAAGTGAATGGTTTTACTATGGTGTCAATGACATCTTCGATTAAGGCCAGGACAATACGATCACTATCTGTGGACAACTTACTCTTACATTTTCTGATTATATCTGTTATTTCATTTTCATTTGTTGGACTCAGAAACATGGAGCTAGGATTTTTGTCTAGTAAATCACCAACTTTCCACCCGCCCTCTTCTGGCTGTGGACTGATGATCTCTTCAGCCAGTTTCAGACCTACATTTACATAAAATTTGTTGAACCCATTTGCCACATCAATCTTTTTGTATAAGATATTGTCATTATCTGTGAAGAACTGTGGTTAGTTTGTATTCAGTGAACCATTCCTGATAATACTGTTTAACTCTTTCCTTGTGCCTTTTATGTTGTCTTTATTATTATCTAACAATTTATGATAATATTCTTCCTCACATACCCTCATTATATGAGTTAATTTATTTTTGTATCTTAGTATATTAAGTGAGATGTCAGAGCAAACAGACCGCAGTGCAGTGAACATTATATTAGGAATGTTAATGACTGAATTGACTTCAGACACTGTCCGCAGGTCTGGGGGACAGGAGACCACATTCACAAATGAGTAATAACAATCAATGTGCATGCAGTTCATAACTCATCTTAACCATTTTTTACCAGCAGAGTGAGAGTTTTCCTGCCCTGTGGAGAAACAGCAGAGGCAGAACGAAGCCACTGGGGATGTTAAAGAGAAATACACATGACCCCAGCAAACACCTCGCACCACTGGCCCCAAAGTCTCTGGAGTACAGAGAATATATGAGCACAGTCCCTCCCAGCCAAAACCACTGGACCCCCAGTATGACTGTGATGGTGACAAAGGCCCTTTGCTTTGCTTGGTCGACCCTCTTGCCACCCTGACCCGCCTCCCCTGGCCCAGGGCGAATCAGGGCCCGAAGGACAGAGAGGCTGCAGAAGGACACGATGACCAAGCAAACGGCGAACGGCGCCGTAAACACGAGCGGATCGAAGTACTCACAGAACAGGAAGCTACATACAGAGGACAGGACCCAGACCAGGCCCATGCTGATGTTCCTGATCCTGACTGCCTGAGCACTTCTGAGACTCATGTAGACGACGGGGTGGACGACAGCCAGGTATCGCTCCAAACAGGTCAGGACGTGGAAGAGGTTCTCTCCATACCAGGTGATGCACAGGAACGTGTACGTCAGTGAGATCCACCTGGCCGAGGTGAGAGTAAAAGCCCACATGTGAAACCCTGAGGTGATGAGCCAGAGCAGCTCAAAGGCCGCCTGGTGGTAGGTGAAGATGTCCAAGTGGCTCGCTGCTGCCATGGAGCGCTGCGACCTCCACTGTCGCAGTCCGACGAGGAGGACCAGAGCGTAGAGAGGCACGAGGAGGGCAGCTTTGGCTATGAAGAAAGACGCAGCTGCTATGAAACCCTCAGTGGAGTTAAAACACTCATTGGAGACTGAAACAGAGGAGGAGTTGTCCGACATCGCAGAGTGAGACCTGTAAAACAAAGAAGACGAGGAACTGAACTCTAGTTTGAGCTCCAAAACCGACCAACAACCAACCAAAGACCTCAGGGGGTTCACACCCGGATCGTTGGGGACTTGTTCCTCGTTTGGTCTGGTTTGTTTGGACATGAACAAACACATCAGTCTCTGTTTCAGTTTTTAACGCTCCAAGATCACTTTAAAGAGACGGTCCAAGCTGGCCTGTTAGAGCCCGATACGCAACAATGACCTGAAATGTTATAAAAAAAAGGAATAAACCCCAAAATGTAATAACTGCTCGATAATGTAACAAGATGCTGAGCCCAAAAGGTAATAAGTTTTTGCTCAAAATGTATAAACTTGTTAAAATTTGGGTCACTTATTACATTATGCCCCATAATGTAATTACGTTATTACGTTTTGGGCTCAGCATCTTGTTACATTATTGAGCAGTTATTACATTTTTGGTTTTATTACATTTTTTTAATTACATTTCGAGCTCAACACTTTTGCTACATTATTGACCAAAAATTACATTTCTGGTTTTATTACATATTTTTTTATAACATTTTGGGTCATTGTTACATTTGGGGCTCTAACACGGCTCTCAATCATCGGCGGAGGGTGAGGAGTGAACTCCACTGTGGTAAAGGCTGCCCTCAAACGAGGACTGCATGGACTGACGCTCTGCCAGCGTTTGTGTTATTCACCACTTTCAAGTCCCCGCAAAACTTGAAACCCCCCAAAATCAGGGATGAATGCCTGTTGACCCTAGTTGCCAGGTTCACCAATTCTAAGCAACTTTGGGCTTCTGCTGGGAAGTTGCTTGTAAATATTTGCGGTGGAGTTTCTCGGCTCGCTCTGCTCCTCGTATGAACCTCCCCTGTCCGTCTCCAGATCTCCTGCTGCAGCAGCCGACTCCAAGGGGACGAACTGGTAAAGAAAGCCGTGCATTGCCTTAATCAGTGGTATCAACACACAGAGGAAGAGCCTCCTGTTATCCAGAAAATGATTGATAAAGCAAAATACTTCATCCACAGGGTCACTTAATGTGACCCGGCAGGACATCCTGTAAAAACAGCAACACGTTGACTTTGCTGCCGCCTCGTCAGCAGATCATCAGGACTCGACAACACGGACGGATTCAAAAGCTGCTTCAGTTCACTGTTCAGTCCATCTTGTTTCAGCAGACCTGTTACAGTGTAATCGGTTACCGTGCTGTTTAGTGTCCTCTGTGGTCCACTGCAGACACCAGCAAATTCACTAAAGACCTAAATCCAACCAACTCAGACCTCCTTGAAGTTAAATCTTACCGGTGATGATTTCCTGTTCAATGGCCGGAGTCTGTTCAGGACCATCCCTCTCTGCTCTCTGCAGACTCAGAGTCTTCGTTCGTCAGATCCTCCTTCACCACATCAGAGTGGAGCAGGACCTGCTTTGCATGTTGAGTAACAGATTTATGGCAGGTTTTGATTGTCCTTCAGCACAGCCACTCATAGACATCATTAAACTTTGAATTTTCTGATTTCAGCCTCTCCAGATCTCAGTCCTCCTGCTGTGTTTGTTTCAGCTGACACTCGTCACGCGGCGTTCTGCTCCAGATCCACGGAAACACGTTTTATTGGCTGATGTGACTGTTTTATCACCCTCAGTGGGCAGCGATGAGCGAGGCTGTGTGATGCATCTCCACACTGTGAGTGACTGATTGTTCTCTGTTTACAAGCTTCAAGAGTTACTCATTTAATGTACATATGGTCCTAAAGTGTCATAGTTCCTTTAAGATCAGCTAAGTCAGGCTTTATTCAGGGTTGATTGTAAGAATCTCGTCTCCCTTTGCAAACAAATATGAAAATATGAAATATGAGTGTGCACTCCAGAGGCTGCTCCAGAGTAAGGCTGAATCAGAACTGTGACATTTAGGGTCGGAGCCCTTCATCAGACATGAACACATCCATTTAAGCCATCCAGGACGCACCTCACCTGTAGCCTCACCTGTAACCTAACCTGTAACCTCACCTGTAGCCTCACCTGTGACCTCACCTGTAACCTCACCTGTAACCTAACCTGTGACCTCACCTTTAGCCTCACCTGTAGCCTCACCTGTAACCTAACCTGTAACCTCACCTGTAACCTAACCTGTGACCTCACCCGTAACCTAACCTGTAACCTAACCTGTAACCTCACCTGTAGCCTCACCTGTAGCCTCACCTGTAACCCAACCTGTAACCTAACCTGTAACCTCACCTGTGACCTCACCTGTAGCCTCACCTGTAACCTCACCTGTAGCCTCACCTGTAGCCTCACCCGTAACCTAAACTGTAACCTCACCTGTAACCTAACCTGTGACCTCACCTTTAGCCTCACCTGTAGCCTCACCTGTAACCTAACCTGTGACCTCACCTGTGACCTCACCTGTAACCTAACCTGTAACCTCACCTGTAGCCTCACCCGTAACCTAAACTGTAACCTAACCTGTAACCTAACCTGTGACCTCACCTTTAGCCTCACCTGTAGCCTCACCTGTAACCTAACCTGTGACCTCACCTGTGACCTCACCTGTAGCCTCACCTGTAGCCTCACCTGTAACCTAACCTGTGACCTCACCTGTCCTCACCTTTAGCCTCACCTGTAACCTCACCTGTAACCTCACCTGTGACCCTACCTGTAACCACCTGTTGCTCATGCAAACAGACGCCTTGAGCAGCTGTGCTCTCTCCCCGTCTCTGTGCTCATTTCTTTAACAATGTTTCCTGAAAACTGTGAATCATTTAAGGGTGTAAAAGTTAATCAAGATAAAACACAATACAAGTTTAAACACACATATATGAATACACTTTAAATAAAGTGATCCTTTGCTTGATGACCCATTTATACACATAAATAATGAAGCCAAGCCCGACATTAGAAAACTCTTCTGTGTGTCTAGAGACAGAGGAGCTAAGAGGCTTCATGAACACAAACCCAGACCGATGATGAAACAAAGGTTAGTGAAACTGACCAGTTATCAAAACTGTCCATGACCGTCCTCCTCTGCTCTCTGCAGAGTGATGAAAATAAACAAAGGAATGTTTTGATGGATAAAAATATTTGATCACTGATCTCCAAAAGGACCTGCAGGCCTGAATAAACCCTTTGGCCTTATTTGACCCCCATGTGGACAGAATCAAAGCATCAAAATCAAGCAGTCCAGAGCGCTGGAATTCTCACCAATAAAGGTGTAGACAGGTGCTGACAGGTGTAGACAGGTGCAGACAGGTACAGACAGGTGCAGACAGGTGCTGACAGACAGGTGCTGACAGGTGTAGACAGGTGCAGACAGGTGCTGACAGGTACAGACAGGTGCAGACAGGTGCTGACAGACAGGTGCAGACAGGTGCTGACAGACAGGTGCTGACAGGTGTAGACAGGTGCAGACAGGTGCTGACAGGTACAGACAGGTGCAGACAGGTGCTGACAGACAGGTGCAGACAGGTGCTGACAGACAGGTGCTGACAGGTGTAGACAGGTGCAGACAGGTGCTGACAGGTACAGACAGGTGCAGACAGGTGCTGACAGACAGGTGCAGACAGGTGCAGACAGGTGTAGACAGGTGCTGACAGGTGCAGACAGGTGCAGACAGACAGGTGCTGACAGGTGCAGACAGGTGCTGACAGACAGGTGCAGACAGGTGCTGACAGACAGGTGCTGACAGGTGTAGACAGGTGCAGACAGGTGCTGACAGGTACAGACAGGTGCAGACAGGTGCTGACAGACAGGTGCAGACAGGTGCAGACAGGTGTAGACAGGTGCTGACAGGTGCAGACAGGTGCAGACAGACAGGTGCTGACAGGTGCAGACAGGTACAGACAGGTGCTGACAGGTGCTGACAGACAGGTGCAGACAGGTGCTGACAGACAGGTGCTGACAGGTGTAGACAGGTGCAGACAGGTGCTGACAGGTACAGACAGGTGCAGACAGGTGCTGACAGACAGGTGCAGACAGGTGCTGACAGGTGCTGACAGGTGCAGACAGGTGCAGACAGACAGGTGCTGACAGGTGCAGACAGGTGCAGACAGGTGCTGACAGGTGCTGACAGGTGCAGACAGGTGCTAACAGACAGGTGCTGACAGGTGCTGACAGGTGCAGACAGGTGCTGACAGGTACAGACAGGTGCTGACAGGTGCTGACAGGTGCTGACAGGTGCTGACAGGTGCTGACAGGTGCTGACAGGTGCTGACAGGTGCAGACAGGTGTAGACAGGTGCAGACAGGTGCTGACAGGTGCAGACAGGTGCTGACAGGTGCTGACAGGTACAGACAGGTGCAGACAGGTGCTGACAGACAGGTGCTGACAGGTGCTGACAGGTGCTGACAGGTGCAGACAGGTGCAGACAGGTGCTGACAGACAGGTGCAGACAGGTGTAGACAGGTGCTGACAGACAGGTGCTGACAGGTGTAGACAGGTGCTGACAGGTACAGACAGGTGCTGACAGGTGCAGACAGGTGCTGACAGGTGCAGACAGGTGCAGACAGGTGCTGACAGGTGCAGACAGACAGGTGCTGACAGGTTCAGACAAGTGCAGACAGGTGCTGACAGGTGCTGACAGGTGCAGACAGGTGCTGACAGACAGGTGCAGACAGGTGTAGACAGGTGCTGACAGGTGTAGACAGGTGCAGACAGACAGGTACAGACAGGTGCAGACAGGTGCTGACAGACAGGTGCAGACAGGTGCAGACAGGTGCTGACAGGTGCAGACAGGTGCTGACAGACAGGTGCAGACAGGTGTAGACAGGTGCTGACAGACAGGTGCAGACAGGTGCTGACAGGTGCTGACAGGTGCAGACAGGTGCTGACAGACAGGTGCTGACAGGTGCAGACAGGTGCTGACAGGTGCTGACAGGTGCAGACAGGTGCTGACAGACAGGTGCAGACAGACAGGTGCTGACAGACAGGTGCTGACAGGTGCAGACAGGTGCAGACAGGTGCTGACAGGTACAGACAGGTGCTGACAGGTGCTGACAGGTGCAGACAGGTGTAGACAGACAGGTGCAGACAGGTGCTGACAGGTACAGACAGGTGTAGACAGGTGCAGACAGGTGCTGACAGACAGGTGCAGACAGGTGCTGACAGGTACAGACAGGTGCTGACAGGTGCTGACAGGTGTAGACAGGTGCTGACAGGTACAGACAGGTGTAGACAGGTGCTGACAAACAGGTGCAGACAGGTGTAGACAGGTGCTGACAGACAGGTGCTGACAGGTGTAGACAGGTGCTGACAGGTTCAGACAGGTGCAGACAGGTGCTGACAGGTGCTGACAGGTGCAGACAGGTGCTGACAGACAGGTGCAGACAGGTGTAGACAGGTGCTGACAGGTGTAGACAGGTGCTGACAGACAGGTACAGACAGGTGCAGACAGGTGCAGACAGGTGCTGACAGGTGCAGACAGGTGCTGACAGACAGGTGCTGACAGGTGCAGACAGGTGCTGACAGGTGCTGACAGGTGCAGACAGGTGCTGACAGACAGGTGCTGACAGGTACAGACAGGTGCTGACAGGTGCTGACAGGTGCTGACAGGTGCAGACAGGTGCTGACAGACAGGTGCTGACAGGTGCTGACAGACAGGTGCAGACAGGTGCTGACAGACAGGTGCAGACAGGTGTAGACAGGTGCTGACAGGTGCAGACAGGTGCTGACAGGTACAGACAGGTGTAGATAGGTGCTGACAGACAGGTGCTGACAGACAGGTGCTGACAGGTACAGACAGGTGCTGACAGGTGCTGACAGGTGCAGACAGGTGTAGACAGGTGCTGACAGACAGGTGCTGACAGGTGCTGACAGGTGCTGACAGGTACAGACAGGTGCTGACAGGTGCAGACAGGTGCTGACAGGTGCAGACAGGTGCTGACAGGTACAGACAGGTGCAGACAGGTGCTGACAGACAGGTGCAGACAGGTGTAGACAGGTGCTGACAGACAGGTGCCGACAGGTGCTGACAGGTGCTGACAGGTGCAGACAGGTGCAGACAGACAGGTGCTGACAGGTTCAGACAGGTGCTGACAGGTACAGACAGGTGCTGACAGGTGTAGACAGGTGCTGACAGACAGGTGCCGACAGGTGCTGACAGGTGCTGACAGGTGCCGACAGGTGCAGACAGACAGGTGCTGACAGGTTCAGACAGGTGCTGACAGGTGCAGACAGGTGTAGACAGGTGCTGACAGACAGGTGCTGACAGGTGCTGACAGGTGCTGACAGGTACAGACAGGTGCTGACAGGTGCAGACAGGTGCTGACAGGTGCAGACAGGTGCTGACAGGTACAGACAGGTGCAGACAGGTGCTGACAGACAGGTGCAGACAGGTGTAGACAGGTGCTGACAGACAGGTGCCGACAGGTGCTGACAGGTGCTGACAGGTGCAGACAGGTGCAGACAGACAGGTGCTGACAGGTTCAGACAGGTGCTGACAGGTACAGACAGGTGCTGACAGGTGTAGACAGGTGCTGACAGACAGGTGCCGACAGGTGCTGACAGGTGCTGACAGGTGCAGACAGGTGCAGACAGACAGGTGCTGACAGGTTCAGACAGGTGCTGACAGGTACAGACAGGTGCTGACAGGTGCTGACAGGTGCAGACAGGTGTAGACAGGTGCTGACAGACAGGTGCTGACAGGTGCTGACAGGTGCAGACAGGTGCTGACAGGTGCAGACAGGTGTAGACAGGTGCTGACAGACAGGTGCTGACAGGTGTAGACAGGTGCTGACAGGTACAGACAGGTGCTGACAGGTGCTGACAGGTGCAGACAGGTGCAGACAGACAGGTGCTGACAGGTTCAGACAGTTGCTGACAGGTACAGACAGGTGCTGACAGGTGCAGACAGGTGCTGACAGACAGGTGCTGACAGGTGCTGACAGGTGCAGACAGGTGCTGACAGGTTCAGACAGGTGCAGACAGGTGCTGACAGACAGGTGCTGACAGGTGCAGACAGGTGCTGACAGACAGGTGCTGACAGGTGCTGACAGGTGCAGACAGGTGCAGACAGGTGCTCACAGTCCATCTCAGTAACTGGATGACAGGATTCAAATCAGCCATTACAAGAACCTGCTCCTGATGCAAAGCAGAGACCTGCAGCAGCCGTGAGCTCTGCCGCTGTGTCCATCCAAACAAATAGTTCTCACTCAGTGATCAGGGTCCACGCTCGCAGGCGGAAGAACACAGTGACATCTGCTGCACCATGAAGTAGATCCAAACTCAGAGACTTTCTATGGAAAAATACAGCGCTCCGACTTTTTTTGCCCAAGCTTACATTTGACCCAACAGAGTTTTTCCGCTTGTTTTAGAGTAAAGCTCAGAAGGACATGACGTACCTGTACCCTGTCAGCAGCACACCTGCTCTGCAGCCTGAGCTCGTCCTCCTTAAAGGTGCAGCTCTGCTGACTGAAGTCCAGTACCTGATACAGCCCAGCATCAAAAACACTGAACTGTCCCTTTAAGCCGTTAGCAGGTTGGTAGTTTACCGGCTCGCTGCAGAAACAGCAGAGGTAGAACCAAACTACTGGGACTCATAAACCAACCCAAAGACCAGACGATCACGCAGTAAAGGCCGTCGTCGATTTCTGCCACGACCTCTAACAGCACGTAGACGGACACACAAGATAACCTTAGCAACAGAGCTGCTGTGATGCACAGGATGGTGTGGAAAGCCCTGCGCTTTGATTGGTCCACCCTCCCCGGCCCTGGACGAGTCAGACTGCAGAGGACAGAGACGCAGCAGAAACAGACGATAGAAGAGGACGTCAACATAAACACCAGGTCACAGATGTCTAGGAGAGGAACCAGCCCCAGTATGAAAGGGTAAGCAAAGCAAAACAGCCAAATACAGGCGATGGTGAAGTTTCTGATCCTGATCACGCCCGACCCTCTCAGCCCCAGGTAGACGATAGGGTGAACAACAGCCAGGTAGAAGTCCACACAGGTGAGGACGAGAAAGAGAGTCTGTGCGGGTGAGACCACGGACCACAAACTCAGCCCTATCTCCAGAGTCCAGAGGTCTACGGCGTAGATGCTGTAGCAGTACAGGCAGGAGCCTGACATGGAGATGATCTCCAGGACAGCCATGTTGAAGGTGAAGACATCGGAGTGGCTCTTCAGCTCTGCTTTAGCACCAGAGCGCCGTTGCCTGCAGCGCTGGTAGCCCACAAAGAGGACGTAGATACAGGGCAGGAGGAAGAGGATGTTGAGGCAGAAAATGGCAGTGAACGTCGACACGCATGCTCGATCAATTGTCCAGTCGAGAAAGGAGGAGTTGGACGATAGATTTACCGACATGTTGGCTCGCTTGATGAGTGGATGGAGAAACTGAAAAAGGAGAGAGAGCAAGGAAAGTTCATCTGTTCAAGTATTTTATACTTTATTTATGCCCCAGTCACACATTCCCATTTCTCGTGGCGCGATTTCGCACGATTGTCATAATCCTGATGAAACATGCTTTGGTCGTGGTGCATGCGCTACTTGATCTGGATCAGCGTTGTATAGTCGTGGACGAACGCTGGGGAACAGGGAAGGGTCCTGATTGTTCTGAACTGTTCAAACTGTCGTGGAGAATTGACGCTCTCAGTGTAGCGGGGTGGAAGCCGAATGCAGTTCTAAGGCGAACAGTATTAGCGTGGCATGTACGGGGCTCAATCAGACTAATCGTGGCTCAGTCCAGAAAGCTTTCTGAGGATGATTGACAAGGACGTACCCGATTGTGCCCTGACTGTAATGATAATGCCTGTGGTTGTGACTTGTAGTTATTGACCCTCGGAATGTGTCATGTGATCCTTTCTGAACGTTGTTCTTACATGTCTCCTACGGGAAGTGAACGCGACAAAAACGCAAGCGATGGTGCTAAATCGGGGCTTCCATGACACGCACGGGGCTGACTTTGTGTCAGTGTGATGGAAAACTATGGAATCCTCGTCGTATCGTTGTATTGACCTGATTGAAGAGAGAAAAACGCCCCCGAAGCGCTTTAGAAGCGCCGTAGTGTTCCTGACGGTGTATGTACAGGGTGTGTCCGGGGGAGATATTCATTTCTTCCCATATCATGCTGATCAAACCAGCCTTGCCAATCGCGTACAGTCGTGCACAATCACCATGAGAAACAGGAATGTGTGACTGGGCATTACTTTAAGAATGAAGAGAGCTGTAATCTTTGACAGACCCTCTCATGACCAACCCCGATATCTCAGTCCAGATGAATCTTCCTCTACAAGCAGCTGCTCCACAGGCCTGCAGGTTTCATAACAGTCAGTCTGATCTTTCTGCTCATGAGTGGGCCCTTAAGGTGCTGGGAGATGAATAAATATTCAGTTTCAGACCTCCAAGACCATATGCAGGATAATCCTCATTAGACAATTACGGTGGGACATCCCATTCTGTAAAGTCGGGCACACACTGAGATCCCACACTATAGGTGCGTCAGAGGTGACGGTGTGTCCACTAACATGTACGACCGCATCCTTTACATCACATGACCAATGTGCATGCTCAGAAATCAGGATGAAACATTGTCTAAGGCAGTGTTCATTTAGTTGACTAATTATTTTCATCAGTTTTCATCAACAACCTTTTTTTCCCCTGATGAAAACTAAACAGTAACTAATAAAAACAAGTGCACATGGACAAAAGCTCAAACTAAATTAACTGACATTTTCATCAACAAATAAAAACTAGACTAAAATGTTTGACAGAGACTTAATCCAATCAGACCTAATTTGGTCATGTAGAAAGTAGGGACAAGTTAGGAATATATCCAATCACAGCTACTTTGGTTGTGTGGTGGTGGGATAAGTTGTGGAGCGATCCAATCAGAGCTCCTCTCTTTATGAATTGATATATTCATGTAGAGCAGGTTCACTGTTTGTTGTCAGTTCTGGTATTGTAACTGAGATGCTCTGCCAGGTAGCCTAAATAAAGGTGACTGCATTTCACACAAAAGTTCAATTTGTTTCTGTTCATTTATACATTCAGACTTTACTAGCATTCAGTAAAGGGTTATTAGATGATTGATTTTATCCAAGTGTAAAACATGACTTCAGAAATTCAAGGAAACATAAAAATGCCTTACCCTTTACACTTCAGATTTTAGTCGACTAAATTTACAGCAGATTTCATCGACTAAAACTAGACTAAAATTAAAACAGTTTAGAGACTAAATTATGACTAAAACTAATGATATTTTAGGCAAAAGATGACAACCAAAACTAATTTAAAAAGTCAACATTAACACTGGTCCAAGGTTTGATCTGTCATATCAGAGATCACTTTGGCACGGCTCAAATACTCACACAAACAAAAATTAAAAACCCTGCAGCTCTGGAGCAGACATGGCATCACCATCGGCACGGTCAACCAGTCAATCATAAAAACACTCCAGCTCATTGATGTCCTGGTACAAGAAGAGGACACATATCACACATGTCTGCAGTCTCTTAAAGAAAATAAAGATGCAGGATTGGCTCAGAGTTGCTCCTCCTTACTTTACAAAAGGAAACATCTGTTGTGGGGATGTTGACAGAATACCTGCAAATATCCTTAAATGTAGCCACAAAAGTAGAAACTTTGGTTTGTCAGCCTTTAGCCACAGAGAGAACTTTAAAGTCCAGCCTTAATAACTGACAGACTTTAGGAGAATGACTAATATAATAAAATTATAAAATAAATATTATAGATCAAATATAATAAATACTGAGGTCATGATTGAGGAGCACTGATTTTAAACATGCACCACATGCTGTTATTAAACTTAAAAGCTTTTACTGCATCATTTACAGCTGACATTAGACAAGAGGCGAGGCACACCCTGAACCAGTCGCCATCCAATCACAGGGCCACATAGAGAGACAGACAACCATGAATGCTCACACTTCTTGTGACCACTCAACCAAAAGAGCATGTTTGTGGTCTGCTGGAGGAAGCTGGAGTGTCTGGAGAGGACCCACGCATGCACATGGAGAGCATTCACACTCCTCATAGAAAGGCCCTGCCTGACACGGGAATCTAACCAGCAACCTTTTAGCTGTGAGTCACAACCACTACCAGCTGCATTACTGTGCTGCCCAACATTAAAGAACAATACAATAAATAAATATATAAATACAAATATCTCAAATAATGCTGATGAAAATAATACTACAGAAAGAACAAATCAAGTACAACATATCATGTGGTACAGCGATCTTTAACCTCTTGACTTTCATAATTGTGGGAATCAGTAATTGTAATTTGGATTAAATCTTGATTATTTGCCCAGCTTTAGTTTGATCTACTGTTGTTCGTGATCAGAATTTAATTTAAAAATTGGTCAAAATGTGCTGTTGCAGTCAACGCCGACCCCTAACCCAACAAAACGATGGATAAAATGAAAATGACAATTAATCAAGACATGTGTACTTTATGTGGATATATTTATCCTAGAGGGAGGCACATTAGTTGCCTTGAGAGAAAAAGATCAGAATTTAAATAAAAAAACACAAATTTGACCAATATAACCTGTCAGTTAATTCATTCCAAGTCTTTATAAAGGTGCACTTAAAATTTCACACATTATTATCTTTAAATTACATGAGAAACATTTATCTAGGTTGTTCAGTAAAAACTAATAAAATAAACTACAGTCTAACTGTTACTTCAAATAATTGTTGAAGTAACTATGAACCAAATCACACCAACCTTCAGGAAGATGTTTCCTGGTGTTGTCAGAGACTGGGTCAGGTCTTCTCCATGCTCGAACCCTGTCAGGGACTGCAGTGGGTGAGTCTCTTGTCATAATGACAGAGAGAGGGGCAGGTTAGCTCTTTCTTTTTTGCATTTGCAAATCTTTACAATGACTGAGGGAGGTGCTATAACAGGAAGTGATGTTTAATGCACAAGCCTGTGAGTCTGTTGGTTCATCAGAGCGCAGCGTTTAATCATTTATGTCACATGAAGTGTGATGCTGAACAACAGTAATAAGCTCATCTGTGATGGTTACATCATTGAAGATGCACATGGAAAATGTGACATGGCAAAAACATGACCAAAAGAACAATGAGCAGAGATGGCAAAAGTACCCAGATTCCTGACTTGAGTAGAAGTAAAATACCTATGTAAAAAATGACTTGAGTAAAAGTAAAAAGTACTGATCCGAATATCTACTCAAGTAAAAGTAAAATTACAGGCTCTGAAATGTACTCAAAAGTACTTTTAAAGGTAAAAAGTATTTCTATTGCACGATTCACTGGCTGCAAAGCTATTAAACACAGGATAATCTATATGGAATCTACTTTAGCAATGTTATTGTCTGAACAAAAACGACCTGCCTAGCATCCTAATGTACTCACTGTCTAGTCCTTTAGGCATTTGTATTGTTCACTTCAGGTTAACGCATCACACTTCTGAACATTGAGTTTTGGACCAGGAGGAGCTTGGCAAAACTCTCGGTTGCAATGCAACAAAAGTTATGGGAGCCTCAAGACTCACAAGATGAATATGATAAAATTTAAGGGTGGAACTTTAAAGAAAAATAGATGAAGAACACGAACGACGAAATCAAACACGGGACAAAAGATATCAGAAAAAGAGGAAACTAGACGTGAGGACAAAGACAAGACAACAAGAGAGAAAAAAAATAGTAAGACAAATATTTCTCTCCCATTTTAACGTTTGGGAAGGGCATGAAATGAGGAGTAGAGGGGGAACGAGCACATTAAGTACAATAATACTAAGACTTACCACTTATACTTTAATACTAAAAACTATACTTTTACTTTAGAATACTTTTTACTTCTTTCTGCTTCAAAGTACAAATACTTAGTACACCTTGATCAAGTTTTAGTCCCTTTCATAAGGGTTTAGCAATGGTGTTATGTCCACAGCATCATCTGTTTCAACAAGAACACATTTTGTTTTAATCCTATCAGACCAGACAGCATTAACAGTTTGTTTTTAACCTCATATATGAAAGTACTTTGTACACTGATCTGTGAATCTTTACATACAGGCCTGTCTGAGTTAGTAAGTACCTCAACTAAAACACAACAGAGTTTGGCACATGGAGAAAAAGCAGAAATTTGAAGTGAACACATTTATTTAAAAATAGCCAAGTCATTAATTAAAACAAATGTACCATCTTTTAAGCACACAGCACTGTTGTATATCTTCTTTAGTCTGTCAGAGTTTTGACTGTGAGACAGAACTTTTTGGTTTAATCTGAGCATGAAGGGGAAATACAAGAAAGTAGAACTTACAAATATACAGCACTTAAAGTATAACAAGTGAACTCCTAAAATAGCAAACAATCTCATTTTTTAGTTCCTAAAAGTATACCTAAAGTATACTTAAATACACTTAAATGTGGATGAGAAGTATATACCTAGTACACTAGTAGTATATAGAAAGGGTATTTGTTGTATACTTGAAAGTGTACTTTTGTAACTTAAAAATGACCTTACAAAGTGAACTTAAAGTATAATATTGTAAACTTAAAAATGCTCCAATTTATTCTGAAGAAGTATTAAGGTAGTATACTTTCTAGTACACTACAAGTACATGGTCCATAATATACTTCCTATACTTACACTCAAGCATACTTAATAAAATGAACTATACTACTTTTTGCTAAGAGCTTACAAGAGTTAGAAACAAATGAATAAAATATGTCAGCAGAAACAGCAAGAATGAAACATGAAGTAAAGGTCATAAAGATGGGCTTTCTGTTGGAGAGCTGATGTTCTGAGCACCGCAGAGACAGGAAGAACTGCTCAGGGCTCTGGACCTCATGATGAATCCAGCATCATTTTTACAAAATGGCAGCTTTCCTGCTTTATTTAAAAACAGCAGGGGGAGCACCAGACTGCTGGGGACTGAACACCAGGACAGGTAACACACCACAGACCAGTACTGACTGTGGCTAAGGGATGGCTGGAAAGAGGTCGTCAGAACTACTGTTGTGCTTGAGAACTTCAGCAGCAAAGCCCCCGTGATGACGATGATGGTCCTGAAAGCTTGGCGTTTCGATTTGTTCCCCCTCTCCTTGTGACCTTGTCCAGGTCCCACATGAATCAGGACGTGAAGGACAGAGACACTGCAGAAGCAGGTGATGATGGAGGACAGGAGCACAGACGAAATGTTCACCAGGGTGTAAGAGGAAACCTGCCCAGACTAGGATAAGAAAAGCAGATCATCCAAACACATCCAATAACGCTGTTCCTGAGAGAGAGAGCACGAGAAGAGATGCAACTGTTGGATAAAGAAATTAGTCCCACGGGCAGGAGGTCCAAAGCAACCTGTTTTTATTGGTCAGAATAAGAACATCTCAGTTCTGGTGACATCCATTTGCTTTTTGATTGAATTAAATTTTAAGAAAATAACAAACACAAAAAGGAAATGAAATTCTAGCTCAGCTGCAGGACTGCTTCATCAGGGCCTGGGTCCACAGCAGGTCTGCACTGTCAGCCTCAGGGGCCGATCACACGGGGACGCGTCACTGAAAAAGCATCACCAGTAAAACCGTTGATTTCATCTGTAACCGCTCGACTGATAGGCAGAGCATGGTCTTACAAAGTGCCTATAAGTAAGTAGACTTGAGCTTGTATAGCGCTTTTCTAGTGTTTGTCCACTCAAACTGCTTTTACACCGCAGGTCACGCCTACCCATTCATACCCATTCACACCCATTCACACCCATTCATACCCATTCATACCCATTCACTCGATGATGGTTCAGAGTTTCTATGTTCGGTATCCACCAGTATCAACTCATGCCCGTGTACACGCCACTGATGCAACAGTGGGAGCAACTTGGGGTTGGGTGTCTTGCCCGAGGACACATCACTGTCTGGCGCCCGGAGCTGGGCTCGAACCTGCAACCTCTCTGCAACCACTACCCAGCTGCACCACCGATGCCCCGTCATTAGTGTTTCAGCTTTTCTACTAAACACTTGGAGTCACAGCACTAAACACAGCACTTATTCCACAGAGGGATGGCTTTGAAAGCTTTAAGATGAACTTTTTTTACATAAAAAATAACCCATAATAACAGGAAACTGTCCATGGAGGGGACCAGCAACCCACCTTTTAACTGACCATCTTCAAATATAATAAATGAATAAAGATCTTGAAGCAACTGGGAATCGTCGTCTGCCTTCTTTTGTTGTCCCAACACTGTCTTCGAACAACCCCTTTTAACCCCCCCACCCCCACTTTCCCAGAGTAATTATTTATTTAATTAGCTACTAAATTGTTTTTATTTATCATTTATTCCAAAAGTTGAGGATCTCTTCTGAACCGCCCCCTGCCCCTTCCTTGATGAAGACAGTGAACACATATATTTTAAAGGTTTTACACTTCAAACGTTTTATGTCGTGGTTTTTTTGTATGTTCGTAGTGTGAAGCACTTATTTAAGACCACTTTCAAATGCTACACCCTCACCCACACCTAACAAAAGAATTTAACCCTTTACTGACTCGCTCCAAACGTCAGGTTTGACAAAGGTTCATAGAAAACGGTAACATCAGCGGATAATGTGGTAAAAACTTGTAACATTTCAGTTTAATGTGGGACCGAGGGACGAACTTCTTCTTCTACCTCCTCCCTTCCTTTTTCTTCTTTGGTGGTTTAGGTCTGAGCTGTCAGAAGGGGCGGAGCTTCACTCTGAGGTACCAGCTTCTTCTCGAGCCATGAGACCCGGTGCTTCAGTTTGCTGTGAGTGGCCTCATGTTCAGCCAGCAGGCGGGCGTATCGAGTCTGCAGGGCATCCAGCGTGACTGTCATCCGCTCCACCTTCTCCTCCATCTCTTTGGGGTCGGGGCCCTGCGCTGCCACCTGGTGGAAAAGGGTGGTAAGAAGAGTAAAGTGTAAATGGACCTGATCCTGTACACTGTTCTAGTCTATCTGTGCACTCAGAAGTCTTTTTGAAGGTCTTGCCCAAGGACACGTCGACATGGGGTGGCCAGAGTTTGGCTTAAAACCCAAACGTTCCAACTGAAGGACAAGGGACAGGTCCCACACATTTACACACATCTGCCCCACTCCTTCAAATGTCCTTCACTAAACTGTGATGATCAGATACTGCTGATCACTGATTGGTCAGAGTTTTCTCACCTGGGCCGTCACTGGCTGGATGTCCAACAGGTGAATCAAACCCCTCTGGAGGCAGAGGGGTTTGGTGCTTGAAGTTGGACACCATGGTCTTTATTCCTGGTCTGGGTAGCCCTGAACTGGCACAGAGGCTACGCTCATGACTGACACGCACATCCCCAAAAAGTAACTGACTGTCCGAGTGAAGAGGACCTAAAGCCCTGTGATTGGTCAGCTGCACAGAGGTGGGTGACTGTCTCTGTGCACGTCTCAGGTATGATTTCGTGAACCATAGCGTCTGGTCTGGCTCTAGGACCCACCATCACCCCTTTTTGTCGAGATGCAACCCAAATCGAGGAAAATTTTCAACCTCTCACATCTATTAAATAAAAAGATGCTGAAGTTGAAATCTGAGATAGAACAGAATATCACAGTAACACCAAAATGTTTAATTAGAAACAAAAATGACCGGCATGTGGGAATATTCCATTTGACACTCAGTTAGCTGAATTTTAACTGAAACCAAGCAGTGTAAGGGCTGAAGAAGGCGATGATCTGAAGCATCGTTCAGACCATGTGACTGACCTCCAGGTCCAGAAGTCCATCCTTCATCAGAATCTGTCTCCCCTTCTCCTCCAGCAGAGCTTTAGCATCAGGATACTCCGTGAGCGCCTCCATCAGGTCATCTTTGGAGAGACAGAAGAGGTCGGAGTATCCGATGCTCCTGATGTTGGCCGTCCTCCTGTTTCCCGCCTTACTGCCTGGAAGGTTAAAGGTTAAAACAGCCTCTTACTGATGTTGATGCTATCAGGTCATTAAACCTTAAAGGTCCCACCTCTCACTGTTTTTGACAAATTTACTCTGCGTTCAGAAGCTTCTTGCCTAAAAGTCCTCTCACATATTGGACTTTGTCATGCCCACAAACCCCTGAGTTTCAGCCCTGCTCAGAAGAGCCTGTTGAGCTGTGTCTGCACACAGCCTTCTCAGGAAGTGGGTGTGGCTTCAGTTTACTTAGCTCTAATGTTTACTGTAACTGAACAGACATGCCTGGTTACTTATTTTCTCCTGGAGCCAGCTGTAGAGTGAACAAACGCCCGTTGATGGGGTCATCAAGTCCCTGAGGACATCACCAAGGGTACATTTTTACTACTTGAGCACATCTCAGAAAAGTAAAGGAGTGCCATGGACCCAGGTTTGTATAAAAGAATGTATAGTTTTCAGAATATGGGACCTTTAATGTAATTCTACCTTTAATAGCCAGGATGCTGATCTCTCCAAAATAACTGCCGTCACTCAGGACCACAAATTGTTTGATTCCATCGTCGGCCACCACCGCCAGTTTCCCCTCCTTGATGATGTACATCTCTCGGCCGATGTCGCCCTTCTTACAGATGTAGTCACCTGGACTGTACACCTGAGGCTGCAGCTTCAGCACCAGCTCCACCAGCAGGCCGGCCTCACAGTCCGCAAAGATACGAACCTGAGCGACAAAAGACCAGAAAAGGATGGATGCATGGTTGGATGGCTGGTTGGATGACTAACAGCTGCAGGGGATTAACAACAGAACAGAGGGACCTGCCGACCTTCTTCAGCGTGTCCAGGTGGACGTTGATGGCGATCTCTGCTCTCAGCTTGTCGGGCAGGAACTTCAACACCTCCCTCTCGTCTACTGCTTTCTTATTGGTCCACAGGAAGTCAAACCACTTGATCACTCGCTTCTCCAAGTCTTTAGTCACCTGGACGGGGACGAGGACGGCTCATGTGAAAACACAAGACCTTACAGTAAAGTAGGATGGATGTGCACGTGTATTTTTCTCAGTAAACATATTTTTCTCAAGTTATGAGTAAAGATTGAAACATTAATATTTTTCTCCTGGACTGAATAATTCAAATGTGGAATAAAGGTCACGTTAGCTCAAACTTCTGTATGTTCAAAGTGAAGCTAAAACCACAAAACGCTCATTCTCACATGTGGAATCACCAGTTTAAGGCTAATCCAGTATTTTTCTTGTGAAGTTGACATAATATGTGAGAAGAAATGATTTTTCAAGCGTCCAGTGATAAAAAATGTTTGTTGACGCTGTGCCACATGTCAAGCTCAAAGTTTCTCAGGTCGATTTAGGACTGCATGAAAAGAAGAAGTCTATATTTCCAACCACCTGATCTCACACACCTTCCTGAAGCTCATGTACTGTTTGATGGCGTCGATGCGGGCCTGGAAGTCGGCTCGGGCAGCGTTCATGTTTGTGATCATGGAGCCGACGTTGCCGACAATGGTGGCAAAGATCAGCACGCCCACCTGCGGGGAAGGACTTTGAATAAGGCAGAGTGTAAAGGTGAACATGTCCACAGCAGGTGAGTCTCAGCAGCAGAGCATGCTCATACTTTTAAAGCTTTGTTCGACCTTCAGAATAAAAATGAATCTATGAAGACCTCCAATACGTTCAGAGAGAGGCTGAACCAACATCCTACCCTGTGATTGAAGTGGGCCTTCTACCAACAAGCTGCTCTCAGCTTCCCCTGGCCTTCAAAATGGAGCTCTGTCTTATGTTAGAACTTTGACCTCCTCTTTTGGACTTTAAAGAAATAACCACAAGTCACCTGTAGGTTGGTTTAATCTGTGTAAAAAAAGGTTTAGGGCTAGGATAGAAATAATGAGACATGTTCCTACAAATAACACTATGTAAGTTTGGTTCATCTCACAGGGTTGACACTCAGCTACAAAGACAGCGTGCCAGAGGAGAGGCTGTTTGCCCGTCTCTGCGCTGTGATGATGCTCTGTGTGTCTCAGTGACTGAGGCGGTGGGGGATGAAGCTAGCAAGAGAAAAAGCATCCTCACAGATGCAGGAGCAGTCGGGACAAAGACTTGAGTCAAGTTTTTAGTGATTTAAGGCGCAGTGATTTCTTGCATTCTTAAAATAGGAACACGTTGGTTTTGCATCTGACTGCTTCTCATGCCGGCTGTAAAAATGTCCCGAGCACTGCACACCAGGCAAATGAAAGGGCCCGATAATCATCGATCAATGAGCCGGAGCTATTAAGATATGAAGAAAATGAAGCAGTCATCAGCAAACAGTGTTACAGGTGTCCCCACAGTGACCCCTGCAGATTGGTTTGAAAGTCCTTAGGGGTCAAATCTGAAATAATCAGCCGTCTGTGAGTATTTTAAACAGCTGTAGTTTTATGTCTTTACTGGAAACAAACCCGAGTCTGTGGAAGTGCTTTTATCAGCTGAGGTTGTTTCTACTTGGTATTTCGTTTGATAACGTTCTTTCACTTGTTTTGACTAAAGTAAATCCAAAACAGGGAAGCTCTGGTTTCCTCATCCTGTTTACGCACACCCACCAGAAAGTCCGTGACAACAAAGAAGTACTCCGAGTTCTCCACAGGGGGCGGCGTTTCTCCGATTGTGGTGAGCGTCAGCGTGGACCAGTACATGCTGTAAGCGTACTTTCTGACCAGACGCCCAAACTCTGGATCCGTCGGATCAGGATACACGAACCTGTCTGCACCAAAACCTGAGGGGACAGGAGAGGATGGAGGTGTCAGAGGCTCCCATAAAGAAACTGCTGGAACAAGCAGGGTCAGAGTTCAGACTGGGGACCCACCAATGGCCTTGGAGAAGGAGTAGTAGAGGCAGGCGTTCCAGTGGATGATGATGACGATGTACATGACCAGGTTGGAGATACGGAGGGCGTTGGGGTAGTTGGTCCTGGTCTCTGTCCTCTGGAAGAACTCCATCATCCTGAAACAGACAGACACATTTCAGGGCTGAGGACAGCCGTGGTGGTACACGGTAAATCAAAGTGCTGAAGGGGAAATATGGACATTCCTTCAGCCCCGTCCCATTATCATTACAGTTCCTGATATTAACGTCAGAGAGATCAGCTAAATTTAATCCATGGTAGTTCCTGCAGACAGCACACGTATATCAGTGTGACCTTGACAAACAGTCATGACCTGCTGCTGTGGACCTGCACCACTGCATGAGCATCAACCATCAACAGAAACATCATTTAACATAAATTCATACTTTAGACCAATTAAACCATTTCAATGTCAGTTCAGCTAGATGCTGCTATATTAATCAACATCATTCTCTCCAGATTGTATTGATTATAGATATTAGTGTTAATATCAGACTGATCGCTCTGTCCATGGTTGTATTGATTATTCATCCATAGTAACTATCTTTACAACCATAAAGACATGAGGACTCTCTGAAAATGAGATACCACATCTCAAAGAGCTTACTTTAAATGCATTTATATTCAACAAATATGGAGCTATATAAATAAAGATTGATTGATTGAGTCTGTATTCAGCAGAGACAAATGTGATGAGGACAGATTTATGATCTGGGCGTCCATGGGTTTGTCTCTGTCATAAATTCTTATTTTTAGTCCCTTTGTCTCTGCCTGTATGGATCCATCTCTACATGTATGTGTATATACATATATATTTATTATATGTATATATGAATATATGCATATATGAGTTTGTCTTCAGCCTGCTCTGTTGTAAAGCGTCCTGAGATAACTCTGTTATGAACTGGAGCTGTACAGATAAAGACTGATTGATAAAGACTGACATATGATTGCCACTCTGGTGCTGTTAGCAAACACGGAGAGGCGTGCAGGACTTGTCCACTATGCCAGAAACTGTGCCAGCTGATTTTTTTTAACGTTAATTTTTGGGCCCTTTTGCCTTCATGCTAGGGCCTCAGTACATGGTAGGTGGGCAGACGTAACCAGCATCCCACGTCTGCACCGGGATGACATGGAGAAAGAGGAGGATCATGAAGATGAATGAGTGAGGGGAGCGTGGATGTACAGTAACCAGCTGGATCTTGGCAGGCAGCTGGCTCGGAGGGGAAAATCGTAGCTGACCAAGCTGACAGCAAGCTCACACCCCTGACAGAGTCAAAGCATCTGAGCCATGTTGGGTTTTGCCATGATGGTCCAGAGGGTGTCCGACAGGCTTGTTGGACCACACTGAACTTCTGGACCATATGTTTACATCACTAACCAGAGACAAGCCAGGTCAAGTCAGGAAGTTCCCCAACCAGAAGCCCTGGATAAACCATCAGGTACACTGCGTGCTCGCTCTCTTGCATTCAGATCAGACAATGACACCGAGTACAAAGCTGCAAAGTACGGACTGAGGAAAGCCATCACAGTGGCTAAGAGGCAGTACAGAGAGAAGCTGGACAGCTTCTACTCTACAGCTGACTCCAGGCAGATGTGGCGGGGCCTGCAGCACATCACAGACTACAGGCCCTCCACCAACACCATCAGCGCCACAGACAGCCTCCTGGATGACCTCAACACTTTCTACTCCCACTTCGAGACCTCCAGCCACAACATAGTGACGAGGCACACACACAACAGGACCATTCAACCCCCCCTCCCACCCCCACCAACAATCTCCTCAGACCAGGTACACAAAGCCCTGAGGACGATCAGCCCCCACAAAGCAGCAGGACCTGACAATATCCCGGGCCGGGCTCTCAGAGCACGTGCTAACGAGCTGGCTGAAGTTCTCACCTCCATCTTCAACCTCTCCCTCAGCCAGAGCACTGTTCCCTCCTGCCTCAAGACCACAACCATCACCCCCCTCCCCAAGAAGACCCCACCCACCTGCCTGAATGACTACAGGCCAGTGGCACTCTCTCCAATCATTATGAAGTGCTTTGAGAGAGTCGTCCTGGCCCACATTCAGAGCAGCATACCGGACACTCTGGACCCCCTGCAGTATGCTTATCGGCCCAACAGGTCCACTTCAGACGCCATCAGTGCTGCCCTCCATTACTCCCTCTCCCACCTGGAAAGCAGAGACTCGTAAATCAGAATGCTTTTTGTTGACCACAGCTCTGCTTTCAACACAGTCATCCCCCACAAACTGACCCACAAACTGTCCACACTTGGCCTGCACCCGACCGTCTGTGACTGGCTCCTGGACTTTCTGACTGGCAGGCCCCAGTCTGTCAGGATCAGCAACAGGACATCAGCACCCCACAGGGCTGTGTCCTCAGTCCCATCCTCTACACCCTGTTTACGTACGACTGTGTCGCCTCCCACAAAGACAACATCACCCTGAAGTTCGCTGATGACACTGCAGTGCTGCCCTCCAAAGGCAAAGTGCAGTATCTGCAAAAATGCGAAACGGAGAAAAACAGCTTTTTGTGTTTTTTTTTCACAAAGTGTAAGTATGAAATCATATTTAACAACCAAGTGTATGCTTTATTAGATTAAAGGGAAGGGAATTTAATGCATATTGTCTATTGACATTCATGCTAAATTTGGCAGTTTTATAGGCTATACTGCACTCTGCCTTTGTTTTACTGCAGTATAATTACATGCCCATACAATGACATACTACAGTATGTGCAGTTCATTTATTTTTTAAAAAAATCAAAGTTGGCGTATTAATTTTCAATATTTTAAAATTTTGTATAAAACCAAGGCAAACTGCAGTAAGTGCAGTTACTGCAGTTTGCCTTGGTTTTACACTCCATTTTTGCAGTTACTGCAAAGTAACAAATGGCAATATCTCAGAGAAACTAAGCAGGAGCCCTATGAAACTTTAAGAGATTGAAGAGCAGATATTGCACTTTTGATTAGTGCAAAAAAAAAAGAAAAAAGAAAAAATGCAGATACTGTACTTTGCCTTTGTAGGGCAGAGTGATAGGAAGCACCACTGGAGGGGACGAAGTGGCCTACAGGAGGGGGGTGTGCAGCCTGGTGTCATGGTGTGAGGACAACAACCTCGCTCTCAACACTGACAAGACAAAAGACATAATAGTGGACATGAGGAGGGAGAGGAAACCTCATCAGCCACTATTTATCCAGGAGCTTGAGTTGGAGAGGGTGAGCAGCTTTAACTACCTGGGCGTCCACATCAGCGAGGACCTCACCTGGACACTCAACACCACGCAGCTGGTCAAGAAGGCTCAACAGCAGCTGTACTTTCTGAGGAGCCTGAGGAAGTTTGGTATGTCGCCGAAGATCCTCAGCAGCTTCTACAGCTGCACCATCGAGAGCTTCCTGAGCAGCTGCACCACCGTGTGGTACGGCAGCACTACTGCGCTGGGACCGCAGACGCCTGCAGAGAGACGGCTGCAAAGATCACCAGGACTCCACTGCCCTCTCTGCAGAGCATCTACCACCACAGAGTCCACAGGAGAGCTGCCTCCATCCTCAGAGACCCCACCCACCCCCAACACGGACTGTTCACACTCTGACCCTCAGGCCGGAGGTACAGGAGTGTGACATGCAGGACCTCGAGGATGAAAAACTCTTTCTTTCCCTCTGCCATCAGGCTCATGAACAGCTGACAGGAGTCTGAAATTTACCTCAACCCAACAGCTCAGTTTGCAGATGTAAAACTTTTCTTGCACTTTATGTCAGATCTTACACAATATCACATGTTTACAGAAATGTACAGAAAGTTATCAGTAGCTTAATAGTTTATTCCTTAATAGTGATAACATCTTCATACATGTACATACTGGACTCCATCTTCGTCTTGTTTTGCGATGCGCCCCTGTCCCTACTGTGGCCCTGACATGCTGTGAATTGAAATGGTCCCTGTCCCGGCATTGAGTTCAAGGCGCACATGTCGCACTGATGGGTCAAAACAGTCACGTTATCTTGACAGTATGTCTTTTTTGCTGCTATTATTAGTATTATTTAGTATTATTTTGTGCTGCTATTTGAACCTACTGTTATTTTTGTCTATTGTTATTTTGTTTGGCATTTGTTGTGGACAGCAGAGTAGGAGTTTCATTGTGCAGGGAAACACGTTTCTCAATGTGCAAATGACAATTAAGTCTTTGAATCTTGAATCTTGAACAAGCCACCATGTTGTAAGGACCATCATTTATGGCCGTGCCACTGAAGTCGCTGATCGCTCTTCACTGAGCAAACAGGATCGAATGAATGATTGAACAATGGAGGGACGTCGACTCTGCAGGGTGGTACCTGTTAAACCTGAGGAGCTTGTTGAGCCGGATCTCGGGGTACTTGAGTCCCAGGACCAGGTACAGCACATCAGTGGGAACCATGGAGGCCAGGTCCAGTTTGAACTGGAAGCTTTGGCGGTAACGCTCACGCAGTCTCTGCTCGTCCTTCACCAGCAGACCCTGCTCCAGGTAGCCTGCAGAAACACGTTTGAGAAGATGTATTTCTGATCCTGTTAAACAAAAGCTAAGCTACTGCTACTGGGCTCCTGACCAATCAGACTAAAGCATGTTATCTGCTTCCCCTGAATCTACACTCAGACAGTTCCTCAGTCATCAGCCTAATTTCATTAGACACCACACATCAGGGCTGTGGTGTTTGACTTTTTATAACAAACATCATCATCAGGTGTGTGCTCGTGTGTCGTCAGACCAGTCCTCGTCCTGAAGGCCATGTCAGCCAGGTAGATGAGGTCCGAAGCAAAATCCAGGATGAACCAGAGGACCACGTAGTCCATCTGCAGCTCCTCGAAACAGGCCCTGCAAAACACATGCATACATGTCTCTTATCCTGAAGAGCGCCCCCCTCCAGAATGCTGCAGATCTGCACATCAACCACAAGAACCCCAGTCCACCAAGCATCTGGTTTTGGTTAGGGATGTCTGGCACAGTGGACCCTGATCTTGCTTGCTTCACCAGAGTTATATGGTACCAACCAGACCACTCAGTGGAACTGCAGCGATAGACTTTGGGTCAAGGAAACAGGAAGTGCTTAAATGCTAACTCACTTCTGTATTTTAGGACTTATTGCTGCACCTCTCTGAAGAAGATGCAAGGACAGGAGGACGTGAAGACGTAAGGACAGCAGGACATGAGGACGTGAGGACAGGAGGACGTGAAGACGTGAGGACAGGAGGACAGGAGGACATGAGGACGTGAGGACAGGAGGATGTGAGGACATGAGGACGTGAGGACGTGTGCGTTACCTGGCTATGATCAGGGTCCAGTTGTACATGACTGGCACGGTGATGACAAACAGCCAGTGGTAGTAGGTGTTACCTGCTGGATCGATCACTGTGATCTCCTTAGGACTGAACACATCAATGATCAATAATCGGGACTGTTTTCATCTGCAGCCTGATTTTAGCCAAACTCTCCAATCAGCTGATCAGAAAAATCAAACATACACTGCCTCGAAGGCCTTCTTC
>JBAMNC010001932.1:260000-521727 GCA_037902135.1 Cetoscarus ocellatus
GACCAAAGGGCCCAGTGGATTCATTTTATTTTTGAAGGGAATGAGCAGCTACAGTCGGCTAAAACCTGTATGTGTGTGTCAGTCACTCCACATCCGACTGCTTCTTCAACTTCAGTCGGTTCAACACAGGACTGGGAACTAGACTTTTCCTGAATCCAGGCTCAGCACCAACAATCCATCACCAATCTTTCGTTTCTGGATTACTGATGATCGTACTTATGTTTTGTAAGGACGCCCTCGAAAATGAGATGATGCATCTCAAGGGGTTATCCTTGAAATAAACAATAAACAAACAATAAACAATTTTGCTCATTGCTACAAGCTAATGCTAACAGCAGGGGTAACTTCACATGTTTGTCAGTGTTCATGTTACTTGTTGAAAGTCTGAAGGCTAAACTTCAATGTATGAGCATTCCTACATTAGTCAAGAGAAGTTTAACAGTTGGCTGAATATAATCAGTCCTTTATCCACCCCATTACCCTCCGTTTGTGCTAACGTTAGCCCGGAAGGTAGGCAAAGTTGCAGCTGTGTCCCACTGCGGTGACCAGGCCGAGGTTAGCATGTTGTGCCTTAGCCTGTGATGTCTGGGGGAACATCTGCTGTTATCTGTTAAACGCTATGAATTTGTGGTTCATGTGTGTTCAGGACTGTAAGCAGTGCGTGGCTGGAGGGGCAGTGCACTCTGCTTTGCTCGAGATACCCCGCAGGTCCATCGTTAAGTCCCCGTATGTTACTGTGTACACCGCGGCTCTGCTCTGGCTCATTAGCATATGAAGGCGACCGCCCTCCAAACCAGCCGTTGTGAACAGAGCGGTTATGTGAGCGTGGACAGAATGCAGCTGTGATTTATTCACAGGCTTTTTGGACCAAAGCATGTTACTAACGCTTCATCTCTTCTCCTAGTTCTAGTCAGTACACGTGCTGCAGCATTTTGAACCAGCTGAAGCGTCTTAAGAGACTTACTGGGACAGCCTGAAAGAAGAGAATTACAGTAGTCCAGTCTAGAGGAAACAAAAGCATGGACTAGCTTTTCAGCATCGCTTTGAGACAGGATAGGCCTAATTTTAGCGATGTTACGAAGATGAAAAAAGGCTGTTCTTGAAATTTGCTTGCTGTGAGATTGCTAACAGTTGTGCTTGGTGCCATGCTAATGCCATCTAGGGCAGGCCAATCACAGGGCACAGGTCAGAGGTTTTCAGACCAAGAACCACAGGACACATGAAACAAGACAAAACCTCCAGGTGCTCCACATCCATGTCCCTCAGCGCCTTGTCCAACAGTCCTTGATGAGGAGTGTCATGTCCTCACGGTCACTTGATTGTCCAGGGCACACCAATGAGTCCATAACACCGCTCAAGAACCACAGCGGAGCCACGACTGGAGGTCCAGACCTTCAGACCCCTCAGGTTCACCTGATAGTTCGGCTCTGGGACGGGGTTTTCAACATGAAGACCACTGATGATTAAACAAAGGAAACAAAGAAGATGAGGGATGAGGGGAAGAAGGGAGGAGACGACAGAGATGAAGGAAAGAGGGAAGGAGACGAAGGAGATGAAGGAAAGAGGGAAGGAAACGAAGGAGAT
The DNA here is from genome assembly GCA_037902135.1 of Cetoscarus ocellatus. Classification (NCBI taxonomy): domain Eukaryota; kingdom Metazoa; phylum Chordata; class Actinopteri; order Labriformes; family Labridae; genus Cetoscarus; species Cetoscarus ocellatus. The sequence continues at coordinate 261,585 of JBAMNC010001932.1, forward strand.
GAGGGAAAGAAGGGAGGAGTCATTGAAAAGTGGGGGGGATTAACGGTGAGAACTGAGTCGTCCTGAGTCAGCGCTCACAGACAGCTCTGATAGGCTTATGGAATTAAACCTGTGTGTGTGTGTGTGTGTGTGGGGGGGGGTAAGTGTGTGAGGCCCTGAGGTGACAGACGGATAGACCAAATAAAAAACACATCCACAAACTGTGGCCTCTTTAAATGGACGGGGCGAGCTGGTAACGCCTGTCTCCTTTTTACTGTGAAGCACTTTGGCCACTGGCTGTCCTAAATGTGCTGTATAAATAAAGCTGACACTGATGTTGGTAGCTGTCCAATCATGTTTCTCCATTTGTAATCGGTGCGGAGACACTTCTGACCAGGAGCAGGGGGATGCTGTCCTCCATTTTGTTTGACTTCAGGAAGAGGGTTGGACATCATTCTGTCTCTGAAGGACACGATTATGGATGTTGGATGCTGGGATGTTAGCATTAGCCTCTTTAGCATCTCTCCTCCTTCATTACTGTAGATCTTTAACGAAGCAGAGCCGTCAGTCCCCACATGACCCCATTTGGCGCTGATTTGACTGACATGCTGACTCAGTACAAAGTAAACCCTGCAGCTCAAGAGCCGTTAGCCTCTTCTAAGCCATCGGCTTACTCACTCTGATAAGAAACCATTCACCTGTGAGCAGCGTGGGAAAAGTACTTTAGAGAGAGCTCCCAGTGAAGTCACTCTGGAGAGAAACCATATAGCTGTCAGGAGCATGGGGAAAATACTTTTGAGAGAGCTACCAATGAAGTCACTCTGAAGAGAAACCATACAACTGTAAACAGTGTGGGAGAACATACATAAAAGAAAGTTCCCTGAGGATCCACCAGTGTCTTCACACTGGAGAGAAACCATACAGCTGTTCTGATTGTGGGGCCGTCTGCCTGGCGTGTAAATATCTCCACAATGACGTGTTAACTGGACATGAAGCTGTTAGCTGGAAGTTTTCACCCATGATGTGACCAAATGAGCTCCCAATGTAAAGCCTGGCTGCTCAGAGACTGATAGCACACTTTAACTCTTAAATTCATACTTTTAGACCAGTTAAACCCATTTCAATATCAGCTCAGCTAGATGCTGCTATATTAACATAATTCCTCTCCGGACTATATTGGGTATAGATATTTGTAAGAGACATGTCTTGAGCTGATTTAAGTTAAGTTGAAATATTATGCAAATTTCACTAATGATTGTTTTTGTTATATTTCAAGTCATTTAATGTTATATAAAGATAAATAATGTTTAAAAAGCTAATTCATAGTTTATTTACAAGGCTTTCTTTGCTCCATTCTGAAAGAATCACTTATACCCCCTGTTAATTGGAGGAGTGAGGTCATGTGCAGTGTTTATCGGACTGAAGGTCGGAGCTGGGTCAGAGAGCTGCGATCGACATGGGAGCACAGTTTTCCTACCGTGTGACTGGAGTGTGCTGTCAGCCCTATTTTTTCTTCATTAAACATTGATTTTCAATGGAATTACATCTCCTGTCATTCGTGTGAGATTAAGTTACTGTGTCTACAACTCAAGTGTTTTTTTTTTGATGTCCTGAAAGAACGCCACTACAGTATTAATATCAGACTGATCTCACTGTCCATGGCTGAATTGATTATTCATCCATCGTAACTATCTTTACAACCACAGAGACATGAGGACCCTCTGAATATGAGATACATCTCAAGGGGCTTACCTTTAATACATTTATTTTTAACAAATATGGAGCTGTATAAATAAAGATTGATTGATTGAGTCTGTATTCAGCAGACACAAATGTGATTTTAGCCCCTTTGTCTCTGCCTGGATGGATGTATGAGTATATACAAATATACAGCATTTATGCATATATATGTATCTATATATGAAGAGTTTGTCTTCAGCCTGTTCTGTTGTAAAGTGTCCTGAGATAACGCTGTCATGAACTGGAGCGATACAGATACAGATAAAGTTTGACTGATTGATTGATTGATACCAGGATGTTATGGAGATTTGGCTCCTCCCTCTCTGTCACAGTTCATTTGGTCATTTTTGAACACAGCAGTCGAACAGCCGAGCTCGGGTCACGTACAGAAGCTTGTCTCTGCTGTCGAACCGTGGAGCAGCAGGGCTTTCCACAAGCACCAGCTGCCAGCCAACAGACAAACACTTACTCTGAGATCAGCACCTGCATGAATTATCACACCGTTATTTCCTAAAACACATGAGAATTTTTTCTTTGAGACTTTCTTACACGGATGTTGAAGCTCTCTGTTATTTCTGTTCATTATGAAACCGTCATCAGACTGATTTCGTTATAAAAAACGTAGTTTTATTGATGGCCAGATTATTTTACGCTGACGTTGCAGCACAAATGTAAAGTTTGGTTATCCCGGCCTGCAGCTTTATTTACGTGACTTCCTGTTCAGCTGTAACCTTCCCTGACCTTCTCTGATGTGGATGTTTTGCTCATGTCTTAAAGATATGAAGTCTCAGAGCTCCTCTGATTGGTCTGTCGTTACTCGAGAGTGAAAGGAGGTAACCATGACAACAGGGCGGCGTGGCCAGTGTCCGTGTCTTTATTGGAAAGTCGATCAGTAATGACAGAAGCGTTGGTCCTGCTCACTGACACACACACCTACCTCTAAAAAAAACACAAAGACAAACACATGGGAGCAATGGATCATGGGTAATGTAGGAATAAAAAAGCTTAAAAAAACATCCCGAGGTTTCACTGTGGGGCTTAAAAGAAGTCCAGGTCGTCGGGGGCGTCCAGGTCTCTGTACTCGATGATGGAGCGGGGGTCGCCTCGCACGCCCCTGTGCATGAGGAGAGAGTTATCGATAAATAAATAATGAATGAATAAATGACTGACACTGACGGCTGCGCCGGTCCGTACCTGCTGCTTCTCTGTTTCCCCGGGAACCCCCCTCCTCCTCCTCCCATGTGACCTCTGAAGTTGTCATAGTTACCGCGCCCCGCCCCAAACTGGTTGGGCAGGTAAGGAGGACCTCCACCTGCAACACACACAGATACACAAAGTTACAGCCCTGACCATGACCCATGACCTCTGAGAGGAGCTCCAGTCCTGAATGGACCTGTATGACCCCTTGACCCCTGCCCTACAGGACTTTAACAAATCTCTGGACCGATATTAACGAGTTCATCTTTGACCCTGCGTTTGAAGGAGAGTGCCCTACCAGGGAAGCCGGGCAGGGGCGGTCTGACTCCAGGAGGATATCCCAGAAGGCTTTGCTGCTGTGGAGACTGGGCGGGGAATCCAGGCAGACCCTGAGGGGGGGCTGAGACAGAGGGGGGGAGACAGAAACGTCAGTCCTTCATTTTTAGTTTTTACCCCTGCATCCAACTGGAGGAGCTGCCCGATCAGCTCCCTCGTTACCTCAGCATGACCCCTCCAGCTGACCCAGGCTGTGGACACGCCAGCTCCAGGCAGAGCCATGCTGATCCTACCCATAATACCCATGAGCCGACCCCTTCTCCATAACCACTTCACTCATCAGCAAAACAGATCAATCAGGGGAAAGTCATGTAAGTACCAGAAGACACACCCCCACAACCCACTATCAGTAATTAGGGATACACGACGTAGTGTTACGGTGTATTATCACATGAACAGACGCAAAACAAGAAAAACAGCTTTGAACTCTGAAACCCTCGATATTTAAATGAACCCATGCAGTGATGAGAAGGTGCATCAATACTGAACATTCGTATCATTTGCCGATATTCCTGCCGATACATGGCCGACATATCTGCTGTAAATGACCGCAAAAATTTCAATATCGGCCGATACCAATATCAGACCGATAATATCGTGCATCCCTAATTTTTAAAAAAATCATAATCCAAAAAATACATCCCACAATGGCACAAATACACAAATACACTGGCAACACTCAGGGATGGTAAAATTAATCCAACTTCAAATAAAAAAATAAGATTGTTCTTGTTCTTATTCTTAGAAATACGACTGAAGAAGTTTGAGTGTTTTTGATCCACTGGTGGTTAAAGAAATCAAGATCTGATCACATTAACAGAACAATCTGAACAAAGAAGCTAAATCGAGTTCTGTCTTTAAAAAAAAGTATCACAGCCTTACTATGTTTGTTCTGTGGCCAAATGTGAATGAACATGTGGTCTTTTTTGTTTGTTTGTTTTTGGAAATAAGAAATAATGAACTGTGAAAAGGCATGTTGGCCTGGATTATGTGTTTAGTTCATTAATATCTTGTGACAGAGGGGCAGACTCTGGAAGAAATTTCTTCTTTCTGCTCCTTTTTGAGATTTTTTTGTTTGTATTGAATGTTTTATTTCATGACAGAATGAAATAAAGTCCTGACCTAAATGAAACATGACAGTAAACACATATCATGGGACAGATTTGAGTCAAGAACATTTCTGTCTTCTTCGTGTATAGATATGCTGCAGATGCTTTTGTAAAGTCTGAATGGAGTTTAACTTCATAAACAGAAATAAAAAATGTCAGATATCACAGACTTTAATTTTTAATCAAAAATCTAAAATATGTTTGAATTCATCCTGAATAAAAGTTAATAATTCAACCATTCATCTCAGATACCTATAGATCTCACATCATCTCTTAGCTAAATCAGAGTTTGACCCTTGACCCCGGACGGCCCAGCTCTACCTTGTGCTGGCGGTGGGAGGGGCTTGTTCTCAGGTAGGGCGGGCCTCTTTGCGTCCAGCAGGTAGTTGTTGAAGAAGGTGACCTCCTGCCTGACGGCGGCCACCTTCTCCCCGTGTTTGTTCAGGATGTGTTTACGCACGAACTCCGGAGCCTGGAGAGGGACAGGAGGTTACCACGGAAACCACAGGACACCACGAGACACACACCAGAAGGACAGACGGACGCACCTTGAACTTCTTCCCACTCAGAGGACAAAGCCACTTGTCTTTGCTGAGCTCCTGAGTGTTGGACGATAAAAACTTCTCCACCTGAGGACACGAGGACAGAGGGACGGTAAAACAGGGGCAGAGGACAGAGGGACAGAGGCAGAGGACAGAGGGACAGAGGGACGGTAAAACAGAGGCAGAGGACAGAGGGACAGAGGCAGAGGACAGAGGGACAGAGGGACAGAGGCAGAGGACAGAGGGACAGAGGGACAGAGGCAGAGGACAGAGGGACAGAGGCAGAGGACAGAGGGACAGAGGGACGGTAAAACAGAGGCAGAGGACAGAGGGACAGAGGCAGAGGACAGAGGGACAGAGGGACGGTAAAACAGAGGCAGAGGACAGAGGGACAGAGGGACAGAGGCAGAGGAGAGAGGGGCAGAGGCAGAGGACAGAGGGACGGTAAAACAGAGGCAGAGGACAGAGGGACAGAGGGACAGAGGCAGAGGACAGAGGGACAGAGGGACAGAGGCAGAGGACAGAGGGACAGAGGGACAGAGGCAGAGGACAGAGGGACAGAGGGACGGTAAAACAGAGGCAGAGGACAGAGGGACAGAGGGACAGAGGCAGAGGACAGAGGGACAGAGGGACGGTAAAACAGAGGCAGAGGACAGAGGGACAGAGGCAGAGGACAGAGGGACAGAGGCAGAGGACAGAGGGGCAGAGGCAGAGGACAGAGGGACGGTAAAACAGAGGCAGAGGACAGAGGGACAGAGGGACAGAGGCAGAGGACAGAGGGACAGAGGGACGGTAAAACAGAGGCAGAGGACAGAGGGACAGAGGGACAGAGGCAGAGGACAGAGGGACGGTAAAACAGAGGCAGAGGACAGAGGGACAGAGGCAGAGGACAGAGGGACAGAGGCAGAGGACAGAGGGGCAGAGGCAGAGGACAGAGGGACGGTAAAACAGAGGCAGAGGACAGAGGGACAGAGGGACAGAGGCAGAGGACAGAGGGACAGAGGCAGAGGACAGAGGGACAGAGGGACAGTAAAACAGAGGCAGAGGACAGAGGGACAGAGGGACAGAGGCAGAGGACAGAGGGACGGTAAAACAGAGGCAGAGGACAGAGGGACAGAGGCAGAGGACAAAGGGGACGGTAAAACAGAGGCAGAGGACAGAGGGACAGAGGGACAGAGGCAGAGGACAGAGGGACGGTAAAACAGAGGCAGAGGACAGAGGCAGAGGACAAAGGGGACGGTAAAACAGAGGCAGAGGACAGAGGGACAGAGGCAGAGGACAGAGGGACAGAGGGACAGTAAAACAGAGGCAGAGGACAGAGGGACAGAGGGACAGAGGCAGAGGACAGAGGGACGGTAAAACAGAGGCAGAGGACAGAGGGACAGAGGGACAGAGGCAGAGGACAGAGGAACAGAGGGACAGTAAAACAGAGGCAGAGGACAGAGGGACAGAGGGACAGAGGCAGAGGACAGAGGGACAGTAAAACAGAGGCAGAGGACAGAGGGACAGAGGCAGAGGACAGAGGGACAGAGGGACGGTAAAACAGAGGCAGAGGACAGAGGGACAGAGGGACAGAGGCAGAGGACAGAGGGACAGAGGCAGAGGACAGAGGGACAGAGGGACAGTAAAACAGAGGCAGAGGACAGAGGGACAGAGGGACAGAGGCAGAGGACAGAGGGACAGTAAAACAGAGGCAGAGGACAGAGGGACAGAGGCAGAGGACAGAGGGACAGAGGCAGAGGACAGAGGGACAGAGGGACAGTAAAACAGAGGCAGAGGACAGAGGGACAGAGGCAGAGGACAGAGGGACAGAGGCAGAGGACAGAGGGACAGAGGCAGAGGACAGAGGGACAGAGGCAGAGAGCAGAGGGACAGAGGCAGAGGACAGAGGGACAGCGGGATGGTAAAACAGAGGCAGAGGACAGAGGGACAGAGGCAGAGGACAGAGGGACAGAGGCAGAGGACAGAGGACAGAGGACAGAGGCAGAAGGACAGAGGCAGAGGACAGAGGGACAGAGGCAGAAGGACAGAGGCAGAGGACAGAGGGACAGAGGGACGGTAAAACAGAGGCAGAGGACAGAGGGACAGAGGGACAGAGGCAGAGGACAGAGGGACAGAGGGACGGTAAAACAGAGGCAGAGGACAGAGGGACAGAGGCAGAGGACAGAGGGACAGAGGCAGAGGACAGAGGGGCAGAGGCAGAGGACAGAGGGACGGTAAAACAGAGGCAGAGGACAGAGGGACAGAGGGACAGAGGCAGAGGAGAGAGGGGCAGAGGCAGAGGACAGAGGGACGGTAAAACAGAGGCAGAGGACAGAGGGACAGAGGGACAGAGGCAGAGGACAGAGGGACAGTAAAACAGCGGCAGAGGACAGAGGGACAGAGGCAGAGGACAGAGGGACAGTAAAACAGAGGCAGAGGACAGAGGGACAGAGGCAGAGGACAGAGGGACAGAGGCAGAGGACAGAGGGACAGAGGGACAGTAAAACAGAGGCAGAGGACAGAGGGACAGAGGCAGAGGACAGAGGGACGGTAAAACAGAGGCAGAGGACAGAGGGACAGAGGCAGAGGACAGAGGGACAGAGGCAGAGGAGAGAGGGGCAGAGGCAGAGGACAGAGGGACGGTAAAACAGAGGCAGAGGACAGAGGGACAGAGGGACAGAGGCAGAGGACAGAGGGACAGAGGGACAGAGGCAGAGGACAGAGGGACAGAGGGACAGAGGCAGAGGACAGAGGGACAGAGGGACGGTAAAACAGAGGCAGAGGACAGAGGGACAGAGGGACAGAGGCAGAGGACAGAGGGACAGAGGGACGGTAAAACAGAGGCAGAGGACAGAGGGACAGAGGCAGAGGACAGAGGGACAGAGGCAGAGGACAGAGGGGCAGAGGCAGAGGACAGAGGGACGGTAAAACAGAGGCAGAGGACAGAGGGACAGAGGGACAGAGGCAGAGGAGAGAGGGGCAGAGGCAGAGGACAGAGGGACGGTAAAACAGAGGCAGAGGACAGAGGGACAGAGGGACAGAGGCAGAGGACAGAGGGACAGAGGCAGAGGACAGAGGGACAGTAAAACAGAGGCAGAGGACAGAGGGACAGAGGGACAGAGGCAGAGGACAGAGGGACGGTAAAACAGAGGCAGAGGACAGAGGGACAGAGGCAGAGGACAAAGGGGACGGTAAAACAGAGGCAGAGGACAGAGGGACAGAGGGACAGAGGCAGAGGACAGAGGGACGGTAAAACAGAGGCAGAGGACAGAGGCAGAGGACAAAGGGGACGGTAAAACAGAGGCAGAGGACAGAGGGACAGAGGCAGAGGACAGAGGGACAGAGGGACAGTAAAACAGAGGCAGAGGACAGAGGGACAGAGGACAGAGGGACGGTAAAACAGAGGCAGAGGACAGAGGGACAGAGGGACAGAGGCAGAGGACAGAGGGACAGTAAAACAGCGGCAGAGGACAGAGGGACAGAGGCAGAGGACAGAGGGACAGTAAAACAGAGGCAGAGGACAGAGGGACAGAGGCAGAGGACAGAGGGACAGAGGCAGAGGACAGAGGGACAGAGGGACAGAGGGACAGTAAAACAGAGGCAGAGGACAGAGGGACAGAGGCAGAGGACAGAGGGACAGAGGCAGAAGACAGAGGGACAGCGGGATGGTAAAACAGAGGCAGAGGACAGAGGGACAGAGGCAGAGGACAGAGGGACAGAGGCAGAGGACAGAGGGACAGAGGGACAGAGGCAGAGGACAGAGGGACAGAGGCAGAGGACAGAGGGACAGTAAAACAGAGGCAGAGGACAGAGGGACAGAGGCAGAGGACAGAGGGACGGTAAAACAGAGGCAGAGGACAGAGGGACAGAGGCAGAGGACAAAGGGGACGGTAAAACAGAGGCAGAGGACAGAGGGACAGAGGGACAGAGGCAGAGGACAGAGGGACGGTAAAACAGAGGCAGAGGACAGAGGGACAGAGGCAGAGGACAAAGGGGACGGTAAAACAGAGGCAGAGGACAGAGGGACAGAGGCAGAGGACAGAGGGACAGAGGGACAGTAAAACAGAGGCAGAGGACAGAGGGACAGAGGGACAGAGGCAGAGGACAGAGGGACGGTAAAACAGAGGCAGAGGACAGAGGGACAGAGGGACAGAGGCAGAGGACAGAGGGACAGTAAAACAGCGGCAGAGGACAGAGGGACAGAGGCAGAGGACAGAGGGACAGTAAAACAGAGGCAGAGGACAGAGGGACAGAGGTAGAGGACAGAGGGACAGAGGCAGAGGACAGAGGGACAGAGGGACAGTAAAACAGAGGCAGAGGACAGAGGGACAGAGGCAGAGGACAGAGGGACAGAGGCAGAGGACAGAGGGACAGAGGCAGAGGACAGAGGGACAGAGGCAGAGGACAGAGGGACAGCGGGATGGTAAAACAGAGGCAGAGGACAGAGGGACAGAGGCAGAGGACAGAGGGACAGAGGCAGAAGACAGAGGGACAGCGGGATGGTAAAACAGAGGCAGAGGACAGAGGGACAGAGGCAGAGGACAGAGGACAGAGGCAGAAGGACAGAGGCAGAGGACAGAGGGACAGAGGCAGAAGGACAGAGGCAGAGGACAGAGGGACAGAGGGACGTCTCACCTCCTGCTCTGGGTCCTTCTTCCCAAACCTGGCTGCATCATCTTCACTCAGTGTCTCTGACGGGGACAGCAGCGGGGACAGACGCTCCTCACACATCTTCTGATGTTCACTCACTGTCCAATCACAGCACAGCTCTGTTACTCTGATGTAAACTCACTGTCCAATCACAGCACAGCTCTGTTACCCTGATGTAAACTCACTGTCCAATCACAGCACAGTTCTGTTACTCTGATGTTCACTCACTGTCCAATCACAGCACAGTTCTGTTACTCTGATGTAAACTCACTGTCCAATCACAGCACAGTTCTGTTACTCTGATGTAAACTCACTGTCCAATCACAGCACAGCTCTGTTACTCTGATGTTCACTCACTGCCCAATCACAGCACAGTTCTGTTACTCTGATGTTCACTCACTGTCCAATCACAGCACAGTTCTGTTACTCTGATGTAAACTCACTGTCCAATCACAGCACAGTTCTGTTACCCTGATGTAAACTCACTGTCCAATCACAGCACAGCTCTGTTACCCTGATGTAAACTCACTGTCCAATCACAGCACAGTTCTGTTACTCTGATGTTCACTCACTGTCCAATCACAGCACAGCTCTGTTACTCTGATGTTCACTCACTGTCCAATCACAGCACAGTTCTGTTACTCTGATGTCCACTCACTGTCCAATCACAGCACAGTTCTGTTACTCTGATGTTCACTCACTGTCCAATCACAGCACAGCTCTGTTACTCTGATGTTCACTCACTGTCCAATCACAGCACAGTTCTGTTACTCTGATGTTCACTCACTGTCCAATCACAGCACAGCTCTGTTACCCTGATGTAAACTCACTGTCCAATCACAGCACAGTTCTGTTACTCTGATGTTCACTCACTGTCCAATCACAGCACAGTTCTGTTACTCTAATGACTCACTGTCCAATCACAGCACAGTTCTGTTACTCTGATGTAAACTCACTGTCCAATCACAGCACAGCTCTGTTACTCTGATGTTCACTCACTGCCCAATCACAGCACAGTTCTGTTACTCTGATGTTCACTCACTGTCCAATCACAGCACAGTTCTGTTACTCTGATGTAAACTCACTGTCCAATCACAGCACAGTTCTGTTACCCTGATGTAAACTCACTGTCCAATCACAGCACAGCTCTGTTACTCTGATGTAAACTCACTGTCCAATCACAGCACAGCTCTGTTACTCTGATGTTCACTCACTGTCCAATCACAGCACAGTTCTGTTACTCTGATGTAAACTCACTGTCCAATCACAGCACAGTTCTGTTACTCTGATGTTCACTCACTGTCCAATCACAGCACAGCTCTGTTACTCTGATGTTCACTCACTGTCCAATCACAGCACAGTTCTGTTACTCTGATGTCCACTCACTGTCCAATCACAGCACAGTTCTGTTACTCTGATGTTCACTCACTGCCCAATCACAGCACAGTTCTGTTACTCTGATGTCCACTCACTGTCCAATCACAGCACAGTTCTGTTACTCTGATGTTCACTCACTGTCCAATCACAGCACAGCTCTGTTACTCTGATGTTCACTCACTGTCCAATCACAGCACAGTTCTGTTACTCTGATGTTCACTCACTGTCCAATCACAGCACAGCTCTGTTACTCTGATGTTCACTCACTGTCCAATCACAGCACAGTTCTGTTACTCTGATGTCCACTCACTGTCCAATCACAGCACAGTTCTGTTACTCTGATGTTCACTCACTGTCCAATCACAGCACAGCTCTGTTACCCTGATGTAAACTCACTGTCCAATCACAGCACAGTTCTGTTACTCTGAACAACATCATCATCATCATCATCATCATCATCATCATCATCCTCATGCTTCCCGGGCTGGAGCCTGAAGGCGCGAGTGCTTACCCTCAGCTGCAGTGATCTTGGCCACAGGCAGGGGGCCCCGTACGTGGATCAGGCCGCAGCGGTGAGGCATCTCGTCCTCGGCGGGATACTCGCAGAAGTTGTAGTAGTCCACAGAGTGCACCAGGCGCAGGTAGAGCAGCAGCCGGTCCAGCACCTGAAACACCGACACGTTAGGATGAGGACCGCAGACAGACGAACGCAAGCAGAAGATGCAGAGCTCCTCCCACCGTCAGCAGCTTGTCGTCCGTCTCCACGGTGACCTCGGAGGAGGCGGGGTCCTTCCCTTCAGCGGCGTCGTCGTTGGCACCCGAGGCCCCCGTGAGCTCCTCCTCTTCGGCGCTGACCTCCTCGATCAGGTAGTCTGTGATGTTCTTCAGGACGGGGTTGGTCTCCATCTGCCAAACAAACAGGCCATCACCAGGTCATCACAAGTCCTCCTGGAACACCTCTGCTCCGTCAGGCCCTGGACAGGAAACCTGTTTCCTCATATTTGATCGTATTTGTTAAAACGCATGAGATCCAGTCAGTGCGCTCTGCTGTCACGGCGCCGTCGTGTTACACTCAGACTGTAAATGTTCTTCATGTTAACAGTGTGAATTCCTTTTATTCATTATTAGCTTTTCCTTCTTAAGGGGGCTGATAAAGCTGAGAGACTTAATTTTCTGCTCTTATCCGTTTTAATGTCTTTATTTGAGATTCCTGCTGCGACACTGAGCATGAGAGAAACTGGGAAAACTGGATTCCCCTTGAGGATTAACTCCTCTGGGTACACGGGGACATTTTTGTCCTTTCAGGAGTTTTTTGCTCAACTACCGTTAAGAACTGAAGTGTTTTACCCAGATACAATAGGAAACTTGTCCCATCTCATGGTAAACAGTAAAAATGACAAATCTTACTATTTTTCCCCAAAACAAAACCCTTAAACTACAGAATGCATGGACTCAATGGGGCATTACTGTCCTCTGTTCACCTGAAAGGGAAGAAAATTATGAATCTGACACTACAAAAAATAACAATGCATCAAAATCAGATTTCTTACTCATCTATCATATATATTTAAGGCTGATCTTTCAACAAATCTCCAGCCCTCCAACATTTATTGTACGGAAAAAAACTCATTTAATGTGTTTTTTTTTTTTTTAATTGAAAACAGTAACATCATGAAATCAAATTGGCATTTAAAGGGTTAAAATAATTACATTTTTGGTAGTTTTGATTAGGACTGAAGTCGATTGAATGATTTAGTCAAAGAAAAGTGAATCTGTTATGTTTTTACAGCAGTTTTTGGAGAGGGCATTTTGTGCTGTGTTCAGGTCACAGGGTGGGAAATTAAAGGGTTAATAAAGTCTGAGGTCACGGGGCGCTCAGCTCTATCGGCTCTGTCCCAGTCTCACGGGTTTGATCCATAATGAGACTAAATGAACTTTAAACAGCTTCTTAATGTGGGTGTTTGGATTACTGATGAAGTTCTGGCAGCGTGGACTGAGACAAGTCAACAGGAAGTTCTTCAGAAAAAACGCACCATAAACAAATCAGAGAATATTTCTATCATCTAAGAAAATAATACCTCATTTTGGAATGCTCTTTTTGTGGATATTAATTGGCACAAGGTGTGGCTTGCTCCTTTAAATGACATTTAAAACTACTCTATAACACATATCCATAAAACACATTTACATCAAGATTCTAACATCCACAACAAATGGCCCTTTATAAAACTGAACCTGAAAGTGGAAATCATTTCTTTTATGACTGCTCGTATAGTTTTACATTTTGGAAAGAACTAGAGAACTACATTCTGCACAAAACATCACATCAATAAAAGAAACCATGTCCTATTGTTAATCTCTATATGTTATCAGGGAAGTTTGATATCCATTAACGTAAATTTCAAATGTCCTAGAACTCCTTCATTGAAGTTCTTCCTAATTGAGGTTGATTTTAATCACAAGTCTCTTTAGTTAATTACAAATAAGCTATGTACATCAATGATCGATATCATGCAGATATTCAACAAACAAGCTGTCACAAACATTAAGAATAATTCTCCTTTTACATGGAATATCCCTGCGAAGTCTGCTGCACCAGGACCTTTTGTTTCAGTTTGTCTGTTATATGACTGACAAACATCTTTATTATGATGTAACTGTAAACCGTGTTGCTGCTGCTGCACTTTAGATGCGACTGATTTTTAGGTTTGTATTCTGCAAACTTTAAATAAAGCTTTTTTTTTAAAAAGGAGTTCTTTAGAGACAAGAACACAGCCGGAAAGGTACCTCTCCGGCCCACAACGCCCCCTTCTGGTCCAGACTGTGGATGAGGCGAGCGGACAGCCGGATGTCGTTCCTCACTACTGGCCTGTGGTGCGTCAGACCGTTAACGGCTCGAACCCGCCGACACAGATCTCTGTTGACCACGGGGGCGAGCTCGCAGTCCCTGAGCTGAGAGAGACGTTCATCTTTAACTCAGCAGCAAATCAGTTTTTGATAATAATAATGATAATAATGATAATAATGATGATAATAATAATAAAAATAACAATAACAATAACAATAATAATAATAGTAATAATAATAATGACATTATTATTATTGATAATAATAATAATAATTATAATGATGATGACAATAATAATAATAATAATAATAACAATATTGTTATTATCATGAGTTACCCTGATGTTCTGCAGGCTCCAGCAGGTCTCCTTGATGTTCACGCTGCGGTCAAAGGTCACCCAGCACCTCCTGAAGAACCTGGGGCACAGACACACGCTCAGACTCAGACATGATCAGTTATCAGGCTGATTCAGACTTCAGTGCCAAAGCTCCGGCGCTGACCACACTCCAGCCTGACGTTCATCAAAACACCTTCTGATTGGTCGGCTGCACAGAGACAGGTGACCTGACTGTGGGTGCCAAACCATGATACCTGCAGAGGACAGACTAACACCAGCTTTGTTGTTTCGGGACGTAAAGAGTTTTCCCACTTCTGTCATATATCGGCACATTATCCTTTTTGTTTTATTACTTCTACTGCCACTTTATTTTTATTTTATTTCATATTTTCACTTTTCCTGCCTCTTTATTTTTATTTTATTTCATATTTTCACTTTTCCTGCCTCTTTATTTTTATTTTATTTCATATTTTCATTTCTCCTGCCTCTTTGTTCTCCATATTACAGATTTAAGGTGCCCTCACTATTTTCTGGATGAGCTGTTTTTGATTCCTCAGGTGTTTTTTGGCTCAAAACACCTGAGGAATCTTTTCCATCCAAAGTTCTCACCTCCTCTCAGGCTGAGGGTCCGACAGCGCCACCCGAAGGAAGCCGGGGTACCTGCGACACAGCTGAGCACAGGGGGGGTGTTAGTACAGAGTTTAGTGCAGGTGTGAGCTGAAGCTCTCAGGTGTGTCCTTACTGCCGTGATCTCCTCCTTGGACACCTCCGGCGGGATGCTCCGGATGAACAGCGACGTGGTGAGGTGGAGGGGGCGGGGCGTGGGCGGGGCCTCCTTCTCGCGCTCCTTCCGCCGCTCTGACACACAAACACCAATGAGCATTAAGCTCCGCCCCCTCCCCCTCTGACGATAATGGTTCACGCTCTTACCGTTCTCTCCCTCCTCCTCCTCTTCCTCCTTCTCGCCGTCAGAGTGGGAGGAGTCAGAGTCGGAGGCGCTGCCCTCGCCGCTGTCTGCCGACACGCTGCGTTTCCTCTTCCTGCCCTGAGAGGAAGGTGGCGGGGTCAAAATCAGCGAGTCAGCATTCAGAGCCGTGTACAGACGAGGGACTCACTTTTTTTGTGTTCTTCTCCTCCTCGTCTTCCTCCTCGTCTTCCTCGTCCTTCTTCTCCCTCTCTTCCCTCTCTTCCTCCTCCTCCTCGCCTTCCTCCTCTTTCTCCTTGTCTCCGTTCTGCTTTGCCTCTTCGTCACAGTCCTGAGATGGAGACAGATTGATTTAGTTTCAAGGATTTGGATGAACTTATTAATCTGATGAAGGTTCAAAGACAAATCCATTTTCATTTTCAGCCTCTGGACTGTGACCTGAGGCCAACTGCCCAAATATTTCATGACTGATTAAAAGCGACGTTTGCACAGAGTAAAATATTTCAGAAAACCCACAATCATTCAGAAATGTGGGAAACTTCTGAGGAATAAAAACTGCAAACTAAAAAAAAAATCAACTATAAAAATTCAGCATACATCTCTGAAATTGTCACCGTCTCTTTTCACTAACAAAAATACAAAAGAATTTAAAAAAAAAAAAATCACCTGCAAAAAACATGTATTAGTCAAAAAATGATTCACTGATAAAAGTGTTTTCTAACTATCCATCTACAATAAAAGGATTTTACTTTTTAAATGTTTGAACACAATATCAGTATCAGCAGATCATAGTTAAAGATATTTTAAAGAACTTTACTAGCATTCAATAAAGGGTTATTAGATGTTTCATTTTATCCAAGAGTGAAACATAAAAAATGTCTTACCCTTTACACTTCATATTTTAGTCGACTAATTTCACAGCAGATTTCATCGACTAAAACTAGACTAAAATGTAAATAATTTAGATGACTAAATTATGACTAAAACTAAAAGACATTTTAGGCAAAAGGTTAAAAGTAAACCTAAATCAAAAAGTGCTGTCAACATTAACACTGGACTATCAGACTGTTTTGTCCCGTATGACCTCTGTGAAGGTCACTCTAACATGTTTGTGACGTGAATTAAAAAGTCTGACGTCTGCTCGCTCCGACCTTCTCGGAGCCTTTAGTCTCCTCCATTTCTTCGCTCTTTGGCTCTTCCGTCCGAGTCTCCATCGACTCGGCGGTGGTCTGAGCGTCCCCCCCGCTGGGCTCTCCTTGGCTCTTGGCCTCCTCCACCCCGGACGCTGCGGGGGCCGTGGGGACCTCCAGGACCTGCAGGTCCAGGTCTGTGCCCCCCTCCATCTTTATCACGGCTGCACGGAAAGACAGACAAACAGGGAGAGCTCTAATTTGATCTGAATTGTTGCAGGAGCTGCTGATGTGGTCTGCTTGGTCTCAGGTCCAGCCCTGACCCCTTTGTCCCTCTGTACCTGCGTCCAGCAGTTTGATGATGGCGGGGGCGTGCTCCATGTCCAGCGACACGTTCTCCAGCCAGTTGTTGTCCAGCAGGAACAGGAAGACGCCCAGCCGGGTCTTCAGGGCAGCCAGAGACTCCGCCTTCTTCGCTGTGATGTCATCAGGGTGGTACTTGGACCTGAACCACTCCTGCTCTTTGTGCTGGAGGAAGAAGTCCTGCAGCTGCTGCCGCCTGAAGTCCAGTTTGTACTGATTATATCGTTTGACCGACTCCGTCTCATCCACGCTGTCCTCCATGTTCAGCAGGAACTCCTGCAGACGGAGAACCGAGAGCTCAGAGGACAAACTTTATTTCACTGAAAATCCTCCAACAAATGAGCAGAGCACTCACCTTAAAGCTCCTCATGACAGGAGGACCGGGAGGAGGAAGGTCAGGGTCCACCATCCCCAACCTGACACAAAAAACAGGAGATTATAATCCACTAAACAAAAACACAAACATGAGATTATAATCCACTAAATAAAAACACAACCATTAGTTTATAATCCACTAAACAAAAACACAACCATTAGTTTATAATCCACTAAACAAAAACACAGACATGAGATTATAATCCACTAAATAAAAACACAAACATTAGTTTATAATCCACTAAACAGAAACACAAACATGAGATTATAATCCACTAAACAAAAACACAAACATGAGTTTATAATCCACTAAACAAAAACACAAACATGAGATTATAATCCACTAAATAAAAACACAACCATTAGTTTATAATCCACTAAACAAAAACACAACCATTAGTTTATAATCCACTAAACAAAAACGCAAACATGAGTCTATAATCCACTAAATAAAAACACAAACATAAGATTATAATCCACTAAACAAAAACACAAACATGAGATTATAATCCACTAAACAAAAACACAAACATGAGATTATAATCCACTAAATAAAAACACAACCATTAGTTTATAATCCACTAAATAAAAACACAACCATGAGATTATAATCCACTAAACAAAAACACAAACATGAGATTATAATCCACTAAACAAAAACACAAACATGAGATTATAATCCACTAAATAAAAACACAACCATTAGTTTATAATCCACTAAATAAAAACACAAACATGAGTTTATCTTAGTTTATAATCCACTAAATAAAAACACAACCATTAGTTTATAATCCACTAAACAAAAACACAACCATGAGATTATAATCCACTAAACAAAAACACAAACATGAGTCTATAATCCACTAAACAAAAACACAAACATGAGATTATAATCCACTCAACAAAAACACAACCATTAGTTTATAATCCACTAAACAAAAACACAACCATTAGTTTATAATCCACTAAACAAAAACACAAACATGAGATTATAATCCACTAAACAAAAACACAAACATGAGTTTATAATCCACTAAAAAAAACACAAACTTGAGTTTATAATCCACTAAACAAAAACACAAACAGGAGTTTATAATCCACTAAAAAAAACACAAACATGAGTTTATAATCCACCAAACAAAAACACAAACATGAATCTATAATCCACTAAATAAAAACACAACCATTAGTTTATAATCCACTAAATAAAAACACAAACATGAGTCTATAATCCACTAAATAAAAACACAAACATGAGTTTATCTAAGTTTATAATCCACTAAACAAAAACACAAACATGAGTCTATAATCCGCTAAATAAAAACACAAACATGAGTTTATCTTAGTTTATAATCCACTAAACAAAAACACAAACATGAGTCTATAATCCACTAAATAAAAACACAACCATTAGTTTATAATCCACTAAATAAAAACACAAACATGAGTTTATCTTAGTTTATAATCCACTAAACAAAAACACAAACATGAGTCTATAATCCACTAAATAAAAACACAAACATGAGTTTATCTTAGTTTATAATCCACTAAACAAAAACACAAACATGAGTCTATAATCCACTAAATAAAAACACAACCATTAGTTTATAATCCACTAAATAAAAACACAAACATGAGTTTATCTTAGTTTATAATCCACTTAATAAAAACACAACCATGAGATTATAATCCACTAACCAAAAACGCAACCATGAGATTATAATCCACTAAAAAAAAACACAAACATGAGTTTATAATCCACTAAACAAAAACACAACCATGAGATTATAATCCACTAAACAAAAACACAACATGAGTCTATAATCCACTAAATAAAAACACAACCATTAGTTTATCTTAGTTTATAATCCACTAAATAAAAACACAACCATTAGTTTATAATCCACTAAACAAAAACACAAACATGAGTTTATAATCCACTAAACAAAAACACAAACATGAGATTATAATCCACTCAACAAAAACACAACCATGAGATTATAATCCACTAAACAAAAACACAAACATGAGTTTATCTTAGTTTATAATCCACTAAATAAAAACACAACCATTAGTTTATAATCCACTAAATAAAAACACAAACCTGAGTTTATCTTAGTTTATAATCCACTAAATTACTTGAATAAACTTAAACAACAGTAGAACTGGGCCTTAAATCTTTATGACAATCTCGTGATAATTGTGTTTGTTTTCAGATTGCTTACCGCCCCTGCAGCGGGTGACCTCCGTGGTGTGGATGCAGGTGAGGGAGATCAGGATGCCAGCCCTGCGGCGCCATCCCTGGAAACGGAGCTCCGCCTCCTCCGTATGGCAGGTCAAACCTGTACGGCTCCCCCCGGTGGTCGTCCCTGGGAACACTGGAACATTAATAAAGAGGCAGCGCCCACAGGAGACGCGCTGGTGCATAAAACAAACTCACCAGTCTCTCCTCATGCGTTTGTGCTGCGGGCTGATGTGTCGGGGGGGAGAGAACCTCTCTCTGCGGCCGCGGTCGTAGTCCCGCCTCCTCTCCCTGCCGCGCTCCCAGTCCCTGAACCCAACAGAACAAAGGTGAACACAGCCCTCAGTCTTCACCTGGACAGTCGATGTCACAGGTTTTGAGTCTCAGTTTGACCACAGCGCCCTGACGTCAGCAGAGCCGAGCACAGCACCCCCACCCTACAGCACCTCCACTGGCTCCTGGTCAAGCATAGACTAGAGCTCAAACTCCTCCTGTACACCTTTAAGGCCATCCACCACCTCGCCCCTCCATACCTGCCCTCCTCCACCCATCTCTCTGTGCCCTCTGCCCGCCTCAGCTCCATGGGGGGCAGGGCCTTCAGCTCTGAACCTCTCTCCCCCCTGGACCTCCAAAACTTAAACTCTCTGTCCCTCTTCAAGTCCAGACTCAAACCCACCTGTTCAGGACTGCCTACTCCATCTAACACCAACCTGCTGCTTGCCTGTCAATGTCTGTTGTGTTTTGTTGATTTAATTGTTGTTGATTTAATCTTGCACAGTGTCCTTGAGTGTCCTGAAAGGTGCTTTTAAATAAAATGTATTATTTTTTATTGTCATTACTCCTCCATCACATGCACAGATGGTTTCTAGACCCCTGGACTGTTGAGGACACACATTTGAGCCTGTGGACATAAAGAGAGGCTGAAACTGATTCTTCAATAAAATAACAAACTTATATAAGTTCTACTTATAAACTAAGTGTTTATATTCATGTTCATTCATATATTCATTATCACACCCGTCCAAACAGTAACAATTTAGAGCATTTTAAGCACGATGAGTGAACACAAATTTTTAAAACTACGAAATTAAACTAAAATTAAAATTAAACTAAAATTAATTAATTAATTAAAATTTCAGGCATAAACTGGCTGTTTGTCTGCCCCTATGTATCAGTATATATTATTTAACCTCATTTATGACACAAACACAAGCCTAAACAGAACCAGACAGGGCCTACCATCATGAAAACTGGAAAACTCAGTATTTATATTTTCAAGCAGTGCAACAACTTACAATTGAAGTAAGTCAGGAAAAAATCTTGATTTTTAATGTTTTAACCTTCTGCTGAAATTAATGTGCATTGATTGATTTAATCGGTATACTGCCCTGCTCTAATAAATCCTGAGGGTAGGGGTGTGCTGCACCTGTCCGGCCAGTCGTCCCTCCTCCTCTCCTCTCGCTCCCTCGACCGCTCCATGTCGCTCCTCTCTCTCCTGAACTTGTCCCGCCTCCTCCTGTCAAACTCGTCGTCGCTGTCTCCCATCGGACTGCCGAACACAAACCAGATTTAATAATGCAAAGGTACAAAGTAAAGAGACAATGACAAACACACGTCTGCAGATATAATCCCTGATTATTGATTACTGATTCTCTGCATCATCATCCATCATCCCTCTTTAATGACTGAGCTGCTGTCTGATCCTTCAGCCTCTGGCTCCTGCTCAGGAGTTTCCTCCAGTCCTCATGTTTTATGATTTATCATTTACTTATGTGCTGATGCCTGTTACAAACCTGATTATCAAGCTGAAGTTGCATGTGTTTAACATCAGTGTTGACATACAGACAGCCTTTCGTTAATCATAGATGTGAGCTGCAGACGTCAACATGGATGTAAAGCTGGCACCAGATGCTCAGCAGAGGCTGCTTTTATTGTTTTATTGGTCAGAGATAAGACAGAAGGCTGGGGATGGGACCTGAGGAAGTTTAACTGATACCAATGTCATCACTGACTGTGTTGATCTGGACTTTCTGTGGTCAGTTTGTTCACCTGAAACAGCAGCAGTAAATGTTTTTACCTGACGATAATGACAATCTCTGATACAGTTCAGCTCAAATAATGTTTGCATCTCTAATATTTACTTGTCCCAGACAGGTTAGTGAGCTGCATGGATCTGGCAGTGACAGCTTATCCTGTTTCTCACTTTCAATGACTGCTCCAAATGTCTGAAACCCGTTTGTGAAGCTTCAATAAAATCAAGTTTATTTATGAATTCACTGAAAACGTTCAAAATATGATGGAACCCCCCAAAACTGAAATCAACAATCACCTGGATCAGTCTGAGGGGCCTCGACATGCTGGTTATGTCAACACAACCAACTCAAGACATCCACCATACTGAACACAGACAGACAGACAGACAGACAGATAGATAGACTAACAGATAGACAGATGGACAGAGAGATAGACAGATGGACAGACAGACAGACACTTCATTGATCTTGAGGTAAGTTCAGGCACCCAGCTCACAGTTCAGTCGACATGACAAACACGACAAAATAATTAATTACATTCGTACATCTTTTATTTCATAAGTTTATCTTTGCTGAGACTTTAAATCTTTTTCTTTGTCTCATTTATCTTTATCTGCAGTGATAAATGTGTGACTCCAGATCCTCCAAACCTCCTTCAGTTGTTATGTATAATTACTAATCACTGCTCTGAGCTGCAGTAGATATTGTCTGTCTTTAATTGTCTGATTGATTCATTAATATTTCACATCAATAAAACCATCAGTCTTCATTATTCACGCTGAAGCCTCTGTGATCTTCATCAGCCTCTTATTAGATATAAAGGTGTGAAATACCTGCTGAGGCTATCAAACACACATTACAGTCTTTGTAAATATATGTATTTATATAAATATAAGTGTATTTTAGCCCCTGCTCTGTATTCTGGTCTTAACCTGAGCAGCAGCACAGCAGTTAGCTGTTAGCTCGGGGACATGAGCACTAATCACAATTAACATTAGTCTTAATTAACTCATCCTCATGATCGTGGAGCAGAATGAGTTTAACCAAATTAAACTCAGAGATGACTTTACTCAAACAAACACAGCAGAGGCTAACGCTCAAGCTAACATTTCACATACAAAAGCACGCAGAAGCTAACAGCGGCTAACATGCTAGTTAGCAGCAGGAGCTAGCCTGTCCCGTTAGAGCATGCGCAGATAAGTCTGATATCAGCAGCAGCCCGAGCTCGCTTCACTCAGGCTGTGACATTATGCTCTGTTATTTGATTTTAAGAGTTTTACCTGAAGTTAAGCTGCTTTAAAACACAGAATTAGCTCAACGGCTAACACGACGGTCCCGCCGACAGCCCAAGATCTCAGAGAAACAACGAGACTTCAGCAGCACTCACTTCCGGTCGGGATTTGTAGTTTTACAGGAAGTGAGGCGAAGCCTGGAGGTCAGGAGGAGAACTACAGGGTTAGACATGAGAGGAGTTTAGGTGAACTCATCAGTGCAGACTGGAGGATAAACAAACACGAGAACAATTACATTTTAATAGAAGATGAAGTTAAAAGATCTTCGCTTCATAAATAATGAGTCCTTTGTCTCTGCTGAAGGGTCATGGCTATACCAGGCCCTCCAAAAACAGTCACTTAATTTGCTTTAATCCTGCCTCATGGTTGTTTGATAAAACACAGTTATGTGTATTTGAGTTCAAGTCAATCAAATCTTATCTTCAAAAAAACTATCAATGCCAGTATGTTGAGTAAATACAGGGAAATGTGTTAATCTAAGTCTTGCTATGTTTGTTTTGTGGAAAAATGTGAATTAACATGTGGACCTTTTTGTTTGTTTGTTTTGTTGGTTGATTTTGATAATAAGAAAAAATGAATTGTAAAAAGACATGTTGGCCTGCAGCTCTTGTTTATTTGTATTATGTGTTTAGTTAATTAATATCTTGTGAGAAAGGGGCAGACTCTGTAAGAGTTTTCTTCATTCTGCTCCTTTCCATTCACATGTTTTAGATTTTTCTTTGTTTGTATTAAATGTTTTATATACTTACAGAATGAAAAAAAGACCTAAACCTATATCAGTGTTGGTATAATCTGTTTTCATGTATTTGTTATTTTTAGATTAGAGATCAGATTATATTAGATATTCCTTTATTAGTCCCACAGGGGGAAATTCCAGATTTACAGCAGCTGCAGGATACAAGAAAAATATAAGAAAGAAGCTTACACATGAAAAATAAAGTAATAACAAATCAAATATGGTAAAATAAACCAGAAATAATTTTTTTAAAAGTATACAGTATATAGTATGTAGTAAGTGGTATATTTACAATCGTTATGTACATGTTGATATTTTATAGATGGAGATTTGAATGTTGGATGTTCTTCGTGATCTAAAGAGAATGTTGGATGTTCTTCATGGGCTTAAAGAGAATGTTGGATGTTCTTCATGGTCTAAAACAGAATGTTGGATGTTCTTCATGGTCTAAAAGAGAATGTTGTATGTTCTTCATGGTCTAAAGAGAATGTCGTATGTTCTTCATGGTCTAAAAGAGAATGTTGGATGTTCTTCATGGTCTAAAGGAGAATGTTGGATGTTCTTCATGGTCTAAAGAGAACGTTGTATGTTCTTCATGGTCTAAAGAGAATGTTGGATGTTCTTCATGGTCTAAAAGAGAATGTTGGATGTTCTTCATGGTCTAAAGGAGAATGTTGTATGTTCTTCATGGTCTAAAAGAGAATGTTGGATGTTCTTCATGGTCTAAAGGAGAATGTTGGATGTTCTTCATGGTCTAAAGGAGAATGTTGGATGTTCTTCATGGTCTAAAGGAGAATGTTGGATGTTCTTCATGGTCTAAAGGAGAATGTTGGATGTTCTTCATGGTCTAAAGGAGAATGTTGGATGTTCTTCATGGGCTTAAAGAGAATGTTGGATGTTCTTCATGGTCTAAAACAGAATGTTGGATGTTCTTCATGGTCTAAAAGAGAATACAGTATATAGTATGTAGTAAGTGGTATATTTACAATCGTTATGTACATGTTGATATTTTATAGATGGAGATTTGAATGTTGTATGTTCTTCGTGGTCTAAAGAGAATGTTGGATGTTCTTCATGGTCTAAAGGAGAATGTTGGATGTTCTTCATGGTCTAAAGGAGAATGTTGGATGTTCTTCATGGTCTAAAGGAGAATGTTGGATGTTCTTCATGGTCTAAAGGAGAATGTTGGATGTTCTTTGGGTCTTAAAGAGAATGTTGGATGTTCTTCATGGTCTAAAAGAGAATGTTGTATGTTCTTCATGGTCTAAAGAGAATGTTGGATGTTCTTCATGGTCTAAAAGAGAATGTTGGATGTTCTTCATGGTCTAAAGAGAATGTTGTATGTTCTTAATGGTCTAAAAGAGAATGTTGGATGTTCTTCATGGTCTAAAGGAGAATGTTGGATGTTCTTCATGGTCTAAAGAGAATGTTGTATGTTCTTCATGGTCTAAAGAGAATGTTGTATGTTCTTCATGGTCTAAAAGAGAATGTTGGATGTTCTTCATGGTCTAAAGAGAATGTTGTATGTTTTAGAGAACAGTAACTCTGTTTTGATCCCACAGAGGATATTCCTGAACATATAGGTTCCGAAGGTGTAACTACCATACACTCTGGGTGGGACGTGTCCCCCCAATAATAGGCTTATTATATCTTAATATGTGACATATGATATGCTCTCCTTTTATGAACCCTGGCTGTAGTGGATCCGTCACTTGTTATTTCTGATTTAATTTCAATTAAGGAAAAACAAGGTAAACAAAACTGTGTGACCACCCCCTCTGATTGTACACTTGGTTGAGCCCGTAAACGCCGGCTCATGGCTTCGTTTGAAAAACCGCTCAGTCCGACTGTCACTGGTGGTCAGCGCCGCCCCTCCATAAACACAAAACATGCACTGTGCGTAGGGCCCCGCGATCCATGAGGGCCCCATTTTACTGAAGAGGACACATTCTCTGCTGTCTGATGCAGCCACGACCCGCTCTGTGGACTACAGGCCTGATATTTTCCATTTAAAGTGTGGCTGTTACCGTCGTTGTCTGTCAGTTATGTCATTTTGCAGTGCAGCCGATGTTCATGTGAACATCTGATCTAAATACCGCCTAAATCATGCAGCATCTGTGGGCGCTCTTCAGTGTGCCGGTGAGCGTAAAGACGCAGACAGACGATCATCACAGGGACAGTGAGGGACCATCAGTCACTTTGTGTGATTGTATAAATCAATCAGTGTCTTGACAGCTCATGTGCTCTGTTTAAGTGACACAAAGACTTAAAAACTGACGAGTCAGCCTTTTGATGAATCAAATCTCAACATCCTTCATCAGTCCAGCTCCTGTTTTCACTCACTCACTGTTTTCTAAATGGTAAATTCATCCTGAGGGATCCTCCATCACTTATTCTCCATGATATAAAAACAGTCTTTGAAGGATTAAGCTTCAAACACAGTCTACTGTTTCAGCAGTTCTCAACCTGTGGGTGGAGGCCCATAAGGGGGTCTCAGAGCTGTTTTCAGTGGAAGGTGCATAAATCAGGTAAAACTGTGGCTAACATGTCTTCAGTGTATGGAGGCCCTGAGAGGACAAACATCCATCAGAGTATAAACCAGACTACACCACTGGAAGGTGAGTCTGTATGTGTGAAATAAAAAAGAAAAACTTTGTGGCATAAACACCCCAGCTGATCGCCTGCAGTCGTGAGACAGAAGAGAGGATAATTCAGCACAGATGTGGACTGGAGATTAAATTTCCCTACGGCCCTGATTTTTCAATGTCTCGTTAACTGCATAAACATTCATCTCTGTTGAAAAAGGAGTGGTTGATAATCGACCAGTTGGTGGTTTATGTCAGAGAAATTGCAGAATGTTCTTTAAATGTGAACTCAAATGGTCAATGTATTCCTCAAAACTATGTTCTAGATGAGCAAATCAATATATGAAATTGTGAATTGTGGGAAATGCGCTTAAAAAAATAATGTCCGGGGAAGGGCTCACATTTGGACCCCCCCAATATCTATACCACAGTTATGCCCTTACTGAGTTTTAGATGACCCCCATGATGGTCATATGACAAACTCACATGTTGGCTGTATGGTGTAAACTGTAAATAGTCTATAATGTTCTTGTGCTTAATTTTCATTTGAGTCTGTTTGGTGCCCGAGGGTTCACGCTGAGGTCAGGACACCATTATTTACGTGACCTTGAGTTGTCAGGGTGGAGCCTGTCATTGAGGGTCATCCAATCATTAGTTATGACACCATTAGAAACTTCAATCGGAAAATGTCTTAAATGTCTTAGGATGGTGTGTTTGCCCTGTGATATCTGACTGACATGTTAAATTAAAACAGGGTGTGCCCCTGACTGTCGGCTGGGATGGGCTCCACCCCCCAAGACCCTGAAAAGGTTGGGTGGTGTAGACGACTGATGGATGAGTTAAGTTCTGCCTCGTGGTGCTGCGCTGATACCTCCCTGACTGTCTCCTGAAGGTCTGGGGCTTCTGCTAGATCATGTGCAGAGACTCACAGAGAGGCACAGGATTGTATTTTTGCTCATATCTGACAAGCCAATATTTCCAAACTCATTATCTCTGATTCCATATTTTATTTATACTTGTGTTGAGCACATGAAGCCTCCACTTGACCTGTTCCTCTCACGGTGACACACCATTTATTTTAGGAAGAGGTGTGAAGAAAGAAAAACAGCATTTTATTCTTAATAAATGAAGCTGTTTATTTATAAAGTGGTATTTCAGGCGAACCATCATGCTACACTTGTACACTGCCTGATTTAGAGTTCCATGTCCTGTGTCTTCCCAAGAGATTGATAAAGCTCTTGTCGAACGGAATCGAATCAAATCAGCTGCAGCTCTTTTTCCCTCCCCTTTGGAGAGCCTCTGGCCTGAGGGGGCGGGGCTACAGGATGCTATGATAATGAGCTCTGCTCTGATTGGCTTTTCAAACGATGTCTGATTGAACTTCAATGACGTGTTTATGGAGCTGTTACTGAATCTGTCTCTGTGGTTCAGTCTTGTGTCTGTAAAGACAAAACTCCTTCAATCAGGTTGTTAAATAATGATCCCCCCTCTGCACCGGCACAGTCAGCCTCTTCCCTCTGGATGGTTTTTAGTCCTGAGGTGTCAAACAAAACGGGACAAAAACAGCTGCTGTGACTGAGCTGAATGAGCTGTATGATATAAGTACAAACATGTTTATTTATTTATTTAAGTCCTCATCTGTTCTCTCTCTGGCTCTATTCACAGTCGTCAGCGTTAATTTATTTCAGTGATTTGATGAGTTGATTAATCTCTCTCTTTTTGCCCTGATTTTTGGAACCTTAATCACTTGACAATTTTATTGATTTTATAGCTTTTTTTTTTTTTAATATCTGACATATATTTAAATGTTCCTCTGTTATGTTACACCTGATTTATAATTTGTGTTATGATGGATGTCTCTGTCTCTACGGCTGCAAAACAAGTTTACTCACAGGTTCAAATAAAGTCACCTGATTACTGTTATCATTATTATCATTATCAATATTATTATTGTTATTATTATTATTATTATTATTATTATTATTGTTATTGTTGTTGTTGTTGTTATTGTTAATGTTATGACTGAAAATGATTCAAACAACACTAAAATTCATGAAAAATATCATTTTGTTCACGATTATAGGCTCAGTTAAATAGCTAAAGGGCCTGGTATTGTTCTGTGCCCAGGTCCTCTAAGTAACTGACTCCGGCCCTGCACAGCTGCATGCCTCTGCAGTGATTTGTGCTGGTCTGGTTTGCTGTATTTTATGGACTATGAAATCTGTCAGCTGTTTTTTTAAGTTATTCTTTTAAATCTGATTAAAACTGAAGAATAAAAACTTTAATCCTCGTGAAGTATCGCGGGAACTCAGAGTCTGGTCGAGATCCAGCATGTTGATGGTTTAATGTTTAAAGATGGAAACGCACCAGGTGGTGGTTGTTTGTGTTAAAGAGGAAGGAGGTGAATCCAGCAACCTCAGATCTGACAGTCCAGCAGTTCACGGAGAGACACCGGGGGCTGCAGGTCCGCCAGGCCGGCCGATGGAGGAGCAGCAGCCGGGACAGGGAGCGCTGACAGCGGGCTGTAGCTGCGAGAGCCCGGATGCTCAGGTGAGGGTTCTTCTCACAGGAGCCAGACAGACACACTCAGGCTCTGCCCTCTGAAGGTCTCATGAAGGACTTTTGTACCCATGAAGTCATTTATGGAGAAAAATCCTCCATAACAGCAGGCCGCAGAGCAGGCCGCCGCAGCCGGGTGGTTTCCTGACACACGCAGGCCGACATGTAGGCGTGTCCGGCGGGGAGGCGCAGAGCGGGGACCTCGCTGTCTTCGTGGAGTGTTGTTGCTCCATGTTAGGGTGTTCATGTCAGGCTGTACTCAACATTAAAGCTGTGGTCCTCATACACAAACACTGAGCACGAAGTGAAATCTGCTTCTGATGAGTTTTACAAAGAAAAATAAATAAAAGCCTGCTAATACTTCACATCTTCATCCTTCATCTTCATCCTGTTTGCAAGGCTCAGGTCGTGCTGGCAGAAGGTTCAGCAGGTTTCCAGCCCCTCTTCAGACATTCCCTGGTGTTTCAAGACCAGGTCCAGCAAGTTGTAGGTCTGCCCTGGGGTGCCCTCCTTTTTGGTGGTGCCTGGAAAACCTCCATGGAGGTGATCAGGTGTCCAGACCACCTCACCTGGATCATTCCGGTGTGATGGAGCAGCAGCTCTGAAGCGTTCTGGTCCTCCTTCGTCCACCTCAGAGTTCTTGACGTATATAATCTGATTTTAACCCTGCACCAGTGTGCACGGTTAATGTGCTCACGCCATAAGAGTCTCAGTCCCTGGGGGGGCCAGAATCCAGTCCCGTGAAATACCAGCCAATCACACTGCTGTTTCAAGCTGTAACCTTTAACCCCTGTGAGGCTTAGGGATCCAGGCTCATCAGGAAGAAATGGACCACAGACGGGTCCTCCTGCCTCAGACTAGCAGTATACACTGGCAGAAGTCACCTTGGCTATGATGTTTGAGGAAGCACAGCTCCAGAGTCTGCCTCCTCTTCTTTTTAACCTTTGGCCTTCACTGAAGGGAGCAGCCTGTGCAGGTCACTCACAGTCATCGTCCTCGTCCATAACGTACTCTGCAGAAATGTGCAGCTACAAGACAAGACCGTCATGTGGAAATGAAATCATGAAATCATGCAGAGTGCTGCAAAACAGTTACAAGATTCAACTAAACCAGGCCAAAGGAAAGCTCATCAGCCATCGTTGATGTTACTGTGAGAGACAGACCTCTAAAGCAGATGTGTAGAAGGCCCGCCTGATTCATCTCCTGGCTAAAATAGACAGAAAATGCGAAAAACAGAATCATATGTACCTCGTACTGTCTCATATGTATGTCTTCAATGGTATGATATAGGGCTGAGCGATATAACCTAAAGTAAAGTCCCTGATTTTTTTTCCCACAAAACTCGATTTACGATTTTAATCGATTTTTTCCCTCTTAAAAAAACAAACAAACAAAAAAAAAACTCCAGGTGACACAAAGATGACATGACTTCAAAATATATTCCCAAACTAAACAGACTTTCCCTCTTGTAGTTAAAATGCATGCTGTAACTTAAGTATAAAATATTGATTATGTAGTTTGAATGTTGGGAGGCCGGATCAATATTTAATCCAATTCAAGAAACAGTAAAAGCCCAAACATGTGCCTGTGCAAAACCTGACTTCATTTATATTTTCAAACATTGCAACAGCTTATGATCAGAGTAGGTTGAGAAAAAAAAATCAAGATTCTTCTGCAGAAACTAATTTGAATTAATTGATTTAATCAGTATATTGCCCAGCCCTAGTGTAGTATATCACAGGTAAGAGAAACACTGTATGGTTACACTTCCTGTTTGTGCTTTTTGAAGTAAGAGCCTGTCTGGCCCCCCTGTCGAGGTCCTAGGTCAGTTATTTGATGTTGATGTATTTCCTCAAAAGAGACTGGGCTGTGAGGACAGGTAGACCCAGCCAACACACACGTGGTATGAAAGTGTGTGCGTGTGTGTCTGTGTGTGTGTGTGTGTGTGTGTGTGTGTGTGTGGGGGGGGGGCATGGATAATGTTTCATCAAAACATCTTTGAACTCTCTCCTTGCTTCCACAGGAAGTGAAAGAAGAACAGGAAGTGGATAGTCGAGCCCTGGAGTCCTGTGACGAACCAGCCCCAACAGCGGGTCTCTTACGGGATCACCAAGCCTACACTGAAAACAAACCATACAGCTGTGATCGCTGTGACAAGACATTTAAAAGACCAAGTGCCCTCAAAGTCCATCAGCGAATCCACACCGGAGAAAAACCATATGGCTGCGACCGCTGCAACGCCAAATTCACTCAGTTAGCAAACTTAAAGGGACACCAGCTCATCCACACAGGGGAGAGGCGGTTCAGCTGTGATACCTGCGGGAAAGCCTTTGATACATCAAGTCATTTAAAAGTCCATCAACGCATTCATACTGGAGAGAAACCATACAGCTGTGACCAGTGTGATGCCAAGTTCACCCAGTTAGGACATTTAAGAGGGCACCAGCGCATCCACTCAGGAGAGAAACCATTCAGCTGTGATCAGTGTGACAAGACTTTTCATACATCAAGTGCCCTGAAAGCTCATCAGCGCACGCACACTGGAGAGAAACCATGCAGCTGTGAGACCTGTGGGAAAACCTTCTACACCCCAAGTGCCCTGAAAGCCCATCAGCTCAGTCACACTGAGGATAAACCGTTCATTTGTGAGAAATGTGGGAAGTCCTTCAGCACAGCCAGGTGCCTGAGAGTCCACCAGCATGTCCATACTGGAGTGAAACCATACAGCTGTGATCAGTGTAAGGCTGGCTTCACCAGGATCACCAGCCTCAAAGCTCACCAGCGTGTTCACTCAGGGGAGAAACCGCATAAGTGTGATGAGTGTGGGAAGTCGTACGTGTCAGCGGTCAATCTCCGCGTTCATCAGCGCATCCACACCGGGGAGAATCCTTTCAAATGTGACGAGTGTGGGGAATCATTCCCTGGATTGGGGGATTATAGAGTTCATAAACGGAAACACTTTGTAGAGAGGGAGCTGAGCTGTGACGTGTGTGGGACGTCCTTCGATAAACTAAGTGACCTTAAAGTCCACGAGCGCATTCACACTGGAGACATGCAGTACATCTGTGATCAGTGTGGGAAAAGTTTCGCAAAACTTGGCCTTCTTAACGTCCATCAAAGGGTTCACACCGGAGAAAAACCATACGGGTGTGAGTTTTGTGGAAAGAAATTCAGGACATCATGCAGACGCAGGGATCACATGCACATCCACACCGGAGAGAGACCGTACAACTGTGAGCAGTGTGGGAAAAAATTTGCAGGACGAACAACGCTTCACAGACACAGACTCACTCACACAGGAGTGAAACCATTCCGCTGCCTTCAGTGTAGGAAGTGTTTCACAAAGAAATCAAGCCTGAAACTTCATCGGCGGATACACACTGGAGAGAAACCATTTGGTTGTGACTTTTGTGAGAAAGCCTTTAGAGCGCGTGCCAATCTGGAAATCCACAGACGTGTTCACACTGGGGAGAAACCATTCAGCTGCGACTTTTGTGACAAAGCCTTCAGAGCTCGTTTAAACCTTCAAATCCACAGACGGATTCATACCGGAGAGAAACCATACAGCTGTGATAAATGTGATGCAGCGTTCACACAGGCGTGTAGCTTAAAGGCACACCAACGGGTTCACTCCTGAGAAGAGCCTCTGTGAGGAAAGGAAACATCACTTAAAGAGAATTTAAAGACCAAAGGGGTATCCTCATATAATGTTATGTATTCTTCAAAACTGAGCTGAAAGTGTCCTTGACATGCTCACATTATATAAATAAAGATATGATGGAGGTCAGGTTGGTACCGACCCGGTTATCTTCCTACAATAGTTTCTTAAATTCTTTTGTAATCAGTGATGACATTTCCTGTGTCTGCATGTCTGCTGAATGTAAAACTCCAAATAAAAGCCTGTTTCAGTTTCAGATGAAGTTCTTTTTACAAACAGGATTTCAATCCGCAGTTAGACAATAATTATAATAATTTAACCTAAGTTCTTTTCTGCTCTGCAGTTAGTGTTCAATAGAGGGTATGGAAAAAAGATCTGCCATATTTATTTCTTCTTGACCTCTTCAACTAAACACAGTGACTCATAGTCATGGCAACATTGGCTGTGACATAATTAAGACAGCCCGAAACGTTTGAAAATTTGATAATTTGTAGTATTTTTATTTTTTAACTGAATAAAAAAAATCGACTTAGCTGTAGGTGTGAAAATCATCTTTAAATAAGCAGTGATTTATTACATTTATTAATTTTAATAATCAGTTAAAAGAAGTGCTAAAGCTAAAATTAGAAAAGTATAATGTTCTCTAATATTCTGTCTACCAACATCTGCTGCGTAATCTTAATTAAACAAAAACATCAGAACAACTTGCTAATGTTTTGTACAGTTCTGACAGTGTGCATCAGTTAGTCCTGAATTTAAAAGTCAATAAAGTTAATTAACATTTGGAGTTACTGATGTCCAGGTTTCACTGTGTTAAGAAACATTTACTGATGTTATTTCCTTCTCCTCAAATCTTTCTGAACTTCAATCATCAGCTATCCTGACACCCTAAAGCAGGACCATACTGGTCTGCGTATTCACAGCTCAGATGTTAACTCCTCCGTCACATTTCAACACAAGAACAATCGACAAAGAGGCGAGAAGGAGGGCTGTGTGTGTATGTGGAGCTCTGGCTGTGCCATGAGCTCTGTGGAGACCTCAGAATAAAGACTGGGACTTTAATTGAAGTTTTACTGTAGGACCACAGGCAGGAGGATTCTGTACTGGCTGTTGTTGGAAATAAAGTTTAATAAAATCATCTCTGAATGATTTCCATTACCTCTCAAATAAGCTCAGCCTGCAAGGACGATCACATTGGGAAGAGAAATAAAAACCTTGAGATGACCTGGTTTTCCCTGAAGTGTGATCGTGACAGACATAAATATTCAAAAATTATTCGTCTGTCAGAAGAAATTTCTGTACATGAATCATGCAGTGCCAGAGGATTCACTGATGTTTTTTTTCAGAGGTTGAACATTTGAACAAATCTGTCGGGAAAAGTCAAAATTCAGACATTAATTTAAATTTATGAATCTTTTTAAGAATTCATTTTTTCACAGACTATTGAAAAGTTTTAAATCCTCCCCAAACTGACCACGTTGATGCAGAGCTCCAACTGAAAACAGCAGCCTGATGTAAATTTAATTCAAGTCAAACATAGATGTGTAAACTTAGATGCTTCTCGGCTGCTTAGACAGAGTTCATTGACTGAATCCAGAGTGACTCTGAATTAGAAATGAAAATCCTGAGACTGATCATCATCACAACAGTTTATTTTCTTATTCAGAACAAAGTGTGACCAAAGATTTCTGTTTCATGTTTGTGAAAGAGAGAGAGATCACGCTCCGTTTTATCAGAGCTCAGATGGTCAGAGGTGAAAGGTCATCACTCGGATCACCCTCGGTAGTCTGCTTGAGGAGGTCGAAGGCTCCTCGGTTACCTGAGCTCTTAACCTGAACGTGAACGTCACTGAGCTCCAGGGTCAATCAAAAGCATTGTTAGATTATTTATCAGAGTTCATGTTTCACCAGGTACTAGGATGGATCAGGGGGAAGTCTTCTGATTGGTTCGTCCAGTGGAAGAGGCGGAGCCAGACACCTGGAGCGTAAGAACATTTAGATTTAGCATGAGCCATTTTCAAAGACACACTCCAGAATCATAATAAAGTACATTAATGCAGATTGCTCCATATCAGAGCAGAGTCTGAAAAGAAAAACCACATCACTGCTCTCCCGCAGCCACCAACACTTCATCTTTACCACCATCCACTCAACACCAACAGGAATTCATCACTTTGAGCTTCAGTGTGATCAGAAACACGCTAAAAAGGGCTGAGCTGATTCAATTTGGAGGTAAAAGGTCAAAGGTCGTTATAGCTCATGATCATCCCCTGCCTATGGAAGCTTTGAGCGATTTCTGTTAAACTTTGCACCAGTGTGGTCAGTGAAGGCCACAGAGAAGGAGCCTCATGTTCATCCCTGCATCTGAATGTTGGACAAATCAAAGCACCAGTGACTCCACTCTCGGGGGCGGCCGTCAGGAACTAGCATGTTTTTCTGGGGTATAGTTAGCATAGAAGGAAACAAGTGTGCACTATGGCATATAGGGTGCATAGATATTGGTAGCAGTTTGTTCTTGCTGGGGTGGGTGGTACTAGTGTGTACCTGTGGGGGTATTAGTGTTCACAGACAAGGTACTTATGTGTATTAATTGGAATATAGGGCACAAAGAGGGGTTCTCGTGCTTACTTGCTGGATAATACTTGATTTTTATTGGGGCGTTAGTGTAAACTTGTTCAAGTTTAGGATACAAAGAAGGGTCCTTGTTTGCACTTGCTGGGTTGTAGGTACCATGGAGGGGTACTCTTGTGTGTTCTTGCAGGGTTGAAGAATTCACTGAAGGTTACTAGAAGAGAGCAGTGGTGCCAGACCTTCTTTCCTCAGAGCCCCCTTTGAGATCCAAGGGCACAGGGGACACATCAGCATAGTGGATTTACTACCTCCACCAAGCAGGTTGGTTTGTTTGTCTGTTTGTTTGTTTGTTTGCAAGATTACTGAAAAACTACTGCACAGATTTTGCTGAAATGTTCAGGAGATGTTGGTAATGGCCCGACTTAGACATGATTAAATTTTGGTGGTGATCCAGATAACCTCCATTAGTGAACGCTGAATGGTTTTTGCTCAATAACTGTCTAACTAATAACGATATCAACATGATTCTGAGTGCTGGGTGTGTGTTTTCAGGGTCACGAATCATATTATGATGGTAACTTTATCATAAACTGTTGCTTGTAGGTGTAACAGCAGTGTGTGAGCGACCTTGGTGGAGGTTTGTGCTCTCCGAGTGCTTTCTAGTTTGTTTATATCTTCGACCGCCCCTTAGATAGATTACTTCTCTTATTTGTCTTTGGAGCCCTTCCTGTCTCCTTGTTTGTGTTTTTAACCCCTTCTGTTGCTTGCTCATGTTTTTCAGGCTCGTTTCAGGCTCTTAAATAAATCTTTGGGTGCATTATTTTGTTTATTTCCCCTCACACTGCTCATTTTTCTCTGAAGTACTTCAGTGGCGTAGTTTCCCTCCAGTGCCTCCCTACACCCAGGACCATTAAAGCAGAGACCGCAGTTCCTCAGTCCTGGTTCCACCTCCATGTTAATGCTGACTGGTCTCACCTGTCCTCTCCCCCGTCCTCGTCCAGAGAAGACGGTGGTCATGCCGTGGTTCTTGGGTACACGCCTGAGGGCGCGGCTCCTGGAGTCCTGCAGCTCTGTCAGGAGCTCAGGGCTGCTCAGGGTCATGGCAGCTGCACACAAACAGCCGTCAGTCACCGTGAACAACAGCGTGACATCAGACCTCCGCACACCTGAGGAGAGCTCACCTGGTCTGCTGCTGGGGCGAGGAGAGGAGGACGCCGAGGACGAGGCGCTGCTGGGGGAGGAGGTGGGTGTGGAGCTGAAGGGGGAGGGCAGGGGTGAGGAGGGGGAGATGGGGGAGGGGGTCTGTGTTTCACCGGGTTCACCGACGTCGCTCTGAAACCGAAATCTGTTCCGACACTCTGAAAGACAAAGACGGACAGGTAAGCACCTTTTTACACCTGCCCTCCAAGGATACAATGAAGCATCCTAACTGTCCTCCAAAGACACGTGAAGTGTCCTAGCTGTGAAGCATCCTAACTGTCCTCCAAGGACACAATGAAGCATCCTAACTGTCCTCCAAGGACACAATGAAGCATCCTAACTGTGAAGCGTCCTAACTGTCCTCCAAGGACACAATGAAGCATCCTAACTGTCCTCCAAGGACACAATGAAGCATCCTAACTGTCCTCCAAAGACACGTGAAAGTGTCCTAGCTGTGAAGCATCCTAACTGTCCTCCAAGGATACAATGAAGCATCCTAACTGTCCTCCAAGGACACAATGAAGCATTCTAACTGTCCTCCGTGGACACAATGAAGCATCCTAGCTGTGAAGCATCCTAACTGTCCTCCAAGGATACAATGAAGCATCCTAACTGTCCTCCGTGGACACAATGAAGCATCCTAACTGTCCTCCAAGGACACAATGAAGCATTCTAACTGTCCTCCGTGGACACATGAAGTGTCCTAGCTGTCCTGGAGTGGAGCAGCATGAGACGCTGAGTATTTCTGACTGACCTCTGTTGTTTCGTTGTTCTTTTATTCTGTAACATAACATAGAGTTTAATAATTGTACTACTGCAAACTACTTTGGGTATCAAGTGCAATGAAGGGCAATAGTGAATACTTGCTGGGGTAAAGGGCACATACCAAGTCACTTGTGTGCCCTTGCTTTGGGTTTAAGTCTCATAGTGGGGTACTAGATTGTAATTGTCGGAGTAAAGGGAACAAAGAGAGGGGCTGGTACATACTTTTTGCATTATGGGAAGTAGAGAAAGGCAATAGTATGTACTTGTTTGAGTACAGGGTACAAAGAAGGGCACTGGTGTGTTGTTGTTGGGTCAGGTGTTACATACAAAGGTCCCAGAGTGTTCTTGATGTGGTGTAGGTTACACAGCAGGCGATTGCTGAGGGCTATTCTGGGATGTAGGGTATATGTCAGGGTTCTTGTTTGACTTGTTTGAACAATAAAACTTCAACCTTCCCTAACGTGATTACTTCTGTTTGTCTCTCAAGAGCATCTTGTCTCCTTGATTGTCTCCTTGACTGTTTCCTTGTTTGTCTCCTTGGTTGTCTCCTTGCTCTATCTGCCTTGTGACCTGCTGTGTTTTTAACTCCTGAATGTCTTCTCCTCCCTCCAGCGTCTCCCTGGGGGAGGAGAAGATGGTACCTTGGAGAAACTCGGCCTGCAGCTCTGGACTCCTCAGAGACAGAAGAGGAGGAAGAGGGGAGGAGGAGGAGAGGGGCGGGGTCTCTGAGGTAGATGATGAAGATGAGGAAGAAGATGGTGGAGGTGAAGGTGAAGAGCTCATGGTGTGTCTTCTGTGGGAGGAGCTGAAAAGAGATTGAAGGTCTTGGTCAAAGATCTCAAACATCCTGACGTGATGGAGCTGCACCAAGAACGTCCGTCTGTCTGTCTGTCTGTCTGTCTGTCTGTTTCTTTGTCTGTCTGTCTGTTTGTCTGTATTTTTGTCTGTCTGTCTTTTTGTCTTTCTGTCTTTTTGTCTGTCTGTCTGTTTCTTTGTCTGTCTGTCTGTTTGTCTGTCTGTTTCTTTGTCTGTCTGTTTCTTTGTTCGTCTGTTTCTTTGTCTGTCTGTCTTTTTGTCTGTCTGTCTGTCTGTTTGTCTGTATTTTTGTCTGTCTGTCTTTTTGTCTTTCTGTCTGTTTCTTTGTCTGTCTGTTTCTTTGTTCGTCTGTTTCTTTGTCTGTCTGTCTTTTTGTCTGTCTGTCTTTTGTCTTTCTGTCTTTTTGTCTGTCTGTCTGTTTCTTTGTCTGTCTGTTTCTTTGTTCGTCTGTTTCTTTGTCTGTCTGTCTTTTTGTCTGTCTGTCTGTTTCTTTGTCTGTCTGTTTGTCTGTCTGTTTCTTTGTCTGTCTGTTTCTTTGTTCGTCTGTTTCTTTGTCTGTCTGTCTTTTTGTCTGTCTGTCTGTCTGTTTGTCTGTATTTTTGTCTGTCTGTCTTTTTGTCTGTCTGTCTGTTTCTTTGTCTGTCTGTTTCTTTGTCTGTCTGTTTCTTTGTTCGTCTGTTTCTTTGTCTGTCTGTCTTTTTGTCTGTCTGTCTGTTTCTTTGTCTGTCTGTCTGTTTGTCTGTCTGTTTCTTTGTCTGTCTGTTTCTTTGTTCGTCTGTTTCTTTGTCTGTCTGTCTTTTTGTCTGTCTGTCTGTCTGTTTGTCTGTATTTTTGTCTGTCTGTCTTTTTGTCTGTCTGTCTGTTTCTTTGTCTGTCTGTTTCTTTGTTCGTCTGTTTCTTTGTTCGTCTGTTTCTTTGTCTGTCTGTCTTTTTGTCTGTCTGTCTGTTTGTCTGTCTGTCTGTTTCTTTGTCTGTCTGTCTTTTTGTCTTTCTGTCTGTCTGTCTGTCTGTTTCTTTGTAACTTTGTTAAATTGTACAGTTTTTCCCAGTTTTGATAAGACCTCCACAGACAGGGTCAGAAACGCCTTGTTGGAGGTGATAAAACGTTATTTCACCAACTCCACACTTTTTATCACAAAGTCCAAGAACCTGAGAGCCAAACTTTACCCTGCAGCAGCTGTTAATGTTCATGCTCTTCTACGTCTTTTATTTTATTACTCCATAAAGAAAAGAGATCTGCCTGGCTTTAAACAATCATTCATCTCCGCTGTAACTGAATCACCAAAAGCCAAATCAGGTTTTTATATTTTAATGCCAGAGCATTGAGGCCCTGCTGCTGTTTTAAAGGCCTGGAGCTGTAACTGTGGAAACGAGCTGAAAAACTATGAACGACTGCACAAAAGAAGAAAATAAAGAAACACATTTCACTCCAACGTCTGTATTTCAGTCCAGCTCCACTAAGGAGTCCATGAATCCTTCAAAGGTTGAGGAGAGTGTGTTTGGCTTTTCAGAAAGGATTTACACACGTGAACAAAATTGTTGGTACGCTTACTTTAAAGAAAGAAAACCCACAATGGTCACTGAAATAACTTGAAACTGACAAAAGTAATAATAAATAAATATTTACTGAAAACTAACTCATTAAAATCAGACATTGGTTTTGAATTGTGGTTCAACAGAATCATTTTAAAAATCAAAATAATGAAACTGACCTGGGCAAAAATGATGGTGCCCTTAATTTAATATTCTGTTGCTTGTTCCTGACTGTGAAACCACCAAACAGCAGCAAATCAAACACACGTGTTTGTGAGTCTTCGGCCGAACTCACGACAAACCGTCTCCAACACTCAAGGCCATTTTATTAGGCACACCTGTGTCGTCCGGGGCAGACCCCCTTCACCTTCAGAGCTCCTTCATTTTGGTGTCATACTTTCAACAAGGTGAGATGTTGGTCCACATGTCCTGCTCCACCACATCCCAAAGCTGCTCTACTGGACTGAGATCTGGTGACTGTGGAGGCCACTGGAGTACAGTGAAGAAACCAGTCTGAGATGATCTGAGCTCTGAGACATGGAGCTGCTGAAGTCTCCATCAGAAGATGGTCCACTGTGGTCATAAAGGGATGGACGTGGTCAGCAACAATCCTCAGGTAGGCTGTGGGGTTTGAACCATGCTCAGGTGGGACTAAGGGACCACCAGCAGCAGCCTGAACCGCTGATCCAAGGCAGGATGGATCCATGCTTTATGATGTTCACACCAAACTCTGAGCCTACATCTGAATGTGGAGCAGAGATCCAGACTCATCAGACCAGGAGACACTTTCACAGTCTTCTGTGGTCCAGTTCTGGAGAGTCAGACCCTCAGGTTCTGTTCTCAGCTGACAGGAGTGGACCCTGATGAGGTCTCCTGCTGCTGTGGACCATCTGCTCCATGATTGGAGCATCAAAAAGGTATTTTGGCCCAGAAAACTGCTGAGTATTTTCTCTTCTTCAGACCATCCTCTTTAAACCCCGGAGATGGTTGTGATGCTCGGTTTGAGCTTCAGCAGGTCGTCCTCACCACGTCTACATGACTAAATGAGTTGCTGCCATGCGATTGGCTGGTTTTCACAATAAAGCCTGTTGTAATATAAGAACATGTAGGCAGTCCTGATCTTCTTGATCCAGATCAGGACTTGGTCCAGTAAGCTCACCTTGAGGTCCCGCTGGTCCTTGTTCAGTCGGCTCCTGGTCTCCTCAGAGGACTCATCCTGGTCCAGCTGCTGGAGGCTCTGAAGGTTCTTCAACAATGACGAAGACCACGGCGATGACGAAGACCAGTTCCTGCTGCAGGGACAAAGTCTGCCTCGCTCTGCTGCACGCTCTCTCTCTCTCTTTGTTTTTACAGTGTGTGTGTGAGTGTGTGAGTGTTTGCTCTGGGGCCAAACTTAATGCAAAACACACACTCGACTCAAAAGTCCACATTAATTATTGACATATTTTTAATGACACTGTTGCCGTGGTTACCAGGAGGACCTTTAACCCCCACGCACACACCTGTGAACACGATAACACCTATAAACACACACTCATCATACATAGGTACACGCCCACAATTCTGATGAAGTTGGGATGTTGTGTAAAACATAAACAAAATCAGAATACAGTGATCTGAAATCCTCTTCTAAGCTGAGACGTTGGTGCTGTATGAACAAAGATATTATTATTATTTATTACCATTATCAATATTAATATTATTATTAGTGTTTAATGTTCAATCTGATAAACTTTATTGGTCTTTATTTGTCAAATATTCACCGAGTTTGAATCTGCCTGAAACCTGCTCCTACTCTCAGTCTTTTGCTGCCCTGTCGCAGCTTTTTTGGAACGTGAATCAAATTCAAAGTGAACGAATATTTCAAAGACCAATAAAGTTCATCAGACTGAACATGAATATCTTTTCCCTGTAGCGTATTCAGCTGATTAAAGGTGAGAATGAATAGAAATGGTCAGATTCTGATGTTATGTGTTACACACTGTCCCAACTTCACTGAGTTTGGATAAGAACACTCATCCACGTGCGAGTGTGAAGGCGACTTCTCAGATCACAGGTTTTCTTTAATCTTTGAATAAATGTCCTCCATGAAGCAGGGACGAAGTGATTCCATGGTCAAGGTCAGAGACCAAAAGTTAAGGTCATGAAGCCTCTCGTGGTTTCGGTGACGTGCGCAGCAGGTGTGGTTAAAACACGGCCGTTCAAATGCAGAACTTAAAAAAAATAACACAAGGCCGTGTTTCACCTGAAAGAGGGCGTGGCCTCTGAACCAGACCATTGAGGTAAGCTGTGACATCATCACCAAGCTGTGATGTCATCATCACCATGGGGACAAGGCGGCCGTTAGAGCGTCCACTTCAAACACCTGCAAGGACAGAAGAGAGGCTTCAGAAGAGTTGGGACAGGCGAACAGACTGAGCTCAATCTTTTAACAGCTTTCCTCCCTCGTGTCCTCAAAGCTTCAAACCAAACAGAACAAAGACCACTGGCTGAAGAAAAGAGCCTCGTAGCAAACACGACAAAGCATCAGGGACATCA
Source organism: Cetoscarus ocellatus (assembly GCA_037902135.1). Lineage (NCBI taxonomy): Eukaryota > Metazoa > Chordata > Actinopteri > Labriformes > Labridae > Cetoscarus > Cetoscarus ocellatus. The sequence continues at coordinate 303,002 of JBAMNC010001932.1, forward strand.
GGGCTCTCACCTGTGCCCCCTGTGTCCAGGGGGCAGGGTCTCAGCTCTCTGTGCCTCTCGTTAAAGGGTTAAAGTCTGTCTGTGCCTCTCGTTAAACTGTTAAAGTCTGTCTGTGCCCCTCGTTAAACTGTTAAAGTCTGTCTGTGCCTCTCGTTAAACTGTTAAAGTCTGTCTGTGCCACTCGTTAAACTGTTTAAGTCTGTCTGTGCCTCTCGTTAAATTGTTAAAGTCTGTCTGTGCCTCTCGTTAAACTGTAAAAGTCTGTCTGTGCCTCTCGTTAAATTGTTAAAGTCTGTCTGTGCCTCTCGTTAAATTGTTAAAGTCTGTCTGTGCCACTCGTTAAACTGTTAAAGTCTGTCTGTGCCCCTCGTTAAACTGTTAAAGTCTGTCTGTGCCTCTCGTTAAACTGTTAAAGTCTGTCTGTGCCACTCGTTAAACTGTTTAAGTCTGTCTGTGCCTCTCGTTAAATTGTTAAAGTCTGTCTGTGCCACTCGTTAAACTGTAAAAGTCTGTCTGTGCCTCTCGTTAAATTGTTAAAGTCTGTCTGTGCCACTCGTTAAACTGTTAAAGTCTGTCTGTGCCACTTGTTAAAGGGTTAAAATCTGTCTGTGCCTCTTGTTAAAGGGTTACAATCCGTCTGTGCCTCTCGTTAAACTGTTAAAGTCCGTCTGTGCCTCTCGTTAAAGGGTTAAAATCTGTCTGTGCCTCTTGTTAAAGGGTTACAATCCGTCTGTGCCTCTCGTTAAACTGTTAAAGTCTGTCTGTGCCACTCGTTAAACTGTTAAAGTCTGTCTGTGCCTCTCGTTAAACTGTTAAAGTCTGTCTGTGCCTCTCGTTAAAGGGTTAAAATCTGTCTGTGCCTCTTGTTAAAGGGTTACAATCCGTCTGTGCCTCTCGTTAAACTGTTAAAGTCTGTCTGTGCCACTCGTTAAACTGTTTAAGTCTGTCTGTGCCTCTGGTTAAACTGTTAAAGTCTGTCTGTGCCACTCGTTAAACTGTTAAAGTCTGTCTGTGCCTCTCGTTAAACTGTTAAAGTCTGTCTGTGCCACTCGTTAAACTGTTAAAGTCTGTCTGTGCAAATCGTTAAACTGTTAAAGTCTGTCTGTGCCTCTCGTTAAACTGTTAAAGTCTGTCTGTGCCTCTCGTTAAACTGTTAAAGTCTGTCTGTGCCACTCGTTAAACTGTTAAAGTCTGTCTGTGCCTCTCGTTAAACTGTTAAAGTCTGTCTGTGCCTCTCTTTAAAGGGTTAAAGTCTGTCTGTGCCTCTCGTTAAACTGTTAAAGTCTGTCTGTGCCTCTCGTTAAACTGTTAAAGTCTGTCTGTGCCTCTCGTTAAAGGGTTAAAATCCGTCTGTGCCTCTCGTTAAACTGTAAAAGTCTGTCTGTGCCTCTCGTTAAACTGTTAAAGTCTGTCTGTGCCTCTCATTAAACTGTTAAAGTCTGTCTGTGCCTCTCGTTAAAGGGTTAAAATCTGTCTGTGCCTCTCGTTAAACTGTTAAAGTCTGTCTGTGCCTCTCGTTAAAGGGTTAAAATCTGTCTGTGCCTCTTGTTAAAGGGTTACAATCCGTCTATGCCTCTCGTTAAATTGTTAAAGTCCGTCTGTGCCTCTCGTTAAACTGTTAAAGTCTGTCTGTGCCTCTTGTTAAAGGGTTACAATCCATCTGTTCCTCTCGTTAAATTGTTAAAGTCTGTCTTTGCCTCTCGTTAAACCGTTAAAGTCCGTCTTTGCCTCTCGTTAAACTGTTAAAGTCTGTCTGTGCCTCTCGTTAAACTGTTAGTCTGTCTGTGCCTCTCGTTAAACTGTTAAAGTCTGTCTGTGCCACTCGTTAAACTGTTAAAGTCTGTCTGTGCCTCTCATTAAACTGTTAAAGTCTGTCTGTGCCTCTCGTTAAAGGGTTACAATCTGTCTGTGCCTCTAGTTAAACTGTTAAAGTCTGTCTGTGCCTCTCGTTAAACTGTTAAAGTCTGTCTGTGCCTCTCGTTAAAGGGTTAAATCTGTCTGTGCCTCTTGTTAAAGGGTTACAATCCGTCTGTGCCTCTCGTTAAATTGTTAAAGTCTGTCTGTGCCACTCGTTAATCTGTTAAAGTCTGTCTGTGCCACTCGTTAAACTGTTAAAGTCTGTCTGCGCCTCTCGTTAAACTGTTAAAGTCTGTCTTTGCCACTCGTTAAACTGTTAAAGTCTGTCTGCGCCTCTCGTTAAACTGTTAAAGTCTGTCTGTGCCACTCGTTAAACTGTTAAAGTCCGTCTGTGTCTCTCGTTAAACTGTTAAAGTCTGTCTGTGCCTCTCGTTAAACTGTTAAAGTCTCTGTGCCTCTCGTTAAACTGTTAAAGTCTGTCTGTGCCACTCGTTAAACTGTTAAAGTCTGTTTGTGCCTCTCGTTAAACTGTTAAAGTCTGTCTGTGCAAATCGTTAAACTGTTAAAGTCTGTCTGTGCCTCTGGTTAAACTGTTAAAGTCTGTCTGTGCCTCTCGTTAAACTGTTAAAGTCTGTCTGTGCCTCTCGTTAAACTGTTAAAGTCTGTCTGTGCCACTCGTTAAAGGGTTAAAATCTGTCTGTGCCTCTCGTTAAACTGTTAAAGTCTGTCTGTGCCTCTCGTAAACTGTTAAAGTCTGTCTGTGCCTCTCGTTAAAGGGTTAAAATCTGTCTGTGCCTCTCGTTAAAGGGTTAAAATCTGTCTGTGCCTCTCGTTAAAGGGTTAAAATCTGTCTGTGCCTCTTGTTAAAGGGTTACAATCGGTCTATGCCTCTCGTTAAACTGTTAAAGTCTGTCTGTGCCTCTCGTTAAACTGTTAAAGTCTGTCTGTGCCTCTCGTTAAAGGGTTAAAATCTGTCTCTGCCTCTCGTTAAACTGTTAAAGTCTGTCTGTGCCACTCGTTAAACTGTTAAAGTCTGTCTGTGCCTCTCGTTAAACTGTTAAAGTCTGTCTGTGCCACTCGTTAAACTGTTGAAGTCCGTCTGTGCCTCTCGTTAAACTGTTAAAGTCTGTCTGTGCCTCTCGTTAAACTGTTAAAGTCTCTGTGCCTCTCGTTAAACTGTTAAAGTCTGTCTGTGCCACTCGTTAAACTGTTAAAGTCTGTCTGTGCAAATCGTTAAACTGTTAAAGTCTGTCTGTGCCTCTGGTTAAACTGTTAAAGTCTGTCTGTGCCTCTCGTTAAACTGTTAAAGTCTGTCTGTGCCACTCGTTAAACTGTTAAAGTCTGTCTGTGCCTCTCGTTAAAGGGTTAAAATCTGTCTGTGCCTCTCGTTAAACTGTTAAAGTCTGTCTGTGCCTCTCGTAAACTGTTAAAGTCTGTCTGTGCCTCTCGTTAAAGGGTTAAAATCTGTCTGTGCCTCTCGTTAAACTGTTAAAGTCTGTCCGTGCCTCTCGTTAAAGGGTTAAAATCTGTCTGTGCCTCTTGTTAAAGGGTTACAATCCGTCTATGCCTCTCGTTAAACTGTTAAAGTCTGTCTGTGCCTCTCGTTAAACTGTTAAAGTCTGTCTGTGCCTCTCGTTAAAGGGTTAAAATCTGTCTCTGCCTCTCGTTAAACTGTTAAAGTCTGTCTGTGCCTCTCGTTAAAGGGTTAAAATGTGTCTGTGCCTCTTGTTTAAGGGTTACAATCCGTCTATGCCTCTCGTTAAATTGTTAAAGTCCGTCTGTGCCTCTCGTTAAACTGTTAAAGTCTGTCTGTGCCTCTTGTTAAAGGGTTACAATCCGTCTGTGCCTCTCGTTAAATTGTTAAAGTCTGTCTTTGCCTCTCGTTAAACCGTTAAAGTCCGTCTTTGCCTCTCGTTAAACTGTTAAAGTCTGTCTGTACCTCTCGTTAAACTGTTAGTCTGTCTGTGCCTCTCATTAAACTGTTAAAGTCTGTCTGTGCCTCTCGTTAAACCGTTAAAGTCAGTCTGTGCCTCTCGTTAAACTGTTAAAGTCTGTCTGTGCCACTCGTTAAACTGTTAGTCTGTCTGTGCCTCTCGTTAAATTGTTAAAGTCTGTCTGTGCCACTCGTTAAACTGTTAAAGTCTGTCTGTGCCTCTCATTAAACTGTTAAAGTCTGTCTGTGCCTCTCATTAAACTGTTAAAGTCTGTCTGTGCCTCTCGTTAAACTGTTAAAGTCTATCTGTGCCTCTAGTTAAACTGTTAAAGTCTGTCTGTGCCCCTGGTTAAACTGTTAAAGTCTGTCTGTGCCTCTCGTTAAAGGGTTACAATCCGTCTGTGCCTCTCGTTAAACTGTTAAATTCTGTCTGTGAAGCTTCTTGGAGTCCTGAGAGGACTCTCAACAGTTTGAATGATGTTTTTTTTCGGGAGATTTAACCTTTTCAACATCAAAGAAAATCAGCAGTTTGTTCGTCTTCGTGGTTTCAGCTCAGAGCTTTTCCCGACTGACACTCAGGGAGTGAAATCACTGATCAGGTGTTGATTTGAAGACTCACCTGGTCTCTCTGTGAGTGATCAGACACTTGCTGCTGCAGTAGCGCCCCCCACAGGTGGTGCAAGTGTAGTGGGAGGGGAATCCGCAGACGCAGCAGAAATGACGAGGAGGGAGAGAGGAGGGAGGGGCCACTGCGGACAGGTAGTTAGGCTCCGCCCTGTCTGACAGGTTCTACCAATCAGAGAGCAGAGCAGGAGTCAGCTGACACAAAAGGAGCATTTAGTAGTCCCTGGTTCACAGGGTTAAAAGACATGAGATGTTAGGACAATTTAATGAAGGGTCATCGTCACAAACTGAACTATTATCAACATTTTGGTCTAATTAACATGTTATTATCATTATCTATAACAGTGAGATCAGTCCCTATGCCCCTCTGCTGCTGGACGCCGGGCTCAGTTCTGATACCTGGGCTTCTTCTTTCTCAGGATTTGTTTCACGGGTTTGATGTGATAAATATTAATAAATAATAAACTGGACCGTAATAAATGTAAACAAAAGCTGCACTTCTATTGTCAAACCGGAAAAACAGATTCAACAGCAGTTACTGCAGAGATAGTTACAGAGATTTTACACTTAGACAAACATTACATTTTCTGAATTTGGATTTATTCTGGGGGCTGGATGAGAAGCTTTGGAGGGCCTGATGTGGCCCCTGAACCTCCAGTTGATGACCACTGACACAGGACAAAGACCTGAATTAAGGTCTGAGAAGAAGGGACCACAGGAGGTTTAAAGGTTTAATCTGAAACAGTAAAGTGAATCCAGCTTTGGATTTAAAGCGCTGTTGTGCCTGTAAAAGAAGTGAAGTCATTTCTCATCTGTTTAGAGAAAAATAAGAATTAACAGCCCACCAGGAAACACTCGGACACAAATATGAACGCCTACGCTGACAGGCCTGGCCAAACCAGCTCAGCAGTCTCTAGATGTCAGCTCTATTTTTATGATTAGCATGGCGTGGGCTTAAATCAAGCTAAGACTCTCAGCCAATCAGAGAAGAGCTCAGAGCGGTGGAACTGACCTCCTCCTCCAGCAGCGTGGTGAAGTTCTTCCTGAAGCGCTGTTTGAAGTGGTCGCCCCTCGTCTTCCTCTTCTTCTTCTCTGAACACAAAGGCAGAGGTCACGTGACCTTAGGCTTTGACCACAGGAGAGTTCACATGTCTCAGTTCAGGATGTCCTACCTGGTTCCTCTGTCTCACTGAAGGCGGGGAGGCGGGCCGTGGGACCGGGGGGAGGGAGGGAGGACAGAGGGTCGTCCTGGAGACAAAAACATATCAGCATCACAAACTGGACATCTGTCCACACGTCTCTCGCTCTGGACCAGCAAGGTCAGGCCGGAGGTCTGTTGTCATGGTTACAGCCCGATGTTTAAGAGAGAGGCAGGGCTATGCCATCATCGATACTGTTGTCAGGGTTACAGCCTGAGGTTAAAGGGAGAGGCGATGGTTATGACATCATCCATTCTGTTGTCATGGTTACAGCCTGAGGTTAAAGGGAGAGGCGATGGCTATGACATCATCCATTCTGTTGTTATGGTTACAGCCTGAGGTTAAAGGGAGAGGCGGGGCTATGACATCATCCATTCTGTTGTCATGGTTACAGCCTGAGGTTAAATGGAGAGGCGGGGCTATGACATCATCAATTCTGTTGTCATGGTAACAGCCCGAGGTTAAAGGGAGAGGCGGGGCTATGACATCATCATTCCTGTTGTCATGGTTACAGCATGAGGTTAAGGGAGAGGCGGGGCTATGGCATCATCGATTCTGTTGTCATGGTTACATCCCGAGGTTAAAGGGAGAGGCAGGGCTATGACATCATCGTTCCTGTTGTCGTGGTTACAGCCCGAGGTTAAAGGGAGAGGCGGGGCTATGACATCATCGTTCCTGTTGTCATGGTTACAGCATGAGGTTAAGGGAGAGGCGGGGCTATGGCATCATCGATTCTGTTGTCATGGTTACATCCCGAGGTTAAAGGGAGAGGCAGGGCTATGACATCATCGTTCCTGTTGTCGTGGTTACAGCCCGAGGTTAAAGGGAGAGGCGGGGCTATGACATCATCGTTCCTGTTGTCAGGGCCCCCCTCCCTGTGGATGCTGCCTCACCTGGAAGTTGTCCTTCTCCAGAGCCTCCAGCTGTCGGCTCAGCCTCCTCTGCCGAGTAGCTTCATCCAGAACTCTGCGCTGACCGGCCTCCACCCGAGCTGATGTACACAAACACACACACACACAACATCACACAAACAAGCAAACAAACACATAAACAAACACATAAATACACAAATAAAGTTTTATGTTATATAAGGAGGGGTAAAAGCTCAAAGTTCTGGTTCATGTTAACATTACTCTGTGAAGCAGGGGGGCCACGCTAATTCATCCTCTGGGACGCGGCTGCTTCGTTGAACTGGAATAGTCCACATGTGCCTTTCAGATTAGTTATTAGTCATTTATGTTTATTTTACCAACAGTTTAGTTTTTATTTATATAAACATTTGGTAATTTAAAGAGAAAATGACAGCTCTAATCTCATGGAAATGTTGCTATTTTAATGTTTTCATGATTTTGTTGTGTTTCCGTCACTAAATTGCATTTTTTGATATTTCAGATTGACTGGTGGGCCATACTGACAGAGCAGGGGGGCCGCATTGGCCCCAAGCCACCAGTTGCCCACCCGGCTGTAAAATGTTCTGCAGAAAGAAAAACGGCATCAATCTGAAGAGTCTCTTGTTGTCAGAGCACTCCCAGTCCCACTCTTTGATAATAAATAAATAAATTAAAAATCTCATTTTCTGACTTTGAGTTTGTTCAGAGGTCGTGAAGCTGAGGGGCCTCATGCTGTCTTCGCCCGAGGCCCCAAACCATTTAATCTCTCTAATAATGAGGTCAAAACAGTCCTCTGTTCACTTTTATGGTTAAAATAATGAGAAAATCCAGAACATTACCTGGTGTTCTGGATTTTCTCATTATTACCTGGTGCCTGCTCCTGCAGGCACCAGGTAACACGGTCACATCTTAAACCGTTACACCTGTACCCAGAGCCTCCGCTGATTAAAGAAGAAAAGCTGATGGAATGTTTCAGATTAATCACTCTCATCAAGGAAAGCAGAGTTAGCTCAGGTGTAATGCTTCAACAGGTGACCGTGTTAACTGATGACTCCCGTGGAGCCAGTCTGCGGTTGTCATGGTTACAGCAGAGCGTGAAACTGAGCCCGTGCTCTGAGGATGACTTTCTGTTGCTGCTCTTCGTGGATCTTCACTGCAGCTCACCTGAGCCTCAGCTCTCCGAGGAGGTCACAAAAGGACACGGTAACTCTTTAGGTCGAAACACCTGTGAGCGCGAGCCTCCGCTGATTGGTTCAAAAGCCTTCAGATACGCAGCTGACTCTTCAACCAACATTCATGAGCCCAGTCCGCCTTAAATGTGATTTATGACCTTTAGAAACAGTAAAAACTCACCCGAGCCTTTCTTCTCCAGCACCATGGTGACGGTTACCGCTGCACTTCCGGGTTACGGCGGCCGCGCGGGCTCAAATCTCATCAGTAACAGATGCGTAATGACGCAAAGTCCCCGCCGGATTCTTCAGACGTGCGTGTGTTCGTGAATAAGAGTGATTCCTAACGGACGAGCGGGGCCTCAGAAAACATCAAATCATTGTTTCATTAATTCTCAGAAAAAAACATGATTAATAGTCCATCACTGATTCAGATATTTGATGTTTTTATGTTTCATTATTTCTCAGTAAAAACATGATTAATAGTCCATCACTGATTCAGATATTTGATGTTTTTATGTTTCATTATTTCTCAGTAACAACATGATTTATAGTCCATCACTGATTCAGATATTTGATGTTTTTATTGCCAATCTAACTTCCGGGTCCTCTGCTGGCCCAAACACATACAATAAGTAAATATTTTATATGTAGTTTTATTTTTTTAAGGCAGGTCTAAAGTCAAATTTCAGATTTTTTTCTTAAAAGCTGATTCATGTTTGAATTTTCTTTTCTTCTCTCTCACAGTGACACAGAAACGGCATAAAACGTTTGTCCCAAATATTATCAAAAATATTCCAAAACTGAAATAGATGTACTTCTCACATTAGGTGCTGTATTTCTGTCATCAGATGCTGATTTTGTAGTTTGGTGGTAAGCAGGCTGGTCTTGTGAACACTGAGCTGCTCTATTTTCACAGCATTAAACTCAAATACACAAACCAAGACTAAAATGTTTAAAACCTGACAGGCTTATCATCATGAGGACAGTGGAGACATCAGTATTTGTATTTTCTAACAGCGTCACAATTACAAAATAATTTGTATTAATCAATTTGATATATCACCCATCCCTGTTATTATCATAGTGGAAATTCACTGTGAATTGCAGCCCTGGAAAGATTACATTTAATATTTTTTATTACTTTAAAGACCACCTATTTTCATTGTTACTGTAGTTTAAATAAATATGGAATTATAAAACGTCATCATAATATAAATACAATTCATCCCTCCCTGCTCCCACCTGCAGTGATTCTGAGAAAACTTTTATTGATTTAAAATGGAACATTATACTCATTATTAAAGAAAACATGAATAAAATATTTTTTATTTAAAAATCAACTAGAGTCCTGAGGCGAGATTTATGCTGTTTTGAGGATAAAATGTCAAAACGCAGCTTAATGTCTGAGAGCAGCGACATGGAGGTCTGTCTCTGCTCAGAGTGTCAGACTCACTGAGGATCTGAACACCAATGGATTTGATGTTTACAGTCCAAAGTCTCAAAACGATGGCAGTACTCAATAAAACAAAAGAGGTTCTGGATAATAAATCACTCCACGGTCTGTACAGTTCTCTAGTTTCACTGTATTGAACCCCCTGTGCTGAGGTTCGGGGAAACATGCTACGACCTCTGCTCACTCAGCAGTGAGGGCCACACACATTCACTTCTCCATCAGGATATCAAACAGCACAAATCATGATCACAACAAAAAATAATCAACCTTTTATTTGAAGAATGTAAGAGTGAAAAATACCAGGAAAACCTTTGTGTACCTGTGTGAGTGATGAAGTCGAACAAACGGAGCAGTTTAAGATTTCAGAGGCACAGGGATGAGACTGGAGAGAGGTCCCTGAAGGCTGGCGTGGAGTTTCTGGTTCTTTTTCTCTGATTACTGTTCGTGTTGTTACAGTATTAATATTTGGTTTATTTTGTTTACGTGTGATTAATTTCATTTGGAAGCAGGTTAATTACTGACTGCTTGTGTGAGGTGAAGGGGACCAGATAAGTTCCTTTTTGAACATGCAAATGACAAATGTATTTTGGCTGTTGTTTTTATTTGTGCTCTTAAAGTATTTGATCTGTTCAAAATAAAAAAGAGAGAAAGATAAATTTTAAATAACTAATGTTATGTAACTTATGCTATCATGTGTCAGCTTATCTAACAAAGAATTAATAAAAATAAAGATACATGAGCTCTGATTTAAGACAAAGACTTTAAGAGTAAAACGCTTTATCCTCAGCAGGTCAAAGGTCAGGTCAGGCTCCTCCTCCTCCTGACACATAAATCCAACACGCCTCACTCTGACAGTAATAAAATCTTCTTTATTAAAATCTCAAACTTTATTGTCATAAACAAATAACTTAATGCAGTTTGTACAAAGCCAGAGAGGGTCAGAAACCTCGTATCGACAGGCACCAATGGAGTGAAGACTACTGGCAGCGTCAGATGGAAACCTCGTATCTCCTTCTACGATTTCTTAAATAATGAGATAAAAACTGAGAGGAGACGACAGCGTCACACCCGGACACCCACCTACACCTACATGATAGAGATAAAAACAAAGACATGATGAAGATGAACTCAAACAAAGAAGAATAAAAAAGGCCAACACTACAAACTCCTCAGCATAGAAAACGACTTCCTAACATCCTCTTCTGTCTTTAGAAAGATCTTCTTGAACATTTGCTCATGGGGAATCAAACCCCCGGCGTGCATAGATTCAGGTTAATAAGGCAGACAGGTGAAGACGTGGTCTGATCCTCAGAATATCAGATACATCACCAGAGGCCTCCTCCACCCAGATTCCCACGCTCTGAGTCAAACAGACGCACCGTGAGTCGCTGATGTTCATGCTGCACGCCATGGCGACTGCAGGTTAACAGGTGAAATGATCTGAATCAGACTGAGAGCTCAAAACACTCAGACCACAGCACCTCCACGTGACTCTAAGGTAACTGCGGGAAGATAAGGTAAAGAGCTCTTATTCTGAAAGGTTCAACAGGAAGACTCCTCCCTCTGGCCCACAGGTAAGGAGGAGTCTGCAGTGACAGCAGGAGAACCAAACCGCCCAATCAGACGGGAGATGAGATAAAGTCACGACAGGAGAGGCAGCAGGTCGTCCCTCCCTCTGCGAGGTCCACGGCGGACACGGGTCTAAGGGTCCACGAAGGACACCATGATGTAGCGGGTCCCCTTGGTGGTGGGCAGACCCTCGTGGTAGTGCGTCAGGCGTCCTGGGTGCATGAAGGACCAGCCCTTCCTGGGAGACTCCACCTTACAGTCGTAACGCAGGAACCTGCAGCCTCCGCCCTGAAGCACAGAGACAACAACACATTTATTTATGAGGCCTGGCTTCACTCAAGGTCGTTACAGAGGTCATGAAACAGCTGAGGCAGGGGGGCACAGGGTGACCTCTATAATCATAAACTCACTGCAGTCTGTGTGTTCCTGTCTGGGTAATAAAAAAGGTCACACTCTAATATTTCGTTGGACCACCTTTAGCTTTGATTACAGCACACATTCACTGTGGCATTGTGTCAGTAAGCTTCTGCAATGTTACAAGATTTATTTCCATCCAGTGTTGCATTAATTTTTCATCAAGATCTTGTATTGATGATGGGAGAGTCTGACCACTGCACAAAGCCTTCTCCAGCACATCCCAAAGATTCTCAATGGGGTTAAGGTCTGGACTCTGTGGGGGTCAATCCATGTGTGAAAATGATGTCTCATGCTCCCTGAACCACTCTTTCACAATCTGAGCCCCATGAATCCTGGCATTGTCATCTTGGAATATGCCCGTGCCTTTAGGGAAGAAAAAATCCATTGATGGAATAACCTGGTCATTCAGTATATTCAGGTAGTCAGCTGACCTCATTCTTTGGGCCATAATGTTGCTGAACCTAGACCTGACCAACTGCAGCAGCCCCAGATCATAGCACTGCCCCCACAGGCTTGGACAGTAGGCACTAGGCATGATGGGTGCATCACTTCACCTGCCTCTCTTCTTACCCTGATGCTCCCATCACTCTGGAACAGGGTAAATCTGGACTCATCAGACCACATGACCTTCTTCCAGTCCTCCAGAGTCCAATCTTTAAGCTCCCTAGCAAACTGAAGCCTTTTTTTACAGTTAGCCTTACTGGTTAGTGGTTTTCTTAAGGCTACACAGCTGTTCAGTCCCAATCCCTTGAGCTCCCTTCACATTGTGAGTGTGGAAATGCTCTTACTTTCACTATTAAACACACCCCTGAGTTCTACTGTTGTTTTCCAAACATTTAAGTAATTGCCGATCACCATCATTCAGGATTTTTTTCGACCACATTTCTTCCTCGAAGACGATGGTCCCCCACTATCCTTCCAGTTTTTAATAATGCGTTGGACAGTTCTTAATCCAATTTTAGTAGTTTCTGCAATCTCCTTAGATGTTTTCTCTGCTTGATGCATGAACATGATTTGACCCTTCTTAAACAGACTAACATCTTTTCCACGACCACAGGATGTGTCTTTGACATGGTTGTTTAGGAAATGAGAAGCTACTCATTGCATCAGCTGGGGTTAAAAAACTTGTTACCAGCTGAATGATAATCACACATGCAGTAATTATCCAACAGGAGGCTCGTACCTGTTTGCTTAGTTAAATCCAGGTGGTGACTTTGTTTTGGCCAGGCAGTGTATGTGATGAAGACAGATTTATGATCTGGGCGTCCATGGGTTTGTCTCTATCATTAATTCTTATTTTAGTCTCTTTGTCTCTGCCTGGATGGATCCATCTCTGGATGTTTGTATGTGTATATACAAATATATTTATATATGTATCTATACATACATGTGTTTCTATAAATGAAGAGTTTGTCTTCAGCCCGCTCTGTGGTAAAGAGTCCTGAGATAACTGTTAAGAACTGGAGCTCTACAGATAAAGACTGATCTCATTGATTGAGATGGAGGAGGATCTGAGGCACAAGATAGCATGGACACATATTCTCATGTAACACCTACAGAAGTCAGTGCTGTGAGAAAGTCAGAGAGCAGCTTATAAAGGACAAACTCTCCCGCTGTAAAGAGCTGGACTGACACAGTCTGGAGTCTGAACCAGTTCTTGGATCTGTTCCTAAGTCCTGTGAGGACCTGCTGCAGACGCTGACTGATCTGCACGTGCTCATATTGTCGTGCACAGAAAGTGAGTCTGAGGATCAGAACATGATTATTCAGTCTGTTATCAGCCTGGTTATTACAGCGGTGTGATGAGTTAACTGGTCACCCTGTTCAACTGAGACCTCCTCTCAGGCTCTCTCCTCAGTTATTACAGTGGTGTGATGAGTTACCTGGTCTGGGCGAGGACAGGACGCCCTCCTGTATCGACCTTAAATTCACAGATCAAACTGATTGACTCTGGTGTTCAGTCTCTGTAATCAGTCTGCCTGTAGGCTCACCTCGTAGTCCACACCCTTGTTGTTCAGGGCAATGTTGATGGTGAAGGTGGAGGAGTCGTGATGCGGCCTCAGGGACGGCTGTTCGTCAGGACGATACCGCACCACGAAGTTCATGATGGCCTGAGCCTGCACACATTCAATAAAGACCACAACAGTCATCTTTAAACATTCAATAAAGACCACAACAGTCATCTTTAAACATTCAATAAAGACCACAACAGTCATCTTTAAACATTCAATAAAGACCACAACAGTCTTTCCAATATTCAGGAAAGACACACCTGGGAGCGAGCAGAGCTGCCGCATATGTTTCTGTAACGTTAACAGGCTCACAGTAATGTTTCTATAACGTAAATGGGCTTACTGTAATGTTTCTGTAATGTTAACGGGCTCACAGTAATGTAACTGTAACGTTAACAGGCTCACAGTAATGTTTCTATAACGTTAATGGGCTTACTGTAATGTTTCTATAACGTTAATAGGCTTACTGTAATGTAACTGTAACGTTAACGGGCTCACAGTAATGTTTCTATAACGTTAATGGGCTTACTGTAATGTTTCTGTAACGTTAATGGGCTTACTGTAATGTTTCTGTAACGTTAACGGGCTCACAGTAATGTTTCTGTAACGTTAACGGGCTCACAGTAATGTTTCTATAACGTTAATGGGCTTACTGTAATGTTTCTGTAACGTTAATGGGCTTACTGTAATGTTTCTATAACATTAATGGGCTTACTGTAATGTTTCTGTCATGTTAACAGGCTCACAGTAATGTTTCTATAACGTTAATGGGCTTACTGTAATGTTTCTGTCACGTTAACAGGCTCACAGTAATGTTTCTATAACGTTAATGGGCTTACTGTAATGTTTCTGTAACGTTAACGGGCTCACAGTAATGTAACTGTAACGTTAACAGGCTCACAGTAATGTTTCTATAACGTTAATGGGCTTACTGTAATGTTTCTGTAACGTTAATGGGCTTACTGTAATGTTTCTATAACATTAATGGGCTTACTGTAATGTTTCTGTCACGTTAACAGGCTCACAGTAATGTTTCTATAACGTTAATGGGCTTACTGTAATGTTTCTGTAACATTAACGGGTTCACAGTAATGTTTCTATAACGTTAATGGGCTTACTGTAATGTTTCTATAACGTTAATGGGCTTACTGTAATGTAACTGTAACGTTAACGGGCTCACAGTAATGTTTCTATAACGTTAATGGGCTTACTGTACTGTTTCTGTAACGTTAATGGGCTTACTGTAATGTTTCTGTAACGTTAACGGGCTCACAGTAATGTAACTGTAACGTTAACGGGCTCACAGTAATGTTTCTATAACGTAAATGGGCTTACTGTAATGTCTCTGTAACGTCAATGGGCTTACTGTAATGTTTCTATAACATTAATGGGCTTACTGTAATGTTTCTGTCACGTTAACAGGCTCGCAGTAATGTTTCTATAACGTTAATGGGCTTACTGTAATGTTTCTGTAATGTTAATGGGCTTACTGTAATGTTTCTATAACGTTAACGGGCTTACTGTAATGTTTCTGTAACGTTAACGGGCTCACAGTAATGTTTCTATAACGTTAATGGGCTTACTGTAATGTTTCTATAACGTTAACGGGCTTACTGTAATGTTTCTATAACGTTAACGGACTTACAGTAATGTTTCTATAACGTTAATGGGCTTACTGTAATGTTTCTGTAACGTTAACGGGCTCACAGTAATGTTTCTGTAACGTTAACGGGCTCACAGTAATGTTTCTATAACGTTAATGGGCTTACTGTAATGTTTCTGTAACGTTAACGGGCTCACAGTAATGTTTCTATAACGTTAATGGGCTTACTGTAATGTTTCTGTAACGTTAACGGGCTCACAGTAATGTTTCTATAACGTTAACGGGCTCACAGTAATGTTTCTGTCATATTAACGGGCTCACAGTAATGTTTCTGTCATATTAACGGGCTCACAGTAATGTTTCTATAACGTTAATGGGCTCACAGTAATGTTTCTGTAACGTTAACGGGCTCACAGTAATGTTTCTATAACGTTAACGGGCTCACAGTAATGTTTCTGTAATATTAACGGGCTCACAGTAATGTTTCTGTAACGTTAATGGGCTCACAGTAATATAACTGTAACGTTAACAGGCTCACAGTAATGTTTCTATAACGTTAATGGGCTTACTGTAATGTTTCTATAACGTTAATGGGCTTACTGTAATGTAACTGTAACGTTAACGGGCTCACAGTAATGTTTCTATAACGTTAATGGGCTTACTGTAATGTTTCTGTAACGTTAATGGGCTTACTGTAATGTTTCTGTAACGTTAACGGGCTCACAGTAATGTAACTGTAACGTTAACGGGCTCACAGTAATGTTTCTATAACGTTAATGGGCTTACTGTAATGTTTCTGTAACGTTAATGGGCTTACTGTAATGTTTCTGTAACGTTAATGGGCTTACTGTAATGTTTCTATAACATTAATGGGCTTACTGTAATGTTTCTGTCACGTTAACAGGCTCACAGTAATGTTTCTATAACGTTAATGGGCTTACTGTAATGTTTCTGTCACGTTACCAGGCTCACAGTAATGTTTCTATAACGTTAATGGGCTTACTGTAATGTTTCTGTAACGTTAACGGGCTCACAGTAATGTAACTGTAACGTTAACGGGCTCACAGTAATGTTTCTATAACGTTAATGGGCTTACTGTAATGTTTCTGTAACGTTAATGGGCTTACTGTAATGTTTCTATAACATTAATGGGCTTACTGTAATGTTTCTGTCACGTTAACAGGCTCACAGTAATGTTTCTATAACGTTAATGGGCTTACTGTAATGTTTCTGTAACATTAACGGGTTCACAGTAATGTTTCTATAACGTTAATGGGCTTACTGTAATGTTTCTATAACGTTAATGGGCTTACTGTAATGTAACTGTAACGTTAACGGGCTCACAGTAATGTTTCTATAACGTTAATGGGCTTACTGTAATGTTTCTGTAACGTTAATGGGCTTACTGTAATGTTTCTGTAACGTTAACTGGCTCACAGTAATGTAACTGTAACGTTAACGGGCTCACAGTAATGTTTCTATAACGTAAATGGGCTTACTGTAATGTTTCTGTAACGTCAATGGGCTTACTGTAATGTTTCTATAACATTAATGGGCTTACTGTAATGTTTCTGTCACGTTAACAGGCTCGCAGTAATGTTTCTATAACGTTAATGGGCTTACTGTAATGTTTCTGTAATGTTAATGGGCTTACTGTAATGTTTCTATAACGTTAACGGGCTTACTGTAATGTTTCTATAACGTTAACGGGCTTACTGTAATGTTTCTGTAACGTTAACGGGCTCACTGTAATGTTTCTATAATGTTAATGGGCTTACTGTAATGTTTCTATAACGTTAACGGGCTTACTGTAATGTTTCTATAACGTTAACGGGCTCACAGTAATGTTTCTATAACGTTAATGGGCTTACTGTAATGTTTCTGTAACGTTAACGGGCTCACAGTAATGTTTCTGTAACGTTAACGGGCTCACAGTAATGTTTCTATAACGTTAATGGGCTTACTGTAATGTTTCTGTAACGTTAACGGGCTCACAGTAATGTTTCTATAACGTTAACGGGCTTACTGTAATGTTTCTGTAACGTTAACAGGCTCACAGTAATGTTTCTATAACGTTAACGGGCTCACAGTAATGTTTCTGTCATATTAACGGGCTCACAGTAATGTTTCTGTCATATTAACGGGCTCACAGTAATGTTTCTACAACGTTAATGGGCTCACAGTAATGTTTCTATAACGTTAATGGGCTCACAGTAATGTTTCTGTAACGTTAACGGGCTCACAGTAATGTTTCTATAACGTTAACGGGCTCACAGTAATGTTTCTGTAATATTAACGGGCTCACAGTAATGTTTCTGTAACGTTAATGGGCTCACAGTAATGTTTCTGTAACGTTAACGGGCTCACAGTAATGTTTCTATAACGTTAATGGGCTTACTGTAATGTTTCTGTAATATTAACGGGCTCACAGTAATGTTTCTGTAATATTAACGGGCTCACAGTAATGTTTCTGTAACGTTAATGGGCTTACTGTAATGTTTCTGTCACGTTAACAGGCTCACAGTAATGTTTCTATAACGTTAATGGGCTTACTGTAATGTTTCTGTAACGTTAACGGGCTCACAGTAATGTAACTGTAACGTTAACGGGCTCACAGTAATGTTTCTATAACGTTAATGGGCTTACTGTAATGTTTCTATAATGTTAATGGGCTGACTGTAATGTTTCTATAACGTTAATGGGCTTACTGTAATGTTTCTGTCATGTTAATGGGCTTACTGTAATGTTTCTATAACGTTAACGGGCTTACTGTAATGTTTCTATAACGTTAACGGGCTTACTGTAATGTTTCTGTAACGTTAACGGGCTCACAGTAATGTTTCTATAACGTTAATGGGCTTACTGTAATGTTTCTATAACGTTAATGGGCTTACTGTAATGTTTCTGTAACGTTAACGGGCTTACTGTAATGTTTCTATAACGTTAACGGGCTCACAGTAATGTTTCTATAACGTTAATGGGCTTACTGTAATGTTTCTGTAACGTTAACGGGCTCACAGTAATGTTTCTGTAACGTTAACGGGCTCACAGTAATGTTTCTATAACGTTAATGGGCTTACTGTAATGTTTCTGTAACGTTAACGGGCTCACAGTAATGCTTCTATAACGTTAATGGGCTTACTGTAATGTTTCTGTAACGTTAACGGGCTCACAGTAATGTTTCTATAACGTTAACGGGCTTACTGTAATGTTTCTGTAACGTTAACGGGCTCACAGTAATGTTTCTATAACGTTAACGGGCTCACAGTAATGTTTCTATAACGTTAATGGGCTCACAGTAATGTTTCTATAACGTTAATGGGCTTACTGTAATGTTTCTGTAATGTTAATGGGCTTACTGTAATGTTTCTGTAACGTTAACGGGCTCACAGTAATGTTTCTATAACGTTAACGGGCTTACTGTAATGTTTCTATAACGTTAACGGGCTCACAGTAATGTTTCTATAACGTTAATGGGCTTACTGTAATGTTTCTGTAACGTTAACGGGCTCACAGTAATGTTTCTGTAACGTTAACGGGCTCACAGTAATGTTTCTATAACATTAATGGGCTTACTGTAATGTTTCTGTCACGTTAACGGGCTCACAGTAATGTTTCTGTAACGTTAACGGGCTCACAGTAATGTTTCTATAACATTAATGGGCTTACTGTAATGTTTCTGTCATGTTAACAGGCTCACAGTAATGTTTCTATAACGTTAATGGGCTTACTGTAATGTTTCTATAACGTTAATGGGCTTACTGTAATGTAACTGTAACGTTAACGGGCTCACAGTAATGTTTCTATAACGTTAATGGGCTTACTGTAATGTTTCTGTAACATTAATGGGCTTACTGTAATGTTTCTGTAACGTTAACGGGCTCACAGTAATGTAACTGTAACGTTAACGGGCTCACAGTAATGTTTCTATAACGTAAATGGGCTTACTGTAATGTTTCTGTAACGTCAATGGGCTTACTGTAATGTTTCTATAACATTAATGGGCTTACTGTAATGTTTCTGTCACGTTAACAGGCTCGCAGTAATGTTTCTGTAACGTTAATGGGCTTACTGTAATGTTTCTGTAATGTTAATGGGCTTACTGTAATGTTTCTATAACGTTAACGGGCTTACTGTAATGTTTCTATAACGTTAATGGGCTTACTGTAATGTTTCTGTAACGTTAACGGGCTCACAGTAATGTTTCCATAACGTTAACGGGCTTACTGTAATGTTTCTATAACGTTAACGGACTTACAGTAATGTTTCTATAACGTTAATGGGCTTACTGTAATGTTTCTGTAAGGTTAACGGGCTCACAGTAATGTTTCTGTAACGTTAACAGGCTCACAGTAATGTTTCTATAACGTTAATGGGCTTACTGTAATGTTTCTGTAACGTTAAGGGGCTCACAGTAATGTTTCTATAACGTTAACGGGCTCACAGTAATGTTTCTGTCATATTAACGGGCTCACAGTAATGTTTCTGTCATATTAACGGGCTCACAGTAATGTTTCTACAACGTTAATGGGCTCACAGTAATGTTTCTATAACGTTAATGGGCTCACAGTAATGTTTCTGTAACGTTAACGGGCTCACAGTAATGTTTCTATAACGTTAACGGGCTCACAGTAATGTTTCTGTAATATTAACGGGCTCACAGTAATGTTTCTGTAACGTTAATGGGCTCACAGTAATGTTTCTGTAACGTTAACGGGCTCACAGTAATGTTTCTATAACGTTAATGGGCTTACTGTAATGTTTCTGTAATATTAACGGGCTCACAGTAATGTTTCTGTAATATTAACGGGCTCACAGTAATGTTTCTGTAACGTTAATGGGCTTACTGTAATGTTTCTGTCACGTTAACAGGCTCACAGTAATGTTTCTATAACGTTAATGGGCTTACTGTAATGTTTCTGTAACGTTAACGGGCTCACAGTAATGTAACTGTAACGTTAACGGGCTCACAGTAATGTTTCTATAACGTTAATGGGCTTACTGTAATGTTTCTATAACGTTAATGGGCTTACTGTAATGTTTCTATAACGTTAATGGGCTTACTGTAATGTTTCTGTCATGTTAATGGGCTTACTGTAATGTTTCTGTAACGTTAACGGGCTCACAGTAATGTAACTGTAACGTTAACGGGCTTACAGTAATGTTTCTATAACGTAAATGGGCTTACTGTAATGTTTCTGTAACGTCAATGGGCTTACTGTAATGTTTCTATAACATTAATGGGCTTACTGTAATGTTTTTGTCACGTTAACAGGCTCGCAGTAATGTTTCTGTAACGTTAATGGGCTTACTGTAATGTTTCTGTAATGTTAATGGGCTTACTGTAATGTTTCTATAACGTTAACGGGCTTACTGTAATGTTTCTATAACGTTAATGGGCTTACTGTAATGTTTCTGTAACGTTAACGGGCTCACAGTAATGTTTCTATAACGTTAACGGGCTTACTGTAATGTTTCTATAACGTTAACGGACTTACAGTAATGTTTCTATAACGTTAATGGGCTTACTGTAATGTTTCTGTAAGGTTAACGGGCTCACAGTAATGTTTCTGTAACGTTAACAGGCTCACAGTAATGTTTCTATAACGTTAATGGGCTTACTGTAATGTTTCTGTAACGTTAACGGGCTCACAGTAATGTTTCTATAACGTTAATGGGCTTACTGTAATGTTTCTGTAACGTTAAGGGGCTCACAGTAATGTTTCTATAACGTTAACGGGCTCACAGTAATGTTTCTGTCATATTAACGGGCTCACAGTAATGTTTCTGTCATATTAACGGGCTCACAGTAATGTTTCTACAACGTTAATGGGCTCACAGTAATGTTTCTATAACGTTAATGGGCTCACAGTAATGTTTCTGTAACGTTAACGGGCTCACAGTAATGTTTCTATAACGTTAACGGGCTCACAGTAATGTTTCTGTAATATTAACGGGCTCACAGTAATGTTTCTGTAACGTTAATGGGCTCACAGTAATGTTTCTGTAACGTTAACGGGCTCACAGTAATGTTTCTATAACGTTAATGGGCTTACTGTAATGTTTCTGTAATATTAACGGGCTCACAGTAATGTTTCTGTAATATTAACGGGCTCACAGTAATGTTTCTGTAACGTTAATGGGCTTACTGTAATGTTTCTGTCACGTTAACAGGCTCACAGTAATGTTTCTATAACGTTAATGGGCTTACTGTAATGTTTCTGTAACGTTAACGGGCTCACAGTAATGTAACTGTAACGTTAACGGGCTCACAGTAATGTTTCTATAACGTTAATGGGCTTACTGTAATGTTTCTATAATGTTAATGGGCTTACTGTAATGTTTCTATAACGTTAATGGGCTTACTGTAATGTTTCTGTCATGTTAATGGGCTTACTGTAATGTTTCTATAACGTTAACGGGCTTACTGTAATGTTTCTATAACGTTAACGGGCTTACTGTAATGTCTCTGTAACGTTAACGGGCTCACAGTAATGTTTCTATAACGTTAATGGGCTTACTGTAATGTTTCTATAACGTTAACGGGCTTACTGTAATGTTTCTATAACGTTAACGGGCTCACAGTAATGTTTCTATAACGTTAATGGGCTTACTGTAATGTTTCTGTAACGTTAACGGGCTCACAGTAATGTTTCTGTAACGTTAACGGGCTCACAGTAATGTTTCTATAACGTTAATGGGCTTACTGTAATGTTTCTGTAACGTTAACGGGCTCACAGTAATGTTTCTGTAACGTTAATGGGCTTACTGTAATGTTTCTGTAACGTTAACGGGCTCACAGTAATGTTTCTATAACGTTAACGGGCTTACTGTAATGTTTCTGTAACGTTAACGGGCTCACAGTAATGTTTCTATCACGTTAACGGGCTCACAGTAATGTTTCTATAACGTTAACGGGCTCACAGTAATGTTTCTATAACGTTAATGGGCTTACTGTAATGTTTCTGTAATGTTAATGGGCTTACTGTAATGTTTCTGTAACGTTAACGGGCTCACAGTAATGTTTCTATAACGTTAACGGGCTTACTGTAATGTTTCTATAACGTTAACGGGCTCACAGTAATGTTTCTATAACGTTAATGGGCTTACTGTAATGTTTCTGTAACGTTAACGGGCTCACAGTAATGTTTCTGTAACGTTAATGGGCTTACTGTAATGTTTCTGTAATATTGACGGGCTCACAGTAATGTTTCTATAACGTTAACGGGCTCACAGTAATGTTTCTATAACGTTAATGGGCTTACTGTAATGTTTCTGTAATATTAACGGGCTCACAGTTATGTTTCTATAATGTTAACGGGCTCACAGTAATGTTTCTATAACGTTAATGGGCTTACTGTAATGTTTCTGTTATATTAACGAGCTCACAGTAATGTTTCTATAACGTTAACGGGCTCACAGTAATGTTTCTATAACGTTAACGGGCTCACAGTAATGTTTCTATAACGTTAATGGGCTCACTGTAATGTTTCTGTAATATTGACGGGCTCACAGTAATGTTTCTATAACGTTAACGGGCTCACAGTAATGTTATTATAACGTTAATGGGCTTACTGTAATGTTTCTGTAATATTAACGGGCTCACAGTAATGTTTCTATAACGTTAACGGGCTCACAGTAATGTTTCTATAACGTTAATGGGCTTACTGTAATGTTTCTGTGATATTAACGAGCTCACAGTAATGTTTCTATAACGTTAACGGGCTCACAGTAATGTTTCTATAACGTTAATGGGCTCACAGTAATGTTTCTGTCACGTTAATGGGCTTACTGTAATGTTTCTGTTATATTAACGAGCTCACAGTAATGTTTCTATAACGTTAACGGGCTCACAGTAATGTTTCTATAACGTTAACGGGCTCACAGTAATGTTTCTATAACGTTAATGGGCTTACTGTAATGTTTCTGTAATATTGACGGGCTCACAGTAATGTTTCTATAACGTTAACGGGCTCACAGTAATGTTATTATAACGTTAATGGGCTTACTGTAATGTTTCTGTAATATTAACGGGCTCACAGTAATGTTTCTATAACGTTAACGGGCTCACAGTAATGTTTCTATAACGTTAATGGGCTTACTGTAATGTTTCTGTGATATTAACGAGCTCACAGTAATGTTTCTATAACGTTAACGGGCTCACAGTAATGTTTCTATAACGTTAATGGGCTTACTGTAATGTTTCTGTAATATTGACGGGCTCACAGTAATGTTTCTATAACGTTAACAGGCTCACAGTAATGTTTCTATAACGTTAACGGGCTTACTGTAATGTTTCTGTAATATTAACGAGCTCACAGTAATGTTTCTATAACGTTAACGGGCTCACAGTAATGTTTCTGTAACGTTAACGGGCTCACAGTAATGTTTCTATAACGTTAACGGGCTCACAGTAATGTTTCTATAGCTGTGAGTTGTAGAGGACTGGGATGTTAATTACAGTTTGAGGAGAGTCTGCTGCCTTCATTTATCTTAGAGATCAAGGCTCCAGGAACAGCGCCGGGTTTCTCCATCGGCAAAACTTCCTCCTCTCCTCTGTGTCTGTGAGCAGAACTGTGCATGCACAGCTTTCACTGCTGATTGGCTGGTGGCCGTGCCCTGACTCTGCGTGTAACCAATCGGATGGTGCAGTGGGTGTGACAATGTTAGAGACAGAGTAGAGACAGCAGACGGAGAAGCGTTGCAAGGAAAGCTGGGAAATGTAGTGACATTGGCTTGAAAAACATTGACGTCAGTTTGCAAATAACTACAATTCCCATAATGCCGTAAATGAATGGGATTTGCCATTATAAGCTATAAGCTTCAATGTGTTTTTGTGATGTCAGTCTGGATCGGATCAGCACCAAAATGTATTGGCTTCTTTCTTGGACCAAACCACACCTCTGGTAAAATTTTCATGTAAGTCCATCCGGTAGTTTTAGCGTAATCCTGCTAACAGACAAACAGACAGACAAACAGACAGACAGACCCTGGCAAAAACATAACCTCCTTGGCTGAGGTAAATATAAATATGGCTACTGGTAGATGAGGACCTGAGATGGTGTCTCCTACCTTTGGATAATATCCTGGGTAAAGTTTTTCCGTCACCGGGACGATGTATTCCTTTAAGAACTTCAGCCACTCCTTCTCAAAGCCGATCTGGTTCATGTGGATATCAACTGTTGGGACGTTCTCATAACCTCCTGCCAGACGCTCGTCCTGAACAACACAGAGGACAACCTTCAGTCCACAGGGTGTCTCCATAAAGACTGTGAGGACACTTCAGGAGTGGGAGACGTTACCTTGTTGGTGCCTCCAGACCACTGACCAAAGTCCTCCATGGTCTCCACAAGCTGGTCACACATCTTCTCTGAGAAAGCTGGAAACCAGTAGACGTCTGGACAGGGCTGAGAGACAGAGAGAGGACAATCAGAGGGACAGGCTGTTGAGAGCTGGGAGGTCTCAAATTGGATATGTTCGTGAGGAGGACCACCATGAAGGTTTGGATGATTCAGGGACTGGCTGAAGGGATCACAGTTTCATCATCATCACTCTTTCATGAGTTTAGTGAAGAAGTTTTTACCTGCTGCACAAAAACCTTCTCGTCCTCAAAGATCTTGGAGTAGTTTGGATGGATGTACTTCTCCTTCCAGTCCTGAAGAAGCAAACATACATTCAGCCCGTGCTTCACCGCGGTATGGGAAGACATTTGAGCATAAATGTGATATCAACCATAGTTCAGCTCTGCTTCTACTCACATTTGGAGTACATGTGCTCAATTTTGGTCAACTGGTGCACAAGTAGACTTTACCAGTGGAGTAAAAAATGTTCTCTAGTACTACTAGTAAGCCTGTATATGCAAATAAGGGGGCAAGAAAAAGCAAATTCAGTCTTCTCATTGGCTTTTGAAAATATTGCAACCAATCAGGGTGCTGGATTTGGTTATAATCCCTCCTGCTTCATTTGCATTAGGTCTACTAGTAAAACTTTAGGCTGTACTAGTACTACTAACAGACTAAAAACAGTCTACTAGTACTACTAGTGAGATATTTTGAGTTTAATAGTAGTACTAGTAAACAATTCTTTTTCATTAGTAAAGGTTTTTAGCGCATTAGTGCATGAGTAGACTTTACTAATAAACCAAACTTGTCTACTAGTCAAGTGAACATTTTTGTGTCACTAGTAGAACTTGTAAAGCTTTAAGTTTTTACTAGTGAATATTGTAAGTCTACTAGTAGTACTAGTGACACTTTTTGCTTCACTAGTAAAGTCTACTTGTGCATTAGTTGACCTAAATTGAGTACATGTACTCCAGACTTCAGTACTAATAGATCTGAACTACTGTTGATATCACTGATATTAGTTCACACTGCTTCACATTGAGATCGAAGTTTTTAATTGTATATTTCTGTGAGTTTCTGACCATGGGGTTGTCGAAGATCTGCCACATGTCTGGGTGCAGCCTGGATGTGTTGAAGTTGGCCGACGAAACCAGACGACCAAACTCGTCACGGTTCGACACAAACATGAAGACGCCCTGCAAACACACATCAGCTCATTAACCGGTGAGTCAATCACAGCGTCTTGGGATGGATCTGCTGGGGGAAGGTTTTGGACGTCCCAAAGCAGCAGACATTTTGAACACATCATCATGTGAAATGATGTCCCCTCACCCTGCCTTTGAAATGGATTCAAACATCTGATTAACTGTTGTCGATTTTTTTTTTTTTATTATTTAGACAAAAAAGACAAGAACAAACACATAACATAAGAAAATTATAGATCACAGTACGTACAACACAGACTTGACACTGAAAATAAAAACAAACACCATCGTAACGAAAACATCCATGTCATCGTGAA
Organism: Cetoscarus ocellatus; assembly: GCA_037902135.1. NCBI lineage: Eukaryota > Metazoa > Chordata > Actinopteri > Labriformes > Labridae > Cetoscarus > Cetoscarus ocellatus. The sequence goes on from JBAMNC010001932.1 coordinate 328,594, forward strand.
CTTCATCATCAGGCTTTACAACCTAAAACACAGAAGCAAAATAAGTCTGCTAACCGGCCTTCCACTTCAATAAACTTTTTCCACCTTCCTCCATACTTTTCATTGTCCTCCTTTGTCCTCACAGTACATCCCTCCAAGGTAAAATAATGTTTAATAAACTTTCTAAAGTGATTTATATTCAAAGAATCCAATCAGCAGTTTTAAAAATATATCTTTTCCCTACCAAAACAATTAGATTAATAATATAATTTTTTGCCTCTCTTATATCTCCCAGTATCACAGAGGAAAAATCTGGCTGAAAACATAATTTCAGTGCAACACACATCCTCTGAACCTCCAAAAATCGGACACAACTGGGCAACACCAAAAGAGATGCACCACTGATTCTGATCCTATCGAACAAAACGACAGCCATTCGACTCAGAAAATCAGCATACACAGAACATTTTTGTCGTTGACAAAAAAATATACATTATTTTTAACTGAAAAGGTGTCTATTGTTGTTTGATACACTGAGTAAACACTTGTTCCCATGGTATAGCTCTGTTATCGATTCTGAACTGATCAGACAGGAAAAAGACGACCAGCACTGAGCAGTGTTAACTTTGACAGCACTTTTTAATTTAGATACTGTCTTTCGCCCAAAATATCTTTTAGTCTTGGTCATAATTTAGTCTCTAAATTGTTTTAATTTTAGTCTAGTGAAATCTGCTGTAAATTCAGTCGACTAAAATATGAAGTGTAAAGGGTAAGGCATTTTTGATGTTTCCTTGAATTTCTGAAGTCATGTTTTACACTTGGATAAAATCAAACATCTAATAACCCTTTACTGAATGCTAGTAAAGTCTGAATGTATAAATGAACAGAAACAAATTGAACTTTTGTGTGAAATGCAGTCACCTTTATTTAGGCTACCTGGCAGAGCATCTCAGTCACAACTTATCCCACCACCACCAAGCTAAGGCAGCTGTGATTGGATGTCCCTCTTAACTCATCCAACCTTTCCACACAACCAAAGTAGCTGTGATTGGATATATTCCTAACTTGTCTCTACTTTCTACATGACCAGATTAGGTCTGATTGGATTAAGTCTCTGTCAGACATTTTAGTCTAGTTTTTATTTGTTGATGAAAATGTCAGTTAATTTAGTTTGAGTTTTTGTCCATGTGCACTTGTTTTTATTAGTTACTGTTTAGTTTTCATCAGGGGAAAAAAGGTTGTTGATGAAAACTATGACGAAAATAATGAGTCAGCAAAAGTAACACTGGCACTTAATCAAATCTACCAGCTAAATATTTAAAGATCAGCGTCAGAGTGATCTGTTGTGATTGCTGTGATAAAATAAGAACTGGAGTCAGACCCAGGCGATGCCTTACCTGGTCTCTGACGCCCCTGCAGAACACCATGTCGGGGTCCATGCCCTCGGCCTCGAACAGGCTCACCTTGGCCAGTTTGGACCGCAGCACGCTGCCTTTGATCAGGTACGCCTGAGTGATGTACGGCACGTTCCACAAACCACTGAAAACACACAAGATGGGTGATCGTTTGAAATCATAGTCCATAATCATTGAAGCCTGCTCTGTGGTAGATGATACTGCATCACCTCCCTCTCACCTGTAAAGGTGAAGTTCAAGAACATGTTCAGAAACACTAGGCAAGGCTGGTATGAAGTAAAAGACAAAGGTGTGCCTTGAAACAGTGTGAACATCAAATTAGATTGATTTGTACTGTGGCTGATGCTTAAATGTTCTGCTGCAGTTTTGCTGTTAGCTGTATCAAGCTGTATTATTTAGTGATGTTTTGAATTTTCAATGATTTGAGATCATTTTTGGAAATAAGGGGTAGGACTAGAAAAGTTGTGTACTTCATCCTTCACCCTTTTTGGACAGAAAAAAGGACTGTGTAAATTCTGGACTGATCTTAATCTGCTGTAGCTTCCTGTGTATACAGTGTAAACAGACTTTTTTAATTTTAAGACATTCATAATAATAAAAGAAACTGATGGCAAAATAAAATCTGCCTTGGAAGTATCAATAATCTAAATTTTCCAGGGAGCTGGTTTGCACTAACAACATAGTGTATGAAGCTCTGATTTTGTGCGGTTGGGTTTAATTTCAAGTTCATCCACTTTTTCTCTCTACTACAATAAAAAACGAAAAACAAAACTGAAATATTTCAAAATAATGTTCGCTGAGTCATTAATGTCTTGTTTCTCCATTACTCTGTTATATGCACCACAAAATGTATTTGTATAAATAAAAAGACCAGTTATTAAAATATGTTGGAAAAAACTAAAAATGTTTATCACTCCGAAAAAGTAGCTTCTGTTGCCTTGAATTCTGTTACCCTCACTATTTGCATTTTAACTTAAAATGTGAATGTTGGTAAAGTTAATGTTCAGATGAGTTCCCTTTGATTCATGAAATAATGTAAAACATTAAGTATCTTATGGTTTGAAGTTTCAGAATCAGAATCTGAAATACTTTATTAATCCACCAGGGAAATTCAGTTGTTTCAGTTGCAGCAGTAGGAATATCGAATAAAGACATTAAAATAATAATAAGAGCATAAGAATTAAATAAAAAAATAAGTAAGCCAGTAAAAATTTAAGTGAGCAGGTTGCGACATGCAGTTTACATAGCTTAAGCTGTATAAGCTTCCTCATAAATGAAAAATAAATTAAATAAGTAAAGTGAGACTATAAAAAAAAGGAATTTACATCATTAACATGAGCAAAATTTACAATATATTTATAATATGACAGCAGACCACATTTGACTGGATATTGCACTAGATATTATATTTGCTTATTAACAAATATTAACAAATATTGCAGTGTAAACATCCCCGTCCTAAAACACCAAAGTTTTTGAGCTAATGAGACAGTGTGTGAGTCGACCTGCTGCTGCTTGAGTTTATTTACTGACTGAGGTATCAAACCTTCGACATAATCAGTCACTCAGATTTACAGTATTGTCACACCCCTACCTGAGAGAGCACACATACATGCCAAGAGTTTGAACTCAACACTCACATCCTCTTCCCCTGGACGATCTCAATGTAGTCCTCAGACCTGCTGTAGTATCCTTCAGGACTCAGAGCGCCCCAGAAGTTACACCACAGCTTCCGGTGTTTGGACAGCATCGGCGCGATGACTGACCTGAGGACGAGAAACGATAATCACTCATCCAGAAATAAAACTGTCCCAGCATGGCGAGGAGCAGAAGGTCTGATGTGGTCTACAGAGAGGGGCCCATGTGTGCTTGTTAAGGCTTAGGGGACCAAGTATAGACTTCAGAGTGGGGCAACAAGACTGCACTTACTGGGATTTAGAGGGTGTTTCACTGACTTGTCAGGGCATTCTGGTCAATGGTAAATACATTTAAGTGGATGATAAAGTTTGAGGTGACAGAGAGATGAAGCTGTTTTCTTAAAAGCTGACTGAACATTTGAAAGACTGTTTTAAAACCTGACTTTGGTGCTGTTTAAGTTTCCTAATGTGTTTATGTAATTTTGTTTTGGCTGCTACCTTTGGCCAAGTCTTTCTTGTTAAAGAGATTTGTAATCCCAGTGGGACTTCCTGATAAAATAAAAATAAAATCGATACAGAAGTGAACTAACAAGTAGCCACGAGGGCACAGGGTACAAGGCAGAGCCTTAAAGAACACTTGGTTTAAAGTGCACTTGTCTGTAACTGTTAGGGAATAGGGTACAATGAAGGAAACAAGGGAGTGCTTTAGGGAAAAGGGTTAGGGTTGGCATATTAGTGAGTTAAAGGGGGTAAAGGGTACCAAAAGGTGAAGAAGTATCTACATTAGATACAGGGCACATGATCAGGTACCAGAGTGTACTTGGGGGGCATCCTTCACTCTGAAGTGAACTCGTGCATCCTTTTTGGACTGAAGGGAAGAAAGTGAGTAGAGGTGAAAGGTTAATAAAAGGACACTAGTGTGTATTTGTGGTAATGCATGAATGCATACAGGGGTACTACTGTGTGGTTTTTGGGATAAATGGTGCGTTCCAGTTGTACTCAGAAGTCGGGATTTCCGAGATCCAAGTGGAAAATTTCAACTGGAACGCCTCAACTCGCCTCATCCTCACCACCCCCAAGTTGACAATCAAAGATGGCTGCCCCCAGTGTAAACAGTTATTAAGCCCCTGTTATAATCCGTTTAACAGCACTTCTGACTCGTGTTCATTGCACTATATCAGCCGTATACATAGTACTGTCGACTTGTATTTATGGAAATGCTGCTATAGTGCTATTTACATTCTTCAGGTAGTATGTGTGAACTATGACGCAGGGCGTGCTAACAATAGCTAACACAAGGGCTAACAATAGCCTGGTAGATCGGCACGTTTTTTCCAACTTTGTAACTGGTACGCTGATAACTCGGAGATGACGTCATTCCCACTTCCCTCTTCCCAGTTCCGATGTAACTGGAACGCAGCAAAAGCTTGGATATGAATTTGGGTTATTGGATAAGGCCTACATGAAGACTTCCATACTTGTTTTCCTCAATGAGTATCCTCAGGGTGTCTGGGTTTGTCAGGGCCACGTCAGAGTCGATGCTGAAGTAGTAATCACACTCTGGATCCTTCTTACACGCCTCCCTACATCAGAAACACTCCTGTTAGTCGGCTGCTCTCACATTTGTTCTGAAAACACTCGGACTGTGCACTCACACAGCCATGGTCCTGGCCTTGCTCTCCGGCAGGTCCTCCTCTGGTCCGATCAGCGTGGCGTCTGGGAACAGAGCTTTGTGGCGCTCCCAGAACTGATGGATGTGGCGCTCGTGGTACACAACCTGAAACACACACACACAGTTCATCAGATCAGGACATTCCAGGAATTCAGAGGGAGGGTGTGTTTGCACTGTCGTACGCTGTTGTGGATGAAGAGGCGGATCCTCGTCATCGGGTAGTTGATGGTGGCCAGGCGGTCCAAGAACTCCTCCATGAAGGGCGTGGCGTGTTCGATGAACACAGCGACGTACACCAAAGGCATCTCCTCGTCCTGAAACAAACACGTTAAAGCTAAGTGACTTGAGCTTCAGCTAAAACAGAGTTGATTGTTGAGGAAGTGTGCACGGGTACATCGCTGAAGAACAGCAGGTCGTCGTCACAGTTCCCACAGCCGTTCTCGTAGGTCCACGCTGTAGGAACGTAGTTACCCAGGTAGTTCAGCTGCAGCTGTGGGAGCACAGAGAGATTTATCACACCTGATCCACCTCGGGAATAAGTAAATGATGTGAACTACTTTAAGGACCGCAGTTCATTTTCATTCAGTTGTTTTCATGTTAATTCCCTTGGACAATCCGTTCATCAGCAGATTCTCATCTTTGATACAGATGGTCCAATTGTGTGCCACTTCCTTACTTCACAATACCAAAAGTTCTAAAAATCAATCTCCAATATCTTAATGATCAGTATTCTGCATAAGAAACTAATGTATTTTCCGGACTATAAGTCGCATCAGTCAAAAAAATTCATCATGAAGAGAAAAAAAAACATATATAAGTTGCACCGGATTATAACCCGCATTTATTATTGCTCCCATAGAGGGGTGGTTGCCTTGTATGAAGCGGTAACACCAAGAAGGTCCACTGCATCCGCTCCGTGCATTGCCGTTAATCAATACATCCACAAGGGGGGGCTCTAACAAATCTGTCTCGCACAGACCTCCACATCGTCGCTACCGGCCAACTGATGTTTTTAATTTCCAACTAACTCCCAGAGTTTCCCTTCAAAATGTTCCGTCCTCATTATTTCTTCTTCGTGTCTCACTAGAGCTATGTAATGGATAGTAACAGCAACACTGCCCCCTTTGATCCCCAGTGGTATTGCTCCGTTTGGCCCGTATCCATAAGCTTTATGGAAACGTGCAGAAATACGCACGAAAAGAGCACAGACAGGAGGCTGCGTCCGTATCTAGATCCGTCTTTAACGTTGAGCATAAGTCCACCTGTAACAACTCTCTCCTGGCAGCAAGTTGTTCAAGTACCCATCTGTGGACTCGTTCCTCCAGCTCTGGCCATCTTGCTTTCTTCATTTTGTTTATTTCAGTAGGAGTAACCTCTGCTTTTCGTCAGTCCCTCACGAGTTTTTCACTCACTCCAAACTTTATTTCTGCTCGATTACAGCTGCATACTTTACTACCTGCAGTTTGTTAGAATAGGATTTTCATTTTGGGAGCATTTTGTTTATGTCGAGCCTAGCCTAGAGCGCCCTCTCGCGGCTGTAGACGGTAATGTCAACTCCTTGGTTCATGTCTGTCAGTATGAATTAAATGTTTAAAAACATATTAAATTATGTATATTTTGATATATAAGTTGCATCTGACGATAAGTCACAGGACCAGCCAAACTATGAAAAACAGTGCGACTTATAGTCCAGAAAATACGGAAAACTGCTGATCCTCAGTCATGTCTTAAACACGAAAAGACGAGTGAATAATGTCTGGACTAAAATAGAGCTGCTGGAATCACTCCTGGTCGTTGGAGGATGCTCTCTGAGGGCTGTGATTGGTCCATTACCTTGGTGGGTCCGTTGCCATGGATGACGACAGGAAGTGTGTCATAGGCGACATTCCTCGCTCTGACCTTCGCCCTCTCGAACTTCAAGACGACTTCATCTGATGGGCAGAGGCTGAATCAGGGTGTGTGGAACCAGGAAGTCTAAATAGACCTGAAAAGCTCTGCTGCAGAGACCTGACCGAGGCAGACCCCACACAACAGCTAACAGCTAACAGCTAGCAGGACGGGGCCTGGCAGACAGTCCTAGTCCTGGTCTACTGTTTCGGCTCTGGTTTAACCCTTGGGTCTCTATGTGGCTGTTTGCAGCCACTACGGGGTGATATTTATAACTGACTTGACCATAACTTTTACTCTATTTGAGAGTGAACTCATTTTTGGTGAGGAACCTTAAGTCTATATAAATTCTGAAAAATGATTTCCAACATTTTTAAAGATCAAAAATACACCGTGGACAAATTTACTACCCTTTCGTCCTGTTCTGGCTGTTGACAGCCACTAACTTAAGCTGCTGTAAAAACATATAAGACAAATATTTCCTTCAACTTTTTTTTACTCAAATCTCCTGATCAAGCTCAGCCCTAACCAAAAATATTAAATATTTAAAATAATATGGATTTTAACCCGTTAAATGCCAATTTCATAGGTGGTGTCACTGATTTGGTGGCTGCAACACTACCTGGACCTTTTCATGCAAACATCAGTGTATATTTACGTCTGAAATATCCCTCAGGTCTGGGTTTTTGATGGTGTTTGTGCAGGTCTCACCTATGGCTCCATTCAGGTTCTGGAAAATACGGGAGCGATGGTCCAGAGTCATGTTGAACTTTGTCTGAGGGGAGAAAACAGGTCAGACTGACTCACTGATAAATATTCAGGTGACTGTTAGCCCTCACTGAATTTACCCTCTGTGTCTTGTCCAGGTAGATCTTTGTGTAGAAGAGCTGGTCATCATCGTTGTCTTTGTACTTCCACTGCTGGACAATGGCACTGAGGTCTGAGGCGATGCCGATAAACCCTGAAGACCAACACCAAACACTCAGTGAGCTTCTCTATGACTAAAAATCACCTTCATGTAAGAGCTGAGAGATATTCATAGCAGGGACGACGTTTTCTTTTTACATTTAAACTCTCTCAGTTATGAAAATAAAACTTTCAAACATGAAATTAATATCTATAAAGCAGCCGAGCTGGAGATGATGTGGGCCACACACACATATTCTGGTCTTGCCAAAAATTAAAAGGGTATTTGGGATGAAATATGGCAAAGTTGGCAAAAAATAATAGGATATCAGATACCCAAAACATGTAAGATATTGTATCTGGGAAATTTATCACATGATATAATACAAAGAAAAGATGAGAACCCTGTTAAAATACTATTATCAGCAGATTGTGGTACAAAGCAGAACTACTGGCTGGGGAGTGTACACTGTTGAAGAAATATTTGTAAAGGAGAAACCCACGCCCAAATTAAGATTACAGGAAACATCATTTGTAGAAAAGTGGGAAAATGGACTGATTTCAGGAGGACAGAGGAGGACAGCGCCTTCACTGGACAACAAGGACATTGAAATAAGGAGGACTGATGACTGAAGTGACTCCATGATGCCCCGACACTGTAACTGTTAAAGAAAAACAAACACTTTCAAACATGGATGAGCTCCCAGAAACATCTCCAGTTTTTATGTCAGGTGGTGACTTTTTTTTTTTTTTTTTTTAAAGCCTTTTCCAGACTTTTCTGTGATTAGAAACAAAAATCAACTCAACTGAACGTCCTCTCTTTACGTACCAAAGAAGTTGGGACGCAATGTAAAATGTAAATAAAAACAGAATTCAATGATTAATGAATTCAACTGAATACACCACAAAGACATTTAATGATCAAACTGACAAACTTTATTATTATTTTGCAAATATTCACTCATTTTAATTTGATGCCTGTAACATGTTCCAAACAAGTTAAAACAGGAGCATGTTCACCTCAACACTCAGTCAGTGAACTGAGGACACTGATTGTTGAAGCTCTGAATTCTGTCTCATTCGTCTTGATGTTTGTCTGCAGTGTCACCTGTTCAGTGGAGACAGGTGTGGACTGCAGCAGGTCAGTCTAGTCCCTGTTCAGTGGACACAGTGGTGGACTGCAGCAGGTCAGTCTAGTCCCTGTTCAGTGGACACAGGTGTGGACTGCAGCAGGTCAGTCTGGTCCCTGTTCAGTGGACACAGTGGTGGACTGCAGCAGGTCAGTCTAGTCCCTGTTCAGTGGACACAGGTGTGGACTGCAGCAGGTCAGTCTAGTCCCTGTTCAGTAGAGACAGGTGTGGACTGCAGCAGGTCAGTCTAGTCCCTGTTCAGTGGAGACAGGTGTGAACTGCAGCAGGTCAGTCTAGTCCCTGTTCAGTGGAGACAGGTGTGGACTGCAGCAGGTCAGTCTGGTCCCTGTTCAGTGGAGACAGGTGGGGTCTGCAGCAGGTCAGTCTAGTCCCTGTTCAGTGGACACAGTGGTGGACTGCAGCAGGTCAGTCTAGTCCCTGTTCAGTGGACACAGGTGTGGACTGCAGCAGGTCAGTCTAGTCCCTGTTCAGTGGACACAGTGGTGGACTGCAGCAGGTCAGTCTAGTCCCTGTTCAGTGGACACAGTGGTGGACTGCAGCAGGTCAGTCTAGTCCCTGTTCAGTGGAGACAGGTGTGGACTGCAGCAGGTCAGTCTGGTCCCTGTTCAGTGGACACAGGTGTGGACTGCAGCAGGTCAGTCTAGTCCCTGTTCAGTGGACACAGGTGTGGACTGCAGCAGGTCAGTCTAGTCCCTGTTCAGTGGAGACAGGTGTGGACTGCAGCAGGTCAGTCTAGTCCCTGTTCAGTGGACACAGGTGTGGACTGCAGCAGGTCAGTCTAGTCCCTGTTCAGTGGAGACAGGTGGGGTCTGCAGCAGGTCAGTCTAGTCCCTGTTCAGTGGACACAGTGGTGGACTGCAGCAGGTCAGTCTAGTCCCTGTTCAGTGGACACAGGTGTGGACTGCAGCAGGTCAGTCTAGTCCCTGTTCAGTGGAGACAGGTGTGGACTGCAGCAGGTCAGTCTGGTCCCTGTTCAGTGGAGACAGGTGTGGACTGCAGCAGGTCAGTCTAGTCCCTGTTCAGTGGACACATTGGTGGACTGCAGCAGGTCAGTCTAGTCCCTGTTCAGTGGACACAGTTGTGGACTGCAGCAGGTCAGTCTAGTCCCTGTTCAGTGGACACAGTGGTGGACTGCAGCAGGTCAGTCTAGTCCCTGTTCAGTGGAGACAGGTGTGGACTGCAGCAGGTCAGTCTAGTCCCTGTTCAGTGGACACAGTTGTGGACTGCAGCAGGTCAGTCTAGTCCCTGTTCAGTGGACACAGTGGTGGACTGCAGCAGGTCAGTCTAGTCCCTGTTCAGTGGACACAGTTGTGGACTGCAGCAGGTCAGTCTAGTCCCTGTTCAGTGGACACAGTGGTGGACTGCAGCAGGTCAGTCTAGTCCCTGTTCAGTGGACACAGTGGTGGACTGCAGCAGGTCAGTCTAGTCCCTGTTCAGTGGAGACAGGTGTGGACTGCAGCAGGTCAGTCTAGTCCCTGTTCAGTGGACACAGGTGTGGACTGCAGCAGGTCAGTCTAGTCCCTGTTCAGTGGACACAGGTGTGGACTGCAGCAGGTCAGTCTAGTCCCTGTTCAGTGGACACAGTGGTGGACTGCAGCAGGTCAGTCTAGTCCCTGTTCAGTGGACACAGTTGTGGACTGCAGCAGGTCAGTCTAGTCCCTGTTCAGTGGACACAGTTGTGGACTGCAGCAGGTCAGTCCACACCTGTTCAGTGGACACAGGTGTGGACTGCAGCAGGTCAGTCTAGTCCCTGTTCAGTGGACACAGGTGTGGACTGCAGCAGGTCAGTCTAGTCCCTGTTCAGTGGACACAGGTGTGGACTGCAGCAGGTCAGTCCACACCTGTTCAGTGGACACAGTTGTGGACTGCAGCAGGTCAGTCTAGTCCCTGCTGTTGTAACTCGAGCAGAATGTGTCTTCGTGTCTCTGAAATAAGCAGGGATGTCCCTGAAAAAGATGGACGGCAGCATGTTGCTCCTAAACCTGTATGTACCTTTCAGCATTAATGGAGCCTTCACAGATGTGCAGGTTACCCATGCCATGGGCACTAACACCCCCCCATACCATCACAGATGCTGTCTTTTGACCTTTGCTCTGATAACAGTCTGGAAGGTCCTTTTCCTCTTTAGCCCGGAGGACACCCCGTCCATGATGTCCAAAAACAGTCTGAAATGTGGACTCAGACCACAGCAGACTTTTCCACTTTGCCTCAGTCCATCTCAGATGAGCTCGGCCCAGAGAAGCCGGCGGTGTTTGACACTTACCTTTCCAACACACCTGTTCACCTGTGGGATGATCCAAACAGGTGTTTCCCTGAACTTTCCCAGTCTTAAGTTGCCCCTGTCCCAGCTTTGTTGGATTGGTTGCAGACATCAAACTTAAAATGAGTGAATATTTGCAAAAAAACTACAAAGTTTATCAGTTTGAACATTAATTATCTCGCCTTTGTCATGTATTCTGTTGAATGTAGGAAGAAAATGATGTTAAATCACTGTTGTCTGTTTTATTTACATTTTATACAACGTCCCAGCTTCACTGGAATGTTTCTGATGATATTCAAGAGTCTTTTCAGACGGAGTGAGTAAGCTGGTTTGTGAAGGCCGTCTCACCTCCTGAGTTGAGGAATCGTTTCCCCGTGTGCACCTCGGGGTATTTGGAGGCCAGCCTCTGGTCGGGCCAGCAGAAGCCCTCAGCGGAGAAAACCACCCTGTGACCGAGGCGCGTGAACTTGGCCAGCAGCTCCTCCGGGCCGGACGCAAAGATCACGTCGTAGCTGAAGAAACAGAGACAGAGGAGTTAACATGAGGACTGAGATTATCAAAAACAACATCACGGAATTTATTCTTTTATTTCATTAGATCAAAGTTAGGCTAAGGTAAATAACACGTTTTCATAAACATGAATAAAATCCTTCAATCAAATCACAAAACATTTCACAGATTCGTCAACAAATAAGAATCATTTCTGCAGGATGGAAGCACGAGGTGACCGAGCTCTTTAAGAAGGAATAAAATATGGTTAGTATTCATCTGTCAACTTGTTTTATTTACTGAACACATTACTATTTTTTCAATATTTTTTATTTTATTTATGTTCTCTGTCAGCTATACTTCTAACTCACTGAGTATTATTTACACGGAATATTTTTTCTTATTATTACTGCTATTGTTATTTCTTTCAAAGTTCATTCCACTGTAACACACTGGAGGAAACTTAATATTTTATTGGTGTCTCTGAGAGGTCCTGCTGTCTCTGATTGTGTATATAAATATTTTTGATACAATCCAATCCAGTTTTATTTGTAAAAACCACCACAATGGACTAAAGTGCTGTACAGAAAAATAATAAATAACAAATAATTAAAATAAAAAATAAAATAAAATACAAGAACAAACAAAAAGACATAGAACAGCAAGTTACAAGTTAAGAAAATGATGTGATGTGCGTGTGATTGTTTGTTTTATAAAATGTTCAATTCAATAATAAACAATGTTCAATGAAAAAAAAACACCTGAACCAATGAGTTCCTGTTGGGGGAAAAACATATAGTAAAAAATATGTAATAGAAAAAAATAGGTTACTACACATTATTATTAGCGCTATGATTTAAATTTTCCAGTGTAGTGAAATATTTCCTGCAGCAGGTGGCTTGGAGGAGTTGAGCACTTACAAGGAAGTTTGTTTTCATGTCATAACTTTTATCAGAGGGTCCGACATTTAATAAACTACGACAAAAGAAAATTAATTGCTACAACATATACTTACGATATAAGATAAATATTAGTGATCAGCATATTAAACAATGATTGGTAGTTTCTATAATTAGAAATAAAAAGATTAAAATGGTGAGAAAAGATAAAACAATACTTCCAGTTGTTGAGGGTTAAAAAAAACCACATTGTCCCAAAAGGACCAACAAGACCTGATGCTTCAGATCTGGACCTGGACTCTTGAGATGTTTTTCAGCAGGGTTGTTAAAACTAAATCTAAGAAATAAAAGAGGAGGATCCCGCGCCTGTCTTATCTGGTTTCATTTAGCAGCCTGCTCATGTCTGAGTCTTTTGTTCTGTGGAGGTCCACAGACCACAGCTTTGTTCTCATGTGGGACAGACGGGTCAGGTTTCCCTTTGAGGCCAAGAACACAAAGAAACACGAACAGGAAGTTAAGATGACAGACCAAGAGGCGAGAAGGAGGTGTCTGAGGTCCGACGCTCACGGCCTCCTCATCTGGACTTCACCAAAGAGCAGCCATCGACCCTCCAACACCGCCCAATAACAACCTTTATAACTCCACCATCGACCCTCCAACACCGCCCCATCACGACCTTTATAACTCCACCATCGACCCTCCAACACCGCCCAATAACAACCTTTATAACTCCACCATCGACCCTCCAACACCGCCCCATCACGACCTTTATAACTCCACCATCGACCCTCCAACACCGCCAAATAACAACCTTTATAACTCCACCATCGACCCTCCATAAACGCCCCACCACGACCTTTATAACTCCACCATCGACCCTCCAACACCGCCAAATAACAACCTTTATAACTCCACCATCGACCCTCCAACACCGCCCAATAACAACCTTTATAACTCCACCATCGACCCTACAACACCGCCACATAACAACCTTTATAACTCCAGCATCGACCCTCCAACACCGCCCCACCACGACCTTTATAACTCCACCATCGACCCTCCAACACCGCCAAATAACAACCTTTATAACTCCACCATCGACCCTCCAACACCGCCCAATAACAACCTTTATAACTCCACCATCGACCCTACAGCACCGCCACATAACAACCTTTATAACTCCACCATCGACCCTCCAACACCGCCCCACCACGACCTTTATAACTCCACCATCGACCCTCCAACACCGCCAAATAACAACCTTTATAACTCCACCATCGACCCTCCAACACTGCCCAATAACAACCTTTATAACTCCACCATCGACCCTCCAACACCGCCACATAACAACCTTTATAACTCCACCATCGACCCTCCAACACCGCCCAATAACAACCTTTATAACTCCACCATCGACCCTCCAACACCGCCCCACCACGACCTTTATAACTCCACCATCGCCCCATCACGACCTTTATAACTCCACCATCGACCCTCCAACACCGCCCCACCACGACCTTTATAACTCCACCATCGACCCTCCAACACCGCCCCACCACGACCTTTATAACTCCACCATCGACCCTCCAACTCCGCCCAATAACAACCTTTATAACTCCACCATCGACCCTCCAACACCGCCAAATAACAACCTTTATAACTCCACCATCGACCCTCCAACACCGCCCAATAACAACCTTTATAACTCCACCATCGACCCTCCAACACCGCCCAATGACAACCTTTATAACTCCACCATCGACCCTCCAACACCGCCCCACCACGACCTTTATAACTCCACCATCGACCCTCCAACACCAACCAATAACGACCTTTATAACTCCACCATCGACCCTCCAACACCGCCCAATAACAACCTTCATAACTCCACCATCGACCCTCCAACACCGCCCCACCACGACCTTTATAAGTCCACCATCAACCCTCCAACAACGCCCAATAATGACCTTTATAACTCCACCATCGCCCCATCACGACCTTTATAACTCCACCATCGACCCTCCAACACCGCCCCACCACGACCTTTATAACTCCACCATCGACCCTCCAACACCGCCCCACCACGACCTTTATAACTCCACCGTCGACCCTCCAACTCCGCCCAATAACAACCTTTATAACTCCACCATCGACCCTCCAACACCGCCAAATAACAACCTTTATAACTCCACCATCGACCCTCCAACACCGCCCAATAACAACCTTTATAACTCCACCATCGACCCTCCAACACCGCCCCACCACGACCTTTATAACTCCACCATCGACCCTCCAACACCGCCCCACCACGACCTTTATAACTCCACCATCGACCCTCCAACACCAACCAATAACGACCTTTATAACTCCACCATCGACCCTCCAACACCGCCCAATAACAACCTTCATAACTCCACCATCGACCCTCCAACACCGCCCCACCATGACCTTTATAAGTCCACCATCAACCCTCCAACAACGCCCAACAATGACCTTTATAACTCCACCATCGACCCTCCAACACCGCCCCACCACGACCTTTATAACTCCACCATCGACCCTCCAACACCGCCCCACCACGACCTTTATAACTCCACCATCGACCCTCCAACACCGCCCCACCACGACCTTTATAACTCCACCATCGACCCTCCAACTCCGCCCAATAACAACCTTTATAACTCCACCATCGACCCTCCAACACCGCCACACCACGACCTTTATAACTCCACCATCGACCCTCCAACATCGCCCCATAACGACCATTATAACTCCACCATCGACCCTCCAACACCGCCAAATAAAAACCTTTACAACTCCACCATCGACCCTCCAACACCGCCCCACCACGACCTTAATAACTCCACCATCGACCCTCCAACACCGCCCACCACGACCTTTATAACTCCACCATCGACCCTCCAACACCCCCCACCACGACCTTCATAACTCCACCATCGACCCTCCAACACCGCCCCACCACGACCTTTATAACTCCACCATCAACCCTCCAACAACGCCCAATAATGACCTTAATAACTCCACCATCGACCCTCCAACACCGCCGCATAACAACCTTTATAACTCCACCATCGACCCTCCAACACCGCCCCACCACGACCTTTATAACTCCACCATCGACCCTCCAACACCGCCCAATAACAACCTTTATAACTCCACCATCGACCCTCCAACACCGCCCCACCACGACCTTTATAACTCCACCATCGACCCTCCAACACCGCCAAATAACAACCTTTATAACTCCACCGTCGACCCTCCAACACTGCCAAATAACAACCTTTATAACTCCACCATCGACCCTCCAACACCGCCAAATAACAACCTTTATAACTCCACCATCGACCCTCCAACACTGCCAAATAACAACCTTTATAACTCCACCATCGACCCTCCAACACCGCCCCACCAAGACCTTTATAACTCCACCATCGACCCTCCAACACCGCCCCATCACGACCTTTATAACTCCACCATCGACCCTCCAACACCGCCCCACCACGACCTTTATAACTCCACCATCGACCCTCCAACACCGCCCCACCACGACCTTTATAACTCCACCATCGACCCTCCAACTCCGCCCAATAACAACCTTTATAACTCCACCATCGACCCTCCAACACCGCCAAATAACAACCTTAAAAACTCCACCATCGACCCTCCAACACCGCCCAATAACAACCTTTATAACTGCACCATCGACCCTCCAACACCGCCAAATAACAACCTTTACAACTCCACCATCGACCCTCCAACACCGCCAAATAACAACCTTTATAACTCCACCATCGACCCTCCAACACCGCCCCACCACGACTTTTATAACTCCACCATCGACCCTCCAACACCGCCCAATAACAACCTTTATAACTCCACCATCGACCCTCCAACACCGCCCAATAACAACCTTTATAACTCCACCATCGACCCTCCAACACCGCCCCACCACGACCTTTATAAGTCCACCATCAACCCTCCAACAACGCCCAATAATGACCTTAATAACTCCACCATCGACCCTCCAACACCGCCGCACCACGACCTTTATAACTCCACCATCGCCCTCCAACACCGCCCCACCACAACCTTTATAACTCCACCATTGACCCTCCAACACCACCCCACCACGACCTTTATAACTCCACCATCGACCCTCCAACACTGCCCAATAACAACCTTTATAACTCCACCATCGACCCTCCAACACCGCCACATAACAACCTTTATAACTCCACCATCGACCCTCCAACACCGCCCCATCACGACCTTTATAACTCCACCATCGACCCTCCAACACCGCCAAATAACAACCTTTATAACTCCACCATCGACCCTCCAACACCGCCACATAACAACCTTTATAACTCCACCATCGACCCTCCAACACCGCCCCACCACGACCTTTATAACTCCACCATCGACCCTCCAACATCGCCCCATAACGACCATTATAACTCCACCATCGACCCTCCAACACCGCCAAATAACAACCTTTATAACTCCACCATCGACCCTCCAACACCGCCCCACCACGACCTTTATTACTCACCATCGACCCTCCAACACCGCCCCATAACGACCATTATAACTCCACCATCGACCCTCCAACACCGCCCCACCACAACCTTTATAACTCCACCATCGACCCTCCAACACCGCCCAATAACAACCTTTATAACTCCACCATCGACCCTCCAACACCGCCACATAACAACCTTTATAACTCCACCATCGACCCTCCAACACCGCCCCACCACGACCTTTATAACTCCACCATCGACCCTCCAACACCGCCCCATAACGACCATTATAACTCCACCATCGACCCTCCAACACCGCCAAATAACAACCTTTATAACTCCACCATCGACCCTCCAACACCGCCCCATAACGACCTTTATAACTCCACCATCGACCCTCCAACACCGCCCCATCACGACCTTTATAACTCCACCATCAACCCTCCAACAACGCCCAATAATGACCTTAATAACTCCACCATCGACCCTCCAACACCGCCGCACCACGACCTTTATAACTCCACCATCGCCCTCCAACACCGCCCCACCACAACCTTTATAACTCCACCATCGACCCTCCAACACCACACCACCACGACCTTTATAACTCCACCATCGACCCTCCAACACTGCCCAATAACAACCTTTATAACTCCACCATCGACCCTCCAACACCGCCACATAACAACCTTTATAACTCCACCATCGACCCTCCAACACCGCCCCACCACGACCTTTATAACTCCACCATCGACCCTCCAACACCGCCCAATAACAACCTTTATAACTCCACCATCGACCCTCCAACACCACCCCACCACGACCTTTATAACTCCACCATCGACCCTCCAACACCGCCCAATAACAACCTTTATAACTCCACCATCGACCCTCCAACACCGCCACATAACAACCTTTATAACTCCACCATCGACCCTCCAACACCGCCCCTTCACAACCTTTATAACTCCACCATCGACCCTCCAACACCGCCCAATAACAACCTTTATAACTCCACCATCGACCCTCCAACACCGCCACATAACAACCTTTATAACTCCACCATCGACCCTCCAACACCGCCCCACCACGACCTTTATAACTCCACCATGGACCCTCCAACACCGCCCCATAACGACCATTATAACTCCACCATCGACCCTCCAACACCGCCAAATAACAACCTTTATAACTCCACCATCGACCCTTCAACACCGCCCCACCACGACCTTTATAACTCCACCATCGACCCTCCAACACCGCCCCATAACGACCATTATAACTCCACCATCGACCCTCCAACACCGCCCCACCACAACCTTTATAACTCCACCATCGACCCTCCAACACCGCCCAATAACAACCTTTATAACTCCACCATCGACCCTCCAACACCGCCCCACCACGACCTTTATAACTCCACCATCGACCCTCCAACTCCGCCCAATAACAACCTTTATAACTCCACCATCGACCCTCCAACACCGCCAAATAACAACCTTAAAAACTCCACCATCGACCCTCCAACACCGCCCAATAACAACCTTTATAACTCCACCATCGACCCTCCAACACCGCCAAATAACAACCTTTACAACTCCACCATCGACCCTCCAACACCGCCAAATAACAACCTTTATAACTCCACCATCGACCCTACAACACCGCCCAAAAACTACCTTTATAACTCCACCATCGACCCTCCAACACCGCCCAATAACAACCTTTATAACTCCACCATCGACCCTCCAACACCGCCCAAAATCAACCTTTATAACTCCATCATCGACCCTCCAACACCGCCCCACCACGACCTTTATAAGTCCACCATCAACCCTCCAACAACGCCCAATAATGACCTTAATAACTCCACCATCGACCCTCCAACACCGCCGCACCACGACCTTTATAACTCCACCATCGCCCTCCAACACCGCCCCACCACAACCTTTATAACTCCACCATTGACCCTCCAACACCACCCCACCACGACCTTTATAACTCCACCATCGACCCTCCAACACTGCCCAATAACAACCTTTATAACTCCACCATCGACCCTCCAACACCGCCACATAACAACCTTTATAACTCCACCATCGACCCTCCAACACCGCCCCATCACGACCTTTATAACTCCACCATCGACCCTCCAACACCGCCAAATAACAACCTTTAT
This sequence comes from Cetoscarus ocellatus, assembly GCA_037902135.1. NCBI lineage: Eukaryota > Metazoa > Chordata > Actinopteri > Labriformes > Labridae > Cetoscarus > Cetoscarus ocellatus. The sequence goes on from JBAMNC010001932.1 coordinate 347,612, forward strand.
AACTCCACCATCGACCCTCCAACACCGCCACATAACAACCTTTATAACTCCACCATCGACCCTCCAACACCGCCCCACCACGACCTTTATAACTCCACCATCGACCCTCCAACATCGCCCCATAACGACCATTATAACTCCACCATCGACCCTCCAACACCGCCAAATAACAACCTTTATAACTCCACCATCGACCCTCCAACACCGCCCCACCACGACCTTTATTACTCACCATCGACCCTCCAACACCGCCCCATAACGACCATTATAACTCCACCATCGACCCTCCAACACCGCCCCACCACAACCTTTATAACTCCACCATCGACCCTCCAACACCGCCCAATAACAACCTTTATAACTCCACCATCGACCCTCCAACACCGCCACATAACAACCTTTATAACTCCACCATCGACCCTCCAACACCGCCCCACCACGACCTTTATAACTCCACCATCGACCCTCCAACACCGCCCCATAACGACCATTATAACTCCACCATCGACCCTCCAACACCGCCAAATAACAACCTTTATAACTCCACCATCGACCCTTCAACACCGCCCCACCACGACCTTTATAACTCCACCATCGACCCTCCAACACCGCCCCACCACGACCTTTATAAGTCCACCATCAACCCTCCAACAACGCCCAATAATGACCTTAATAACTCCACCATCGACCCTCCAACACCGCCGCACCACGACCTTTATAACTCCACCATCGCCCTCCAACACCGCCCCACCACAACCTTTATAACTCCACCATCGACCCTCCAACACCACACCACCACGACCTTTATAACTCCACCATCGACCCTCCAACACTGCCCAATAACAACCTTTATAACTCCACCATCGACCCTCCAACACCGCCACATAACAACCTTTATAACTCCACCATCGACCCTCCAACACCGCCCCACCACGACCTTTATAACTCCACCATCGACCCTCCAACACCGCCCAATAACAACCTTTATAACTCCACCATCGACCCTCCAACACCACCCCACCACGACCTTTATAACTCCACCATCGACCCTCCAACACCGCCCAATAACAACCTTTATAACTCCACCATCGACCCTCCAACACCGCCACATAACAACCTTTATAACTCCACCATCGACCCTCCAACACCGCCCCTTCACAACCTTTATAACTCCACCATCGACCCTCCAACACCGCCCAATAACAACCTTTATAACTCCACCATCGACCCTCCAACACCGCCACATAACAACCTTTATAACTCCACCATCGACCCTCCAACACCGCCCCACCACGACCTTTATAACTCCACCATGGACCCTCCAACACCGCCCCATAACGACCATTATAACTCCACCATCGACCCTCCAACACCGCCAAATAACAACCTTTATAACTCCACCATCGACCCTTCAACACCGCCCCACCACGACCTTTATAACTCCACCATCGACCCTCCAACACCGCCCCATAACGACCATTATAACTCCACCATCGACCCTCCAACACCGCCCCACCACAACCTTTATAACTCCACCATCGACCCTCCAACACCGCCCAATAACAACCTTTATAACTCCACCATCGACCCTCCAACACCGCCACATAACAACCTTTATAACTCCACCATCGACCCTCCAACACCGCCCCCACCACGACCTTTATAACTCCACCATCGACCCTCCAACACCGCCCCATAACGACCATTATAACTCCACCATCGACCCTCCAACACCGCCAAATAACAACCTTTATAACTCCACCATCGACCCTCCAACACCGCCCCATAACGACCTTTATAACTCCACCATCGACCCTCCAACACCGCCCCATAACGACCATTATAACTCCACCATCGACCCTCCAACACCGCCCCATAACGACCATTATAACTCCACCATAGACCCTCCAACACCGCCCCACCACGACCTTTGTAACTCCACCATCGACCCTCCAACACCGCCCAATAACAACCTTTATAACTCCACCATCAACCCTCCAACACCGCCCCACCACGACCTTTATAACTCCACCATCGACCCTCCAACACCGCCCCACCACGACCTTTATAACTCCACCATTGACCCTCCAACACCGCCCCATCACGACCTTTATAACTCCACCATCGACCCTCCAACACCGCCCCATAACGATCATTATAACTCCACCATCGACCCTCCAACACCGCCAAATAACAACCTTTATAACTCCACCATCGACCCTCCAACACCGCCCCACCACGACCTTTATAACTCCACCATTGACCCTCCAACACCGCCCCATCACGACCTTTATAACTCCACCATCGACCCTCCAACACCGCCCCACCACGACCTTTATAACTCCACCATCGACCCTCCAACACCGCCAAATAACAACCTTTTTAACTCCACCATCGACCCTCCAACACCGCCAAATAACAACCTTTATAACTCCACCATCGACCCTCCAACACCGCCAAATAACAACCTTTATAACTCCACCATCGACCCTCCAACACCGCCCCACCACGACCTTTATAACTCCACCATCGACCCTCCAACACCGCCAAATAACAACCTTTATAACTCCACCATCGACCCTCCAAAACCCCCTTACCACGACCTTTATAACTCCACCATCGACCCTCCAACACCGCCCAATAACAACCTTTATAACTGCACCATCGACCCTCCAACACCGCCAAATAACAACCTTTACAACTCCACCATCGACCCTCCAACACCGCCAAATAACTACCTTTATAACTCCACCATCGACCCTCCAACACCGCCCCACCACGACCTTTATAACTCCACCATCGACCCTCCAACACCGCCCAATAACAACCTTTATAACTCCACCATCGACCCTCCAACACCGCCCAAAATCAACCTTTATAACTCCACCATCGACCCTCCAACACCGCCCCACCACGACCTTTATAAGTCCACCATCAACCCTCCAACAACGCCCAATAATGACCTTAATAACTCCACCATCGACCCTCCAACACCGCCGCACCACGACCTTTATAACTCCACCATCGCCCTCCAACACCGCCCCACCACAACCTTTATAACTCCACCATTGACCCTCCAACACCACCCCACCACGACCTTTATAACTCCACCATCGACCCTCCAACACTGCCCAATAACAACCTTTATAACTCCACCATCGACCCTCCAACACCGCCACATAACAACCTTTATAACTCCACCATCGACCCTCCAACACCGCCCCATCACGACCTTTATAACTCCACCATCGACCCTCCAACACCGCCAAATAACAACCTTTATAACTCCACCATCGACCCTCCAACACCGCCACATAACAACCTTTATAACTCCACCATCGACCCTCCAACACCGCCCCACCACGACCTTTATAACTCCACCATCGACCCTCCAACATCGCCCCATAACGACCATTATAACTCCACCATCGACCCTCCAACACCGCCAAATAACAACCTTTATAACTCCACCATCGACCCTCCAACACCGCCCCACCACGACCTTTATTACTCACCATCGACCCTCCAACACCGCCCCATAACGACCATTATAACTCCACCATCGACCCTCCAACACCGCCCCACCACAACCTTTATAACTCCACCATCGACCCTCCAACACCGCCCAATAACAACCTTTATAACTCCACCATCGACCCTCCAACACCGCCAAATAACAACCTTTATAACTCCACCATCGACCCTCCAACACCGCCCCACCACGACCTTTATAACTCCACCATCGACCCTCCAACACCGCCCCATTACGACCATTATAACTCCACCATCGACCCTCCAACACCGCCAAATAACAACCTTTATAACTCCACCATCGACCCTTCAACACCGCCCCACCACGACCTTTATAACTCCACCCTCGACCCTCCAACACCGCCCCACCACGACCTTTATAAGTCCACCATCAACCCTCCAACAACGCCCAATAATGACCTTAATAACTCCACCATCGACCCTCCAACACCGCCGCACCACGACCTTTATAACTCCACCATCGCCCTCCAACACCGCCCCACCACAACCTTTATAACTCCACCATCGACCCTCCAACACCACACCACCACGACCTTTATAACTCCACCATCGACCCTCCAACACTGCCCAATAACAACCTTTATAACTCCACCATCGACCCTCCAACACCGCCACATAACAACCTTTATAACTCCACCATCGACCCTCCAACACCGCCCCACCACGACCTTTATAACTCCACCATCGACCCTCCAACACCGCCCAATAACAACCTTTATAACTCCACCATCGACCCTCCAACACCACCCCACCACGACCTTTATAACTCCACCATCGACCCTCCAACACCGCCCAATAACAACCTTTATAACTCCACCATCGACCCTCCAACACCGCCACATAACAACCTTTATAACTCCACCATCGACCCTCCAACACCGCCCCTTCACAACCTTTATAACTCCACCATCGACCCTCCAACACCGCCCAATAACAACCTTTATAACTCCACCATCGACCCTCCAACACCGCCACATAACAACCTTTATAACTCCACCATCGACCCTCCAACACCGCCCCACCACGACCTTTATAACTCCACCATGGACCCTCCAACACCGCCCCATAACGACCATTATAACTCCACCATCGACCCTCCAACACCGCCAAATAACAACCTTTATAACTCCACCATCGACCCTTCAACACCGCCCCACAACTACCTTTATAACTCCACCATCGACCCTCCAACACCGCCCCATAACGACCATTATAACTCCACCATCGACCCTCCAACACCGCCCCACCACAACCTTTATAACTCCACCATCGACCCTCCAACACCGCCCAATAACAACCTTTATAACTCCACCATCGACCCTCCAACACCGCCCCACCACGACCTTTATAACTCCACCATCGACCCTCCAACACCGCCCCACCACGACCTTTATAACTCCACCATCGACCCTCCAACTCCGCCCAATAACAACCTTTATAACTCCACCATCGACCCTCCAACACCGCCAAATAACAACCTTTATAACTCCACCATCGACCCTCCAACACCGCCCAATAACAACCTTTATAACTCCACCATCGACCCTCCAACACCGCCAAATAACAACCTTTACAACTCCACCATCGACCCTCCTACACCGCCAAATAACAACCTTTATAACTCCACCATCGACCCTCCAACACCGCCCCACCACGACTTTTATAACTCCACCATCGACCCTCCAACACCGCCCAATAACAACCTTTATAACTCCACCATCGACCCTCCAACACCGCCCAATAACAACCTTTATAACTCCACCATCGACCCTCCAACACCGCCCCACCACGACCTTTATAACTCCACCATCAACCCTCCAACAACGCCCAATAATGACCTTAATAACTCCACCATCGACCCTCCAACACCGCCGCACCACGACCTTTATAACTCCACCATCGCCCTCCAACACCGCCCCACCACAACCTTTATAACTCCACCATTGACCCTCCAACACCACCCCACCACGACCTTTATAACTCCACCATCGACCCTCCAACACTGCCCAATAACAACCTTTATAACTCCACCATCGACCCTCCAACACCGCCACATAACAACCTTTATAACTCCACCATCGACCCTCCAACACCGCCCCATCACGACCTTTATAACTCCACCATCGACCCTCCAACACCGCCAAATAACAACCTTTATAACTCCACCATCGACCCTCCAACACCGCCCCATAACAACCTTTATAACTCCACCATCGACCCTCCAACACCGCCCCACCACGACCTTTATAACTCCACCATCGACCCTCCAACATCGCCCCATAACGACCATTATAACTCCACCATCGACCCTCCAACACCGCCAAATAACAACCTTTATAACTCCACCATCGACCCTCCAACACCGCCCCACCACGACCTTTATTACTCACCATCGACCCTCCAACACCGCCCCATAACGACCATTATAACTCCACCATCGACCCTCCAACACCGCCCCACCACAACCTTTATAACTCCACCATCGACCCTCCAACACCGCCCAATAACAACCTTTATAACTCCACCATCGACCCTCCAACACCGCCACATAACAACCTTTATAACTCCACCATCGACCCTCCAACACCGCCCCACCACGACCTTTATAACTCCACCATCGACCCTCCAACACCGCCCCATAACGACCATTATAACTCCACCATCGACCCTCCAACACCGCCAAATAACAACCTTTATAACTCCACCATCGACCCTTCAACACCGCCCCACCACGACCTTTATAACTCCACCATCGACCCTCCAACACCGCCCCACCACGACCTTTATAAGTCCACCATCAACCCTCCAACAACGCCCAATAATGACCTTAATAACTCCACCATCGACCCTCCAACACCGCCGCACCACGACCTTTATAACTCCACCATCGCCCTCCAACACCGCCCCACCACAACCTTTATAACTCCACCATCGACCCTCCAACACCACACCACCACGACCTTTATAACTCCACCATCGACCCTCCAACACTGCCCAATAACAACCTTTATAACTCCACCATCGACCCTCCAACACCGCCACATAACAACCTTTATAACTCCACCATCGACCCTCCAACACCGCCCCACCACGACCTTTATAACTCCACCATCGACCCTCCAACACCGCCCAATAACAACCTTTATAACTCCACCATCGACCCTCCAACACCACCCCACCACGACCTTTATAACTCCACCATCGACCCTCCAACACCGCCCAATAACAACCTTTATAACTCCACCATCGACCCTCCAACACCGCCACATAACAACCTTTATAACTCCACCATCGACCCTCCAACACCGCCCCTTCACAACCTTTATAACTCCACCATCGACCCTCCAACACCGCCCAATAACAACCTTTATAACTCCACCATCGACCCTCCAACACCGCCACATAACAACCTTTATAACTCCACCATCGACCCTCCAACACCGCCCCACCACGACCTTTATAACTCCACCATGGACCCTCCAACACCGCCCCATAACGACCATTATAACTCCACCATCGACCCTCCAACACCGCCAAATAACAACCTTTATAACTCCACCATCGACCCTTCAACACCGCCCCACCACGACCTTTATAACTCCACCATCGACCCTCCAACACCGCCCCATAACGACCATTATAACTCCACCATCGACCCTCCAACACCGCCCCACCACAACCTTTATAACTCCACCATCGACCCTCCAACACCGCCCAATAACAACCTTTATAACTCCACCATCGACCCTCCAACACCGCCACATAACAACCTTTATAACTCCACCATCGACCCTCCAACACCGCCCCACCACGACCTTTATAACTCCACCATGGACCCTCCAACACCGCCCCATAACGACCATTATAACTCCACCATCGACCCTCCAACACCGCCAAATAACAACCTTTATAACTCCACCATCGACCCTTCAACACCGCCCCACCACGACCTTTATAACTCCACCATCGACCCTCCAACACCGCCCCATAACGACCATTATAACTCCACCATCGACCCTCCAACACCGCCCCATAACGACCATTATAACTCCACCATAGACCCTCCAACACCGCCCCACCACGACCTTTTTAACTCCACCATCGACCCTCCAACACCGCCCAATAACAACCTTTATAACTCCACCATCAACCCTCCAACACCGCCCCACCACGACCTTTATAACTCCACCATCGACCCTCCAACACCGCCCCACCACGACCTATATAACTCCACCATTGACCCTCCAACACCGCCCCATCACGACCTTTATAACTCCACCATCGACCCTCCAACACCGCCCCATAACGATCATTATAACTCCACCATCGACCCTCCAACACCGCCAAATAACAACCTTTATAACTCCACCATCGACCCTCCAACACCGCCCCACCACGACCTTTATAACTCCACCATTGACCCTCCAACACCGCCCCATCACGACCTTTATAACTCCACCATCGACCCTCCAACACCGCCCCACCACGACCTTTATAACTCCACCATCGACCCTCCAACACCGCCAAATAACAACCTTTTTAACTCCACCATCGACCCTCCAACACCCGCCAAATAACAACCTTTATAACTCCACCATCGACCCTCCAACACCGCCAAATAACAACCTTTATAACTCCACCATCGACCCTCCAACACCGCCCCACCACGACCTTTATAACTCCACCATCGACCCTCCAACACCGCCAAATAACAACCTTTATAACTCCACCATCGACCCTCCAAAACCCCCTTACCACGACCTTTATAACTCCACCATCGACCCTCCAACACCGCCCCATAACGACCATTATAATTATTTATTATTATTATTATTATTATTAAGTTTCCGGTCAAACCATAAATCAAGATTTCAGACTCAAACAAAAAAGTGCCAATGATAAATATTTGTTACCTGTCCACGAACATGATGACCAGGTCTTTCCTCTCCGTGTATTTGAGCAGCTCCTTCTTCAGCCATCTCACCTTCTGACCTCCACCCACCGTACGAGCCACGTCTCCACCCTTCCAGTCCTCTCCCAGACCAAGGGCCTGCATCAACAACAACGACACCACCATCATCATCACCAAAAGGCCAAAATCTGACCTGCAGATCTTTCTGCGCTCATTTTTCTCCAGAGCTCAAAGTGTCATTTTATGGACTGAACCATTATTTTTATGGAGAGAGTTTATCAGAGTGAGAAACAGAAGTGAAGCAAGAAAACAACATTTTATTCTTTAAAAGACGATCCTGATGGTTTAGAAAAGTGGACATTTCATGGCCATGAGGTAAATGTTATGGTGTATTTGTTCATTCTGACAACATCACAGCCAATATATGGAATATAAATGACCAAAATTACAGCCAATATATGGAATAAAATCACCAATATTACAGACAATATAATATATATAAATTGGATATATATAAAAAAATTACAGTCAATATATGGGATAAAAAATGACCAACACTGGCCAATCTTGGAAACATACATGTGATATATATGAACTATAATACAACCATAATATGGGATATGCATGGCCAATCTTGGAGAAAATATAAGGGATTTTAATAATAAATATATTCGATATCTATGGCCAATTTTACAGGCAGCATATGGGATATATACAGCCAATATAGCAGCTTATATATTAGATATATATGGCTAATATTACAGCAAATACATGGGATATGGACAGTATTTCAGACAGTACTCCACTGCTCCAACGGGACAGCCCACCCCTCCAAAGAAAGGCCTAAAATACTGAATCTGTCTTTAGAGTTTATCGTGTTTACAAGTTTATTTGGACAGACAGACGATGTCATGCTTAAAGTCTCCACCTCTGACACCACCTCAGTCACTGTATGACTTTAGTTGAGCTTGTATCCTCTTTACCTTCACGGTGTAGTTGAACTCTTTGGCCGTCCTTATGAAGCGCTTGAAGCCGTCTGTCTCCTCTGTAGCCGCAGTGATCACCAACAGATTATCTAAACAGAGAAAGAGGTCAAAAACGACAGCCCAGTGTTACTAACCAGCTGATCAACAACTCAGCAAGAGGCTGATTAGCACTGATTTAAATTATCTGGTACACTTCCATGTGGTACATCTGCTCTAAGCCCTCCCCCCGAGCGAGGGCGTCCTTCAGTCACATTTATAACACACCATGTAGTCTACTGTCCACAGGCACAGAGTGAGACATCATCATTTAATATCATAAATTATTATTATTATGTTGTTTAATACTGTGAGGGCGATATGATGTGGGTAAATAATAAATGTTAATGACAGGTTAGGGCTGAAAGATTTATCTTTTTCGGATCAAAATCACAGTTTCAGACAACGCAATCATGTGATCGCCAAAGCTGCAACTTTTTGCAGTGCTCCTGACTGACCCAGGATCTGTTGTGTCAACTGTTTTACACAAATTATTTTACTAATGTGCAGCAATTTGCATTTACAGAAGTGCTGGTAAGCAGGTCAACAACACAAAGCCTGTTTAGGAGTAGAAGTTGGAGTATCCCTTAAATAATGAAAACAGATTATTAGATGATGAATAATGTGTTATGTGCTTTTGATCATTGATTTCCTCGCTGTTGTCTACACTGTAAACAGTGAATATTGCACTGAAGCTTGATTCAAAGAAAATCATGAATCGATATGAAATCAGTTAGATCTTTTCCTGAAATCGTTCAGCCCTACCTCACAGGTAGGTACAAGCACCTTTGTTCCAGCACATGGGTCTAACATCACCTATAACATCACCTTAGGCAGACGCATGGAGAATTTATTTACCTTTTCAGTGAGTGTAATGTGGATGAGGAGACTAAGAGTCAAAACAGGATGAACTGGCATCACACAGAGGAAATAAACCATTTAGTTCTAGATTTAGACACTTAAACACATTAGCTATTATTTAAACCGTTTATTTCTACTTTAATACGTCAAGTGTCGCTTTTTTTGTACTTCATTTTTTTCATTATTAATATAGAACAAATGAGGACAGAGGACCATATGCATTCACAGTACATGGACTTAACTGATACACTCTGATAGATTAGTCAAGAGCCTCGTATTTGTTAGATTTGAGCAAATCTCCTTTTTTCTAATATTCCTCTCCTTTCTTCTTTAGGAGTAGCAAAGAAAAAGTAATTTTCTCCATTATGTGAACAGAGTTTATAATATTTATGAGAAGTTTCATGGTGGGAGGATTCTTCTGAAGCCAGCACTTAGTAATTGCTTTTTTACTTGCCATCAAGAATATCTTCAAAATATCTGCGTCTCCTCCACTGAGGCCTTCAGGAATTTTCCCAAGATACAGGGATGCAAAAGAGAAATCAATGTCCTGTCCAAGGTTTCTGAAATAAGCTGCTCCACTCCTCTCCAAAACATTTTCAGAAATGGATAAGACCAAAAAACATGGACATAATCTGCAGAATTCGCTCCACACTCCCTCCAGCAAACAGACTGGGCGTCACTTCATTTTGATTTCTGATTTGGGGTAACAAGGAATCTTATTATATTTTCCAGCAGAAATCTCTCCAGAAGAGAGTCTGAGGAAGTGGACTGCATTTCCCAGATTTGAAGCCACACATCTTCTGAGATGCTGATATTGGCTTCTTTTTCTAGCATTGTTTAAAATAATCTGTTGCTTTTAAGAGCTTAAATGGAGCTGAAGTTTTCATCAGACTGAAGCAGCTGGGTAAAGACCGCAAGGCTCGGAGCCCTGCAGGCTCCTGGTTCAGTCTTAACACTGAGGCAGATCCACTTCCCTCCTCCTCCTCCTCCTCCTCCTCCTCCTCCTCCTCCTCCTCTTCTCTTCTCTCCTTCCCTCCAGGCTTTCGAGGAATTCCTCTCGTGAAATTCTTCAGGAGGACCTCAGAGAGGTTACGGGGTCGAGGAGCAGGACGGGGAGTGTTTGGGGACAGAAGCCTCCTTGTCTTGAGTCTGTCCTGGTTTACGTTACAGGTTTAAACGGTGAGCAGGAAGCAGCTGCTGCAGACGGTCGATCCAGTATTTTCATGGTTCAGTCTTATTTATGTCACTGGGACACTCGGCTGATGGCCTAATTATTGGTCAAAGTAAAGTTGTCCAGGCTTATTTTCTCCTGTGACACAGTTTGGCAGCATTTTTGGTGCCTATGAAGGTTCAGAAACGTTTTCAATTGAGACGCAGAGCAGAATCACTCGTGAGTTTAAAGCAGCCATGAATGAAGCAGAAAGCAGGTGAGGAGGCAGGTACAGGTGAGAGCTGCTGCCCTCAGTAAACCAACTGCAGACACATTTCAGATTTTGATCACACATATCAAAATGTCTCCAGGAACAGTCTAAACTCATAAGTGCTCCATAAACCAGGAGGAGGATTTTAAAGGCTATCCTCTGACTCCAAGGACTGCTGTGATAGATCGACCATCTTGGTGCTGCAAGATGGAGAATCTGGTGAATCCTGCAGCTCAGTCCTTGTATAAAAATGTCACATGTCGACGCTGTGATGTCATTTCCCCTCTTCTCATGGAGGAGTGAGGCGTGGCTGAGAGCGCTCAGTGTGTTCACACTCATTTTTCTGTTTATTTTATTTGGCTGCATGTGTGTGGATGCAGACCCTCTCCACATGCACTCTCTGCAGACTAGCGTGAAGTTATAAAAAGCAGGGATGTACGGTGGTACTGGTTTGGTGGAGTGGTAAGCAACCAGGCACGGCTTGGATAGGCTCCAGTGGTACAGATGACGGGCGGATGGATTTTTAATGTACTGAAGATAAGATGCTGTTTTCGGCTTCACAGCTGTTTCTCACACAAACACACCGTGGCCACGAAAGGAGCAGGTCAATTCAAAAACCAAGTACCTGCACCCCTTACACAGAGATTGATGTCCATCCGTCATGTTTTAGAGCCTTCGTTTTGCTGAGGAGTGGGCATTTCAGACAACAGGACATCCTCACCGAGCTGTCCCGGGCTCCTGCTGCTCAGGCGTCACAAAGCCCCCCCCCCCATCCCACAAACACTCACAGCTGCACAAACACAACACTCACACAACGAGTGGAGAATCAACGCCGACTGCAAACCTACGGTCAGGTCTGTTATCAAAGTGAATTATCCATCAACGGCTTTTTCTTTCCATTCATATTGCAAATGTCTTATTTATCTTTAATGGCTGAAATCTTTAATATCTGATTTACTGCAGCATTAAAACAAGTTATTATTATTAAAATTCAGCTTCATGGTAAAATCTCAGTTCACAGCAGATGTCAAGGATAATTTAAGCTCTCAAACATACGCTTTTTCGTTTGGGTGCATGATTAAAATATGTATGCTGCAATTAAAGTTTTGAGGCCACAGCAACAGAAATAGTCATTGAAGTTTCTTCTGATGATCAGAGGTGTGAAAAAGAGGAAGCTTCACTCTAATAGGATCAAAGTTACCTTTCTGATGCTATTTAGACACAACTACCTTTAAAATAGTTAAAAACACAATGGAATACATGCATATTTAAGCTTTGGTACAAAAATAATAGAGCAGAGCATCTACTACGTTTACTATAGACCTCAAGAGGGATGTGGGCGGTGATTCAGAGCTCTGGAAAGTTCCCTCAGACGACTGAGGGGTAAAACTCCAGACCACGAGGGGCCAAATGAAGCTCTTAAAATCTGATTTAACGTCGGAAAAAGTCTTTAAAATATGTTTAACCAGGATAAATCAATGCAGAAAATACACTTTTTGCATATTTCTGTTTCAAGCCAGTTTATTTTAGTGCTTTTTGATTTGATGCAGAGTTTGCAGTTTTGTATTTATCTTTATTTTATTATTTTTGTGCTTTCTGTGATTACAGAATTTACACCTAACACCAAATTTCCCAAAGTTTTCTCAGTAAGGTGCACATGAATGAATTTATCCCTGTAAAAACTTTATTTTTGAAAAGGCGGATACCAGTGAATTTAGAGTATTACACCAGTGTAGTCCTTTTAATTTGGTGTGATTTTTTTTTCTCTTTCATTCTTTACATCCTTGTGTATTTATTCTGTCCATCATAAACAGGTATTAGGCTTATTTACCCTGAGGCTTATTATGTTTCCTGCTTGAGCGTGTTATTAAAGAGGAGTTAGCCGAGTCACAAAAGCCTTAATAACCAGCTACCTTTATACCAAAGTCAGGAAATTTAAATACATAAATTCACATATCAGTCCATTTTGTCTGACAGCAGAATATCCTCTAAATATCTTAAAAATAAACAGAATATGGAGCACTTTTATAAGGATATTACACTTCTGTGGATCATTTTAATCAGCTTTAAGACATGAATTCTCTCTTTTTTCTACTCCAAATTATGATTAATAAAGTACTGACTTCATTCCATGTTTCTTTAGTTTTGTCTCGTTTGAGTAACAATGAAAAATAAAGATTTAAGGCATTTTGTGGGCAAATTGTACAGATCAAGTTCATTTAAGTCCTTTGCTTAGCATATATCTTTATAACTTTTGTTAATCTCCAGATTGCTCTTTATTGGATTTATTGTAAACAGACTAATTTATTTTCCTTTTCTGGGGCACATAATCCTCTTTTACTGGTAATACACATGAACACAGTGCTATACTTTATCTGAATTTAAACATTATAATTTGCCATTTTTGCATAAAAATGTATAAATGTGCTTTTATAGTACATAACTTAAAGTTTTTTCGGCTTTCTCTTCTTTCGATTGCTATTTGTGTGACTTGTTGGTAACTGTAGTTTTTTTTTCTCCTGTATTAAGAGTATGTTTCTGTCTTGGACTGTTATATATGAACACGCAGGTTATACGTTACCTGGGGGAATAATATGCTACATATACATTATATTTGTCAAATGTGAATCGATAAAGCACATAAACTAATCTATTAATCTTTCAGTAGAAAAGAAACTTTAGGAGAGGATAAAGACATGAAAAAAATGATTCTTTTTGAACATGTATCTGTGCATATTAGTGGAGTAACTGGTGAAAATAATGGCCAAATATTCAGTTAAAAAGTTCTCAAAGTTTACCTCATTAGCCTCCAGGCTAGGTTAAAGTTAGGTTTCTAAAGCATCTTAAAATGCTTTATTCAAAGATTATTACGCTCTTATGCAGCACCTTTTCTTTTAAAGTATCGTTAATTGAGCAGTCATATTGTTTTGGAGTGAATAACGTTGTACACAGCCACAGTCAGCTCTGAGAGCCGGACCCGGGGCAGCACCAGCGGCTCACGGTGGTCCGCCTGGCCGGACAGGAGACCCTCGAGAGCGGCCTTACCTGGAGAGAACCTCCGCTGTTCGGCCGACACGGAGCTCCGGAGGAGGAAGAGAGCCAGCGGGCAGAGAAGGAGAGGGGACAACATGGCCGACTTCACTCTGAAACTCCTCTGTCTGTTCTGATGCGCCTCTTTTTGCCCACTTCTTCCCTCTCCTTGGTCCTCACTCCATCAGTGATACTTCCTTTACGCTACGGCTCAAACCTCGCGATAGTTCAGTGCCGTGATTTGGAAACATATCAACAGAGGAATCGGAGGAAAGCCCCGCCCGCTTTAGAATATTATCCAATGGGAAGCGGACAAGGTTTGATTGATAATCATAATGACCAATCAGCGCAGCAGAGAGGTTAAGAAGAGCCAATCAGAGCAGGACAAATGGAAATCACGGTCTTTTTCGTTCCTCATTTCGTGGCCTCGGGCAACAGAAAGTTCGTGAAAACTGGAGAAAGTAAACGTTTGCCACGTCTGTTACATTCCTGAGAGAGAGAGAGAGAGAGAGAGAGAGAGAGAGAGACATCCGCGAAAACGGAGAGAGAGAGGGGGGAGGCATCATCATTCTCGAAAATTCTTTACATTTAATTTAACTTCTACCAGGTTAGTTGAAAAATAAATACATAATATAAATTTAACTGGAATAAAAAATTAAACCTAAATAAAAACAATGATATGGATGAAAATAAAAACAGTAACATTATGATGTTTATAATCTAATTATTCACAATTGTGTGCTATTAAAGCCACAAAAAGTATGTGTGTGTGTATATATATATATATATACTATATATATATATATATATATATATTTACATACATACATCGACCATATATACATACATATATGAGTGCAAAATAAAGTGTCTTTATTTTTTTGCGGTCAATTATTAATAAGAACTTACAGATATATTTAACAATATAAATAAAAATATTTAATGAAAAAAATTACAAACCATTTTAATATGATTTTATGGTTTTAATTGGGGTTAATATATTTGAATATTCCTCCGGTCTGGGGCTCTGAGTTACATCGGTTTTATAATTTGCATGTTATGAGGGATTTCCTCATCTCTTTGGCTGCAGAACAAGTTTACACAAAGGTACGATTAAAGTCTCTTGGACCTGAACGTTTAACCACTGATGAAATGGACTAAATGTTTATTCATATATAAGTTGTCATGAAAACTCTCAAACTGAATTGATCAACTCTTTATTTACACACCATCTCCACCCAGTGATCACAAAAAAACAACTATTTGTGGAAGTTGAACAAGACTAAAAAAAAAAAATGTTTACTTAAAAAAATATATACATCCAAATTCTTTGAATTAGATTACATTAGACTGAACTTTATTCATCCCTTTGAAAGACTCCCTCAGGGAAATTAGGATTCCAGTAGCAGTTTAGTATAACAGTTATAAAGATATATAAAAAAGACAAATATAAACAAAAATATAAATCAATATAAATATAAATCAAATAAAAACGAAATAAAATTAAATTAAGAATAATAATAATAACAATAATAATAATGATAATAAAAAAGAAGAAGAAGAAAAATGTAAAAAAATCAAACCCTGATTAAACACTGGTAAATATTCATTGATTACATTAAAAATAAGTTTAAGGGTAAGAATACATGCTATAAACCTTCATGTTGAATCACTATAGCCCAGTAAACAAACAGTGAACACCTGTAACGGTAAACTTCCTGATCTCCTCATGACGTCAGAGGCTGGTCTCTTGTTACCATAGCAACACGCAAACACCGCAGGAGCCGTTATTTCCTGTTTTAAGCGGATATTAACATGTTTTGTTGAGTCTACAGATGAACTAACGGGCCGTAGGAGATGGACGGGCCGAAGTTCTTCACTCCAGCCGAGGTCTCTGCTCACAACACCGCGGCCGACCTCTGGGTGTCGTTTCTGGGTAAGGTGTGTGACCTGACCCCGCTGATGGAGCAGCACAAAGGTGAGAGGAAACAGGAGAGCGGCTCCACTGTGAGGAACTCTGACACACGCTCTGTCTCTAATCCTGCACTTACAGTAAAACATTTAAACACGGTGTTATCTCTATTCTGATTCACATATTATCTTCAGAATTTGTAATAATAATAATATGTAGTGTAATAATATCTTCATAAGGCCACCAGACTGTACAACTCCATTAAGTGGGGGAGGAGGAGTAGGCAGCCAGCAGCCTTATATTTTTAATTTATTTTTTATTTACTTATTATTGTTATTGTTATATATTATTATTAATAATAATAATTAAATAGTATCATTATTAAATAATAATAATAATAATGATAATAAAATAAATATTATTATTTTTATTATTTAAATATTCATTGTAATGCAAGTTGTTTTTACTTTTTGAATCTTGATATCCTGTGTTTGTTTCTTTATTTTTTTTTTTTTTACCTCTGTACTACTAATCAGTGCTGCTGGAATCTTAATTTTCCTAAAGGAGTCTTCCCAAGGGGTTAATAAAGTTCTGTCCAATCTAATGTTATCTTCATATTTTCTTAATTAACACTTTTGTTTTCTTATGATTGTCCCACACAAAACGGTAAGGTGTTCCCTTCTCTTTTTTATAGACTCATGTGACGTAGTTCTGCTTCTGGTCTGACAATAATGATTAGAATATATACATTATAATTATTAATATCAGCATTTTTATTTTTATTTAAACACGTTCTGTGTTGATTGAAGCCCAGAGTACCTGATAAAACCTGATAAATCAAAAGTCTCCCTGTTTTATTTATGTTTGGGCTGAAAAGTTTGGTTTTTATTCCAGCAGATTTAATGTTGGACATGTGTCCCTCTGCAGGGGACGACCTCCTGTTACCCATAATGCAATGTGCAGGAAAAGACATCAGCTCCTGGTTTGACCCTGAAACCAAAGACGTAAGTGTTTCCACACGACTACAGCCCTGTGACTCCCATCGGAGGGTCGAAGTTGGATTTTTGTCCATTCAGCTCTGCACATGCAACAATCACGGATGTAAAACTGTACGGCTCCTCACAGGGGGCAGGAGGAGTGACGGGAAGACTGAAGATGGGAAGGAGCAGTAGCCAGCCAGTAGCCATATTTATTTTATTTATATTTATTTATATTTGTATTTATTTATATTTCTGTTTACATCTGTCTTTTTTATATATCTTTTTATCTGCCTTAAGTGGTGCTACTGGAATCTTAATTTCCCCGAGGGAGTCTTCCAAAAGGATAAACAAAGTTCTATCTAATCTAATCTAACCTAATCTAATCTAATCTAAACAGATGGAAGTTGATGCCTCAGATCAGGGGTGGCCAATAGGAGGCCCGCAGCACCTGGTGGCCCTTGAGGAGCCTCTGAAGGGCCCACAGGGACATGCTAAAGAGACATGAGTTCACACCACAGAACCTGAAATAAATTGAAATCTAATTTCTATTAGTTGTGCAATTAAATCAAACCTACACCAATACAAAAACCAACAAATTTAACATGTGTTCTGTTTCAAAATGCCTTTTTTCTTTGAAACTTTGGCCTGTGCAGAGCCAAAGTTTACTGTGATGCCCCACCTTTATCACCACTGCTGCGAGCTTGAGCCCTTACAGTGTCACAGTGTCACTTATTAAAAAAATCACCAAAGTGCAACTGCTGTTCATACCAATTAAGTTTTGCATCAATTAAATCATTAAAGATGGATTCAGAGGAGTTTCATTTGTCATTCCAGTCTGCACTTACATGAGAAAAGAACAAAACCGGTTACTGAGGTCCTGGTATCAGACGTATAGAAATATAGAAGCAATAAATAAGGCGGTGAGCAGCACAGTATAAAACGTAAAAACGTAAAAATGTAAAAATAAAAATAAAAAATACAAAAGGATATCCACAACATTACCATAACTGAAGACCAATAGAATCTAAATAAAAATAACAATAATTCTTCACAGCACTAACATAAAAAAACTCAATGATTATAAGGACAATATTTACAAGACTTGAATATAAGTATAATAATATCATAATATTATGCTTATAAGATGCATATAAGTATTATTTCTTAATCATGAGTGATAATTTTCGTTTAAAGTAAAAAGTAAACATTTGGTGTCACATGCAGCCTCCTACATGCACAATATGAATATTTTGAGGTGAATGCAGATTTAAATCAGTCAGAAACATCAGATCAAACAGGCGGCCCTCTGGCGTGTCCGCACATCTTCTTCTAAAGCCACGTCGACCAACATGTGCACTTTATTTCAGTCCTGTAGTCTGAAACCAACCAATCAGAGGGCAGCTCTTAGCTCCTGGTCTACCTGTGATCTTCTGCCTCCAGGTGCTGAGGCACATCCATCCTCTGACCAACTGTGAGGGGTACTTCACCCCCAGGGGGCGCTTCATGCACATCCCCCCCGCCGGCCCTCGTTCAGACTGGGTCAGCGTGGTCGGCGCCCCCTGGTGGAAGGATAGTCGGTATGAGGTGGGCCTGCTGTCGACCAAAACGCGGTGGATACGGATCATCAACACGCTGACGTCGCAGGAACAGAAACTGCAGGTAAACTACAGAATGCACCTTTAGCTCCGCCCACTATCTACATGTTCTGTTAAAGTCCAGACAGGATCTTCGAGCAGCCTTTAGCTGACAGTCCGTCTGTCCTGCAGGTGTGTTCAGAGGAGACTCTGGCCGAGATCCTCCAGCGTTACCTGTGCTACAACTCCCACGCCAGCAGCTACACCTGGAAACACAAAGGAGAGGTCCTGGATATGAGTCTGACACTCAGCGAAAACAACGTCCCCGACGAAGACCACATGCTCCAGCAGCTGAGACTGGACCAAGACCTCTTCATCCCCGCCATCCTGCTGCACTTCAATGATGACCTGACCGAGGGTTAAGACTCCAGACCAGCAGCCACAGCCAGGACCATCAGACCACCTCCACAGAAAAACTCTGCTCGGCTGCTTTGATTTCTATCAGGGATCTACATTAAAAACACCAGTGCCTGATTTTTTGGGGTTCCAAGCGAGCTGATCCGAGACTAAACGTGACATGAATGATCAGAATATCGCTGCAAGTATGACGTGGAATTGGAGCGCCCCCCTGTTGTTGGCCCTGTTGCTTTATGATGTCCCAAACTCTCCTCTGCTTAGATAGTTTGCTGCCTGCCTCTGGCATAAATTCATCTCCTAACTGTTACAAAACGGACACAGGGTCAGGCAGCTCCATCCCCTCTGTTTCCTCTTTTGTTTTTGTGGGGATGCTCATCCACATTCCCACAACATAATGATGTTTTTGGTCACTGCCATGCAGCAGCTTTGTGAGCTGAATGCAGGAGAGATGCAGTTTCTTTAGTGTCCACAAGGTGCCGCCCCAGAGGCCATTGAAGCCCAGATCACATCCATCTTAGATGTAATTTTTCCAATTAAAATGTCAACAGCCTGGAAAAAAAACTGTGAAAAAGGGTTTTCTCTACAGCAAAATCTATGAAATGATGTTCTCAAATTACCCAAAATCCATCAGAATCTGGAATGTTTCTGTTCCACAACAGCAAGAAATAAAGTCCTAGGCACCAAATACCAGTTTTTTTCTTTACTTCAGTGACCAAGAACTGCAGTCAGGCCTCTGTGGATTGGTGCATTTCCACCAGGCAGTCTGCTTCAGTTAGGTTTAGTACTGTGCACGCCTCTTACTGTTTCAACTGTCAGATTTTGGGAAAGGTACCTGAATAAGTGATCCTACCATCTCTGCTCTATGACACCTCTCTGCTGGGGTAATCAGCATACCAGTCATACCCCACAGGATGGAGATAACCACACTGCAGTCTAGAGCTGAACGATTTCAGGAAAAGATCTATTTGCGATTTCAATTCGATTCACGATTTTCTTCAAATCAACCTTCAGTGTAATATTCACTATGTTTACAGTATAGACAACAGTAAGGAAATCAATGATGAAAACCACACAGCACGCTATTCATCATCTAATATTGATGATGAATAATCTGTTATAATTATTTAAGGGATACTCATCTGTTCAAACTCTACCACTTCCTCTGATCTTTTGCACTGTCTTTGCATTATATTGTTTGTTTTTATACCTGTTTTATGGACTTTTTGTACTTTTTGTTTGGTGACCTTGAGTGTCATGAAAGGTGCCCTTAAATAACATGTATTATTATTATTATTATTATTATTATTATTAGTATAACTTGTACTTCTAAACAGAGTCTTTGTATTGTTGACCTGCTTACCAGCACTTCCGTAAATGCACATTGCCTGCAAATGTGTAAAATATTATGTGTAAAACAGTTGACACAACAGATCCTGGGTCAGTCAGGAGGGCTGCAAAAAACTGCAGCTTTGACAATCCCAAAATTGCCTAGTCTGAAATTGCAATTTCGATCCGAAAACGATAAATGGTTCAGCCCTACTGCAGTCTGATGATTCTTCAAAATAATCATCAGTTTCTATTAAGCACGGGGCGAGAAGGAAGGGACAGCTCTAAGAACCTATGACTGACTGCAGTCAATGCAGTATGAAAGCATCAGCAATGATTTAAATGTCAAACAAAGCTTACACTGTCATGAGCATCAAAACTGTCTGAAAACATAATTCACACAGAATTATCAAAAATCTACCATCTTCAGTGTGTTAGGGTTCAGCTAAATAACACCGGGAGGGCAGCAGAGTCTGACTGAATCTGGAGTTACATGTTTTAGAAGTGTCGATTAATATCAAAATATTCAATTCTACGTTTTTACCTCTGCCAAGGAGCTTATGTTTCCGCTGGCGTTTGTTTGTTTGTTTGTTTGTTTGCAAGATTACTGAAAAACTACTGGGAAAATTTTGCTGGAATTTTCAGGAGGTGTTGATTTTGGTGGTGATCCAAATAACCAGCATTAGCAAGCAATGGTTTTTTCTCAATAACTGTCTAACTAATAATGATATCAACATGATTCTGAGTGCCAGCTGTGGGTTTTAAGGGTCATGAATCATATTGTGATGGTACCTTTATCATGGAATATTTGCTTATAGATGTAACAGCAATATGGCGGAGGTTTGTGCTCTCCGAGTGATTTCTAGTTACAGATAAAACTAATATGGGACTTCAAACCTCCTCCAGAGCAACTCAAAATGTGGAAAAATTCTATACATCATAGAGTTAATTAATTATTTAAAAAAATCCTGGGTCCACAGCCAAAGTAACCTTGCAGTGCAGATGGATCGGCCTGATTCAATGTCTGTATTTAGGCAGCAGATCCATCTCGTTAAGCTCCAGTCTACATGATTGTGCTCGGTCCAAAAGCGGGACAGGCCAGTCAGAGTCATTTGGAGCAGGAAGAGGCGGAGCTATGAGCATGAAGGCAGCAGTGAGTGACTGCTTTTCCACTCTCCTCGTATGTCCTCTTCCATGTTGTGTTTTACGGTTGTTGCGATGTTTCTTCTTCTTTGTTTTTGTTCAGTCACATTTGATCAGGTTTCTGTCTTGGAGGACTAGATTCTAGCTCGGTGGTGGGACAGAATGGTTCTGTGTGTGCTGTGCTGTGTTGAGATTATCGGAGCACACCACACACAGTACGATCCAAACTGTTCAGTGATTTTTATCTTCATGTGTGGGCTCTGACAGATAAAACATCTCTTCAGGTTTAGATAATCCTGATGTGTGGACCTTGCTTATGAGGCACCACCATCTTAGCTCCTACATCACTGCCTCATTTCAGGTCCTGCACCCCCCAGCCCCCCCCCCCCCCCCCACACACACACACACACACACACGAAGCCTGAGCCGATGATTGGTAAAGACTAAATAAAGGAGGTATTGAAGACAACTCCATTCTAAATAAGTTGTGTCCGTGTTTATGTGAGTCCTGGAGGTTACAGTAATGCTGCCTCTTCATGATCTTCACATGATGGATTGAGGAAGTACTGACCTTAAACTGTTTTCTTCTCCTTCTGATTATTGTGTCAGAATTTAAGGGAAGTGGCTTGTGTGAATGTTTTTGTGATTCACGGGAAGCCAGAGGGGACTGAACATCTGAGAAATGTGATGAAATGTTCTTCTGGATCCGGAGACATGTCAGAAATGATGAGCTGACAGATTTTGAACCGTTGGTGGGAGATTCGATGAGGAAGTTTCTGCAGAAGTTTAATGCACGTTGACTCAGATCTCATCCTGGAGTGGTTCTACTGAGACAAGAAGGTAGGTGAGGTTGTTCTTCACATTTACACCATTTTAGGCCAAGTGTGGTCTTATCATTATGGAGGAGATGGAGGCTTTTATTCAAAATGTAAATCCAACACGATGATCAGATTTAGCAGCGTTCAGTCATGCCACAGGATCATCTTTGGCAGTTTGAAAGCTGGCAGTGAGGTCTTTATGGTCCGTCAGGAGACCAACCATCAGAGGAAACTCCAGGGATGTGACTGGAAGTTTGTTAAACCATGAACAGCCCTCATGGTACAGATATATACTGAATTTATGATGTTTTTCCAACAAGATTTATGCCGACATGCCAAAATGTGCACATTTACAACTGGATGAACTGGTCTTTTACACAGAAGTTCTCAAAGTGGGATTGAACCCCTGATGATCAAAAAGATCTGTAGACATTCAAATAACTTTAAACATGTATTTATTCTATTGAAAACCTTGTTGAAGCTGAAAAACTCACTGCAGGACTGTTTTGGCCAAGACAGTTGGATAAAACAATTGAGAGTCACCAGTCTAAGCATCATTTACAACTCCAGCGCTGCTCTAAAGGCTGAACTGTTCTCTAATGAGAGCCCTGTGAGTGCTGACGTGAAGAACTGTTGATACTGAGGTTGTTTTTCTGCTCAGATAGCTGAACTATCCTGGTTATCTTTGGTATAGAAACACCACGGCTGTGTACTCCAGCCCTTAAATATAACATCCAAATCCCGTCCTAAGCACAGATCAGAACGACTCTCCTGTCTTCATTGTGCTGTTATCTTTTCACCTGCCTGGCCCTGACACTCCTTCAAACACCTTTCAAGGTCAAACCATGTATGTCAAACCACATCAACATGCTAGCTTTGTCTGTGCCTTTGGTGATTGTTTAGGAGGACAGTTTTGACAATCATCAGCAGAATGAGCGACTATCAAAACGAACCCGACACCAGCGCCCTCTGGATCAAAGGTACCTGTGTGTCTGATGGTATCCACCATTTTTACCACAGATTTCATGTTAAAGACCTGATTCATGAGCAGAATACAGGACTTTCAAGCCCTCTGCACCAGCAGATGAGTCAAAAAGATCCGGTCCGATTGATAGATTCCTCAGAGGGGATTTGCAGCCAGTAGGAGGGGGGTAATGGCCAACAGTTTTGAAACAGTTAGCTGCTACATTCTGTTTTCAATGATTTAGGACGTTAGATCTTAAATCTGCTGATAAAAATTCATTTTGAGTAATTTGGTTTGCCATCCCCTCTTAACTGTTTATTGGCTTAATCAACCTGATGTTAATAGGGTGCTGCTATAGACCTCCGAATGCAACTACAATGTACTTGGATAATATATGCAAAGTGCTGGACAAAGTGTGTGATGCAAATTTTGAAATATTTTTCTTAGGAGACTTCAATATAGACTGGAATGTGAGAGATTCCACTTAAGGCTACACTCCTTTCTCTAGCAGATACATGTAATTTATCACAAGTAGTCAAGAAGCCTACTAGAATATGTAGTAGAGGGGATGGAGTCATATCTGCAACTTGTATTGACTTGATATTTACAAATGTTTCTGAGCTGTGTTCAAAAGTAATTTCCATTCCCGTAGGCTGTAGTGACCACAACCTTATTGCTATTGGAAGAAAGACAAAAATACCCAAAGGGGGTCAGAAAATTGTTCTCAAGAGAAAGTTCAAAAACTTTAATGAAAATAATTATTGTAATGAAGTAAGAGAGGTTGATTGGTCTGAAGTTTTACGGAAGGAAGATCCTGATCTTGCTCTGAGTGCGTTTGACAATTTATTACTTCCAATCGTGAATAAATTAGCTCCGGTCAAAAAGTCAACTGTGCGAAACTCTATGTCTCCTTGGCTAGATCAGGAACTAAAAGCATACATGACTGAGAGGGATAGAGCCAAGGCAGATGCTGTAAAATTTGGTGGTGAAAGAGAATGGGGTTAATATCGTAAATTAAGAAACTTTGTAACAATGTTGAATAAAGCCAAAAAGAAAAAGTATTATCATAAGAGAATTAGTAGTATTAGTATAGATAGCAAGACAATTTGGAATGTTCTTAATCAGCTAATGGGGAAAAAGCGGCAGATCGACACCATCTTTTCTAGAGGTGGAGGGCAATTTTATCACCAAACCAGTTGAAATTGCTAACTATTTAAGTTTTTATTTCAGTGATAAAATCCAGAAATTAAGTGATGGTATGAAGGTAAATGATAATGGTCTAGAGCTCTCATCCAGGCTTATTACAAATAAGTTGATGAAGAATAAATCTTGTATTTTTCACTTTGAAAAAGTCGAGGTGTCTCAAGTAGAAAAATTAATAAGATCGAGTAAGGATAAACCAGCGGGTGTTGATAACTTGGATTCGAGGTTGCTTAAACCTGTCGCAGATGTCTTGGCTCTGCCTATCTGCCACATTATTAATTTAAGTTTGGAGAAATCAATCTGCCCAGCAGAGTGGAAGATCGCAAAAATTATTCCATTGCCTAAAAATAACAAAGAGAATTTCTCAGGGAAGAATAGTAGACCAATAAGTATTCTACCCACCCTAAGCAAAATCATGGAAAGAATAGTTTATGAGCAAATACAAAATTATTTCTGCATAAATGATTTGAACACAGCTCATCAACATACCTACAGAAAGGGACACTCCACAGCTACAGCATTAACCCAAATGACTGATGAATGGCTGAAAGAAATAGACGCAGGAAAGATAGTGGGTTCTGTTTTATTAGATTTCAGTGCCGCTTTTGATATTATTGACCATAGATTATTAGTTAATAAATTGCACTGTTATGGTTTTGATAGGGGTTCTGTTGCCTGGATCATTAGCTACCTTACCAATAGAAAATACTGTGTATACTTTAATGGAGTATTTTCAGAAATGAGGGTTATGAGCTGTGGAGTTCTGCAAGGTAGTTGTTTGGGGCCACTTTTATTTTCAATATTTACAAATGATTTACCTTTAATTTTAAACCATGCTTCCATTGCTATGTATGCAGATGACTCGACCATTTATTCAGCAGCGCGTACATCAGGAGAGCTTGAAGAGATTCTAAATGAAGAGCTAGTGCTGATTAGGAAATGGGTTAACATAAATAAATTGGTACTTAACATAGAAAAAACAAAATGTATTGTATTACGCTCTAAAAGGGGAGGGAGAGTAGAGCCAGAACTGCAGTTAAAACTAGATGATAAGGAGATAGAACAGGTCACAGAAGTTAAGTTACTGGGTGTGCTGATTGACAGCCGAATGACTTGGACAAGCCAGATTGATGAAATGTTGAAGAAAATGGGTAGAGGGATGGCTGCAATTAGATATTGTAGGACATATTTACCAGGACGCTTGCTTAAACAATTAATGCAAGCCTTAGTCCTATCTCAGCTTGACTACTGTACAGTCACATGGTCCAACACATCAGAGTATAATCTTAATCGGCTACAGATAGCTCAAAACAAAGCTGCCCGTATAGTGCTTAACTGTTCATATAGAACCAGAGTTTATGAGATGCTGAATAAGTTGAATTGGTTACCAGTTAAAAGTAGGTTACACTATTCTCTTGTCAGTTTTGTTAGAAACATCATGACAACAAAGAGTCCTGTTAGTCTATTTAAGAATTTGAAGTTTTCTCAGGATGGACAAGAATACTTTACACGTCAGTCATCAGAAGGGAGATTTCTCCTACCTGCTTATAGAACTGGAGCTGGACAGAGAACACTACACTACAGAGCCATGGTAGCATGGAACTCTTTACCCAGATTCTTGGTTAAGGAAACGAGTAAGATGGCCTTTAAAATTAAATTGAAAGTGTATTTATTTACACAAGGTGTTACATGAATTTTTGTTTTTCTTTTTATATATTTATGTACCTTTTTCTTTTGACCCTATAAGTACATAAGGGTTCTCAGATCATGAGTTGATCGGAATATAACCAACTAAATCAAGCAATGATTTTTAGTTCCTCTTCTATTGAATGTTTTGTTTGTGTCGTATGCTGTATGAATGCATGCTTGTATGTCTAAAAATGGATATGTAATTTGTGACTTTGACCACAGGAAGAACAGCACTCGTCTAAGTATGAGATAGCTGATTGTTGGATCAATAAACAATTCAATGTAATGAAACAAAAAAACTGTCTGTCTGTCTGTCCATCTGTCTGTCCGTCAGATGGCCTCCCCCTCCCTCTTACAGTCGTCTCCTTCATTAAACGCTGGTTGTTTCCTGCCCTGACGGCCGTATTCATCTTCAGTCTGATCATAGCACTGGGAGTTAGCAGTGAGTACACACACACACCTTCAGGTTTTTGGAGATAATGGCGACCTTTGACATATTAAAAATGTCTGGGCCATTTCACACTGTAGGGACCATTGTCCAGTTTAATTGATTTTTAAAAAGTTCGTCAATCCCCAAGTGGACAAACAGTAAAAGGAGTTTTAACATTAAAAAACAAAGAGAATATGCATTAATATGCAAGAGCTAAAATACAAAAAAAAAAGACCAAAACAAAAGAAGGTATAATAAAACTAACTAATTAACAAAAGGACAACATTAAGAGGGCCAGTCTACCCATAATTCTGGAGTTAGGTGTACGTAGGGTATTTATGATTTATATAAAAGAGTTGGGTTTTTTTTAATTTTTCTAACTGGCAGTTTTCATTTCTTACCCTAACACCCAATGGAAATTGTTTTTTTTTTGGCTTATTATCTCTGAAGGTTTATCCTTGGCAGCATGTTACTCCATCTTAGTGGTGGCATTACAGTTAACCCAACATGTTGTAGCTTCTTGTTCCTAACATTATCTTTTTTCTCTTGCTGATTATGTTTACTCAAAAAATCATAAAAATAGTGTTAATTTGTAAAGATTACTACGACAGACAATAACCAGATCAAAATCATAAAAACAAAGGCTCTTTGTCAAGGGAGTCACTGTGATGCTAATTACTGGCTTAGTATTTTGAGCATTACTATAGATTCTTTTATGATTTTATCCTTTATCTTTTTATTTATTTGCACATATTTCAAACATAGATTTCAACGTGCAAAGGAGTAGATTTTTTTTTTTCTTTTATTTATTTAGGCTCTTTAATCAGGTTTAAAGAACATGTCTTGTGTTATAAAGCACCTGTTTCAGTGGAAACTTTTAAAAACTAATTTTAAACACCTATACACCATCAAAAAACAGCTAATATGTGCAAATGACTCCATGTTGAATCATCAATACTGCCTCAGTAGAAGTTAGCTGGCCGACCATAAATGGATTTTGGATTACTTTTACATGGATTACAGCCTCCAATGTAATTTAATGTAATATTTTGTTACTTTTATTTTGAATAATCATTTCATTAACTTGTGTTTAAAACATGCAATTTAGTATGTTGTTGTCTTCATTTGTGATCAGATACAAAGTCATCCAATCGTCTCACGTCCATGGAGAAGAGTGTTTCAAACCTGAGCAACATCATCAATTCAATGAACACCTCATTGCAGCAAGCTCACGGTGACACACAAACTTGTTAAAATCACATTGCATGTATTTACAATAACGACTGTGGGGCTAAAGGCTTGTTTGTGCTCTTTATGGAATGTGCTTGGACACAGATGAAAAAATTAAACCATGAAACAACTGACATAAAGAGGGGAAAAGGCCTCTAGAGACCCACACTGTTCTCGTTCCAGGCTGTAAACATGTTTATTTCTGCTGTAAAGTTTAATATGGGGCTCTGTGGGGAGTGACTCACTGCAGGACCCAGCCTCAAGTGGACAGATGTGGTACTACAGCTCTGGTTTTATCCTTCAGCCCTAAAGACTCACACTTGATGGCTCGTGCTGCTAAGCTGTTTGTGACTCTGGATTCTTGGTTCTTTCAGAAAGAGCAAGGGAGGTGGAGAAGATGCGGTTTGCAGTGGAGAACAACAAAGATCAGCTAAATTCAGGTCTGTAGGTGCTCAATAAGTCACCTCTGTGTGAGCTCTGAACTTAACTGCTAATGCTGATTACAAAAGCTCCTTAACCACATCCTCCCTGTAAAATGTCTTAAATATGTAAAAAAAAAATTGCACTTCCTGTTTCCTCATCTCAGTGTCTATGGGATTTCTTACTGGCCACTTAATTAGGTACACCTTGCTAGCCCCCATCAGAGCTCCTTAATTCTACACGGAGCTGAAACATTCCTCAGAGATGTTGCTCCATATCTCCATGACAGCATCACACAACTGCTGAACATCCATAAGGAGAATCTCCTGCTCCACCACACCCCAAAGATGCTCTATAGGACTGATATCTGGTGACTTTGGAGGCCACTGAACTACAGTGAAGAAACCAGTAAGTTGATCTGAGCTCTGAGACATGGAGCTGCTGAAGTCTCCATCAGAAGATGGTCCACTGTGGTCATAAAGGGATGGACATGGTCAGGGACAGTCCTCAGGTAGGCTGTGGGGTTTGAACCATGCTCAGGTGGGACTAAGGGACCACCAGCAGCAGCCTGAACCGCTGATCCAAGGCAGGATGGATCCATGCTTTATTATGTTCACACCAAACTCTGAGCCTACATCTGAATGTGGAGCAGAGATCTAGACTCACCAGACCAGGAGACACTTTACAGTCTTCTGTTTTCTAGTTCTGGAGAGTCAGACCCTCAGTTTCTGTTCCTAGCTGACAGGAGTGGACTCTGGTGTGGTCTTCTGCTGCTGTGGACCATCTGCTTCAAGACTGAACAAGTTGTGTGTTCAGAGATGGTCTTCTGCTGACCCTGGTTGACCTCTTGCATCAACAAGGCTCAGATAACTGCTGCTCACTGGATATTTTCCCTCTTTTAGACCATCCTCTGTAAACCCAAGTAATAGGTGTGCGTGAAAATCCATCAACCACGCCACATTCAGAGTCTCTTAAATCACCTCTCTTCTTGGTTCTGATTTGGTCCAGTTTGAACATCAGCAGGTCGACTTGACCGTGTCCACATGAATAAATGCATTGAGTTACTGCCATGTGATTGTCTGATTAGCTCTTAATCCTAACAGGCAGTGGATCTAGTGTTCCAGTGTTTATCTGTGGTGGTTGTATTAACGGCTGTTCCTCTGTTCAGTGTCGGAGGCCCTGAAGCAGCTGTCGGTGGTGAACTACCTCAGCAGGACGGTGGCCTCGCTCAAATGTTCCCTCGAACGCATCGTCAACAACAGTAGATAAACTCAGACACTCATTTATACTCGTCCATGTAAAGACAGAGGGACACTAAGACCCTCCTGTCCCTCTCTGTGTCCTTCAGGGTCCGGCGGAGATGCATGTTGTCCCGCGGGCTGGGATCAGTTCGACTATAACTGTTATTACTTCAGCGGAGAGTCTCTGCCCTGGAACCAGTCCAGAGCCTGGTGTGAGAAAGAAGGCGCTCATTTACTGATCCTGCACAGTGACAAGGCCTGGGTGAGACTGCTGTCCGTCTGTCCGTCGCTCCATCTGTCCGTCTGTCCACATAGAGCAAGGGGACCCAACAAGGGGCCCACTGAGAGCCAATGAGGGGCCCTCGAGACATTTTAAAAACACCACAGAATTTTATTAAACTTGGGCATGGGGTCAAAGTTTACATTACAAAAAAAAAATCACAAAACTGCGACAGTTGTTTAACAGAGAAATAAATTATCCAAGATGCTTGTAAGTCAGTGTTCAGTTTGTTGACTAATTATTTTCATCATAGTTTTCATCAACAACCTTTTTTCCCCTGATGAAAACTAGACAGTAACTAATAAAAACAAGTGCACATGGACAAAAACTCAAACTAAATTAACTGACATTTTCATCAGCAAATAAAAACTAGACTAAAATGTTTGACAGAGACTTAATCCAGTCAGACCTAATTTGGTCATGTAGAAAGTAGAGACAAGTTAGGAATATATCCAATCACAGCTACTTTGGTTGTGTGGAAAGGTTGGATGAGTTCAGAGGGACATCCAATCACAGCTGCCTCAGCTTGGTGGTGGTGGGATAAGTTGTGGAGCGATCCAATCAGAGCTCCTCTCTTTATGAATTGATATATTCATGTAGAGCAGGTTCACTGTTTGTTGTCAGTTCTGGTATTGTAACTGAGATGCTCTGCCAGGTAGCCTAAATAAAGGTGACTGCATTTCACACAAAAGTTCAATTTGTTTCTGTTCATTTATACATTCAGACTTTACTAGCATTCAGTAAAGGGTTATTAGATGTTTGATTTTATCCAAGTGTAAAACATGACTTCAGAAATTCAAGGAAACGTAAAAATGCCTTACCCTTTACACTTCATATTTTAGTCGACTAAATTGACGGTAGATTCATCGACTAAAATGTTGTGAAATTTTATCAGCTAGACTAGACTAAAATGAAAACAATTTAAATGACTAAATTATGACTAAACTAAAAGATATTTTAGGCAAAAGACTAAAACTAAAATTAAATTAAAAAGTGCTGTCAACATTAACACCAGTTCAGTTCGTTGTTCAGTCCAAAGTCCTGAAACCAGTGTCCAGGTTTAGCCTTCAGCAAGGGTCTCTTGCATGAATCAGTCTGGGTTTAGTCCGTCTGTCTGTCTCTTCAGGACTTCGTGGTCCAACATTCGGTCCCTCGCTGGTTCTGGATCGGTCTGTCAGCCTGGAGGACTGGTCGCTGGGAGTGGATCAACCAGACGCCGTACACCATGGAGCACAGGTACAGCCAATCCTCCTGATCTTTGAAACCGACGGATGGAGGTCGTGGTGGTTCCCCTCACATAAACCCCGCCCCCCTCGGCGCACCACGGACCCTCACGTGTGATGTTTTTGGTGTTTTCTCAGGCGCTGGATGCCCGGTCAGCCCGACAGGTGGACGGGTCATGGTCTGGGTGGGACGGAGGACTGTGCTCACCTGCACAACAACGGACGCCTCAACGACCAGCACTGCTCTGCCACGATGCACTTCATCTGCCAGAAACGCAGCGTGAGGAACTGAGGGACAGGCCCCGCCCACAGTGAGCTCAGGCCCCGCCCACATGAAAGATAGATCCAACTCACATGAAGTGCAGGTCCCGCCCACATAAACTAAGAGTTCACCAAATGGTTTTGAATATTTGAGAAAAAAGCGGTCAAAATGGTCACAAAACTTAAAAGAGGGACTGTTTATGAATTAATAAATGTCAGAATAATAAATATACATGTACAACATTAACATATGTTGAAATGATAAATATACAAATATCACATAAATAAATGTAACTTCTTGAATGGAACAAAAACCTCAAAATTCCCCAAATTAATTCTTGAACTTTAAACTTTAATGTTTGTTGATTCAGCACATCAGCTGTTAACCTTGTTTGTTTTTTGTTTGTTTGTTTGTCTTTGCTGGGCTGTGATGTAAATGATGATTGAAATAAAATGGTTCTATAATATAAACTGCAACGTCTTCAACACTTAATGTATTTTAGCCTCTTGGAGCATTAAATCAAAAATTTGTAAATATATATTCAAAGTTTTTCAGTTTGAACATTAAATGTCTCTGTCATCTATTTTTCTGAATTTTAAGTGGAAAACTTGTTGAATTGTGTTTTGTAGAATCCTCTGTTGAAACATCCATCTCTCAGTTTAAATGAATGCTTTCATTTATTCATTATTATGTTATTATTGTTGGTATTATTACTATTCAGTAATGGTGTTCTTCTCAGTGTTGATAAGTCTTTACTCAGTGTGTTTTTACGGGGGGAGGGGGGCGTTGACCTCCTGCAGATGGAAGCAGACAGCTGACTGAGTTTGAGTCTCAGCTGACGCCCCAGGACGACCAGCTCTCTGCTTCAGGACGTCCGACCAACAACATCGACCATCATGGAGAACGCGGACAGCCTGTTTAACCCCAGGTACGACCAAACTTGACTGATCTGGTGTTATGACGTTTTTATTGTCATACTGCTCTCCTGAACATGACTCAGAGGACATTTTAAGGTTGTTCTTCGAAGATTTCCCAAACCAGTCCTCTAAAATGTGAATTTCATTGTCCTACAAACACGAGATGATTCAAATTAATGCAGCAGTAATGTTTACTTTGACATTGTTCATATTTCATCACTTTTCTTTTGCTTTAATATGAAGTTTGATCAAATCTATTTCTGCTGTTCTTAATACCTTTGATTATATTTACATTTTGTCTTTTGCTTGTTATTTGTGATTTCTGCCTCTTTAATTAGTTGTTATGACGCACTTTGGGCCGAGAGTTTAGAGATCAGGAAATCATGTTGTTATCATTAATAATGATCTGCTTTTTAAAGCAGAACAAAAGGGCAAAAACATGATTTTATTTGCTTTTAAACACTTCTGTTCCTGCTAGAAGTAAGTTAAAAAAAATCACCCCTTTTAGTGCAATTTGGTGTGAGGTGAGGTGTGTTTTTAATGTAAGCAGGCATAATTTGAGAAAATCTGTAATTTTAGTTAATTTTTCAATTTGAAATGTAAAATCACACATTTCAAGTGCTTCAGTTGGTCTCTCAGTAACTTTAAATAATATTGTGCAGCTCTTGGTTCCCACATTGCAAAGACTATTATTGAATTTTAAGCTAAAATGCATCAAAAAAGTTATCCACATAAAAGCCTAATGTGATATCATCCCTTATATTTGGCCTGTTTAAGGTTAAAAAAGCAAGATCTACAATAAACGCATTATCTCAGGCAGCAAGCATTTATGATAATCACATAACAACTCGTATTTACTGGTTTTAATTCTTAAGAAGGACTCACTTGGTAACATTTTAACTCGTTTTCAGCAGCTGTAGAACAATTTGCTGGTTTGACTGTTGTAACATCATTGCCGTCATACTTCAGCTCTCTCTGTTGTTCAGCAGCTGAAGTTATTTATATCAGGAGGTCCCACTGCAGCTGTTGTGTCTCTCTGAGCTTCAGCTCAACATTTGCTGCACGTGTGTGAATGTACATGTTTGTTTTCAGGACATTAAGGGGACTCTGTCTTTTGTTACATACACTGTGGGGACACAAGTACAATATGGGGACAACACAAGACTTCCTTATGGGAAAAAAGCATTTTCAAGTATATTTATATTACACCCAGATGAGTGTTTAAAATCTAGGGCTGTACTACAGAAACTTTATTATTAGTCCATTGTGGGGACTTATACCGACAATGCAGGTCCTATAACAGACATTTAATTTCCTTTTTACTGCATGGTCATTTAGATTTATTCAAAATGCTTGATTATTGATAAAATATTTATTTAATATCGCACACTTTAAAGCAATTCATTACAGGACTGTTGCCGTGTTTGTGTGTGTTTGTTTAAACAAGACTATGGGGACACATACTTGTTGGTGCTCATGTTATGGGGACCAAATCATAGTCAGCTTTCATATCTTGGGTACAGAGAATAAAATTTTATCAAGCCCAGTATTTGATTTAATGTAACTCACTTAACTCTACATTAGGGACCAAATTTGGGGAGCATCACGACTGAGCATACACAAGAATAATCGATATTTGAGACCGGGATAGAAAGCTAACAGAAAGGCCCGTGGATGAGGAGTGGGCCAGCTACTTTGAACAGTGTATGAGAGCGCCCTCTGTTGGATTGAGTGGTTCACTGCTCCAGACCAGCCTGCTTATTTTAAATTCCAATGTTTATTTACTGTCTGAGTCTGATTTTTCCCCCAGTGTTATGTGGACATTCAAATATCTGGTAAAAATAGATGGCCTTAATCAGCAGTATTATCTTAGGTTTTAAATCACAGGTCAGGAGTTATTTCAGCATTAAAATCAAACAGTCCAAAGGATTTCAGGGTATTGAAACAAAACAAAATGCTGTATTTATATTTCATTCGACCCTAGGGGGTGAGTTGAGGAAAGGTCATAATGATGTTAACAATATGTTTCATTTATGGGCGCCTTTCAAGACACTCAAGGTTATCTTACAAATACAACAGCTACAGAACAACATAATAAAATGGAACAACATCCAGTTAAAACATAACATAGAGATTGATTTAAAAGACACAAAAGAACATAACTATTCTGAGGAGGGGAGTTCTCAGTCTGGATTTGAAAGGTTTAAAGATTTGATGTCCCAAGTGACTTGAGGACCTCTAAAAGATGGATGCACATTTTTTATAGAAATAAATAAAATAAAAACAACAAAATGTGTATTTTGCAAAGCCATGTTCTGGAGATATTAAGGTGAACTTGCCTCAATAAAAGGTTAAATATGGAACCTCAAAATGTCGCATTTAATGATGGTTCAGTTGGAACGGTGACCTCCCACAAATCTTTGGACATCTGAGGTCATAGCAGGAGAATATGTCCACGTGTTTTTGAGCAGGTTTGGTGTTTTGAGGGGATTTTCCTCAGATAAGTGTGCTGGTGAAACTGGAGAGTATTTGTGTATGTAAATGCTAACAGGAGCCACAGCTGCTCTCTCTGTATCATCATGTAAATAAGCTGGTTTCAGTGACCCTCAGTGTGTTTGAATGGACCTTTAAAGGTATTAAAATGTAAATCCCTCTTCACTGATAACATCCAACCACACTGCACTGATGTCTCTGTCAATGCTTTCAAGTCAGAGGTCATTCAGTAACATTTTATAAGTTTACAGTAAAGGTTTATCTGAGGGAAACAGATTCACGCTCAGCAGTTTTATCCACAAATTAACAAAGAAAACACGGACCAGATTCAGACATCAGGATTTATTTAATTATTGTTTTGGTTCAGAACTGAAATCTGTAACTTCCCCATCTCAATTACTTTTGACATTTTTGTGTGCACAGCCTCCCAGCATTGAGCAAACATTGACTTATTAAGATATCATCATATAAATGTCTGATTGGTGTGTTGATGACATCACTGATTTGAATATGATATCCATATCTGATCACCATGTTGTTTAAAGTCTTTATTGATATTACTGGATGATCTGATGACCACAGCACTGCTGACAACTGACAGGAGCTGAGACGACATATTTAAAATGTTGATTTATCATTTAACCGAGTTCTTCTCTTTGTCTCAGCCTGGCAGCAGCTCTCATAAAGCTCGATCCAGAGGACGGCGAGCAGATCGTCGAGTATTTTAAAACTCATGCCCTGTTGACCAGAGAGAAAGCACGTAAGAGAAAATATGCCAGCACCATGTCAG
Source organism: Cetoscarus ocellatus (assembly GCA_037902135.1). Classification (NCBI taxonomy): domain Eukaryota; kingdom Metazoa; phylum Chordata; class Actinopteri; order Labriformes; family Labridae; genus Cetoscarus; species Cetoscarus ocellatus. The sequence continues at coordinate 383,722 of JBAMNC010001932.1, forward strand.
ACTTCACTAGTTATGTATCTGCCTCCTCAGCTGCATGCCCATAATAATTTAAATATATCTCTGCAACTACACGCTCTAAACATTGACGGGGGCACCTGTGGGGTTATGAATGGTTCTATATCTCAACACAGCAAACAGAAATCAAAGTTTCATGGATGCAAAAATGAAACATTCTGAAGGTTGAATCACGCTCAGGCAGCTCATATAAACACTGTCAATAAGATATAAACCACATGTTTTTAATGTGTATCAGTGCTGCAGGCATCAGTGAGGGATCAGAAGAAGCTTCTGGTTGAAAACGGCAAACTGAAGAAAGACATCGAGCAGCTGAAACTTCAGCTTCAGGAAAAACAGAGGAGACGCACAGGTATGACCTCACTGACCTCTGAGGACTTCAGTGGTATTAAACAATCGAAATCTTAGTCTTGAAAAATACTTTGAATTCTTACATGATTTAACCTTTAGGGGGCTGGTGCTCATGTTACGCACTTTTCTTTCTTTTAGAATTTTGTCTGTGTTCATGCATGTGGCATGACTTTTGTCAAAATCGTGGCTTTTTATTTGATTTTGTTATTCCCAGCTCAGCTCCAACAGACAGTCTGAAGCACTCTGAGTACAAACAAGAGTTACACTCTGAGTATTACAGGCAAAACATGTCCCATTGAAACCCATTAAAACTGCAGATTTGATCTTCATTTCATTAAAGCATGATTCTTGCATTTTATTATATCTGGGTCGGGGGTTTATGCCTTGAATTGATCATTTTTACTGCTCTTCAGCTGATGGCGCCCCTTTAACCATATGAGTGTGAGTGTGAGTATTTTACTCTGCACAAAAGACAATGCATAAAAATCAGTGTTGCTGCTAATCACTGACATATCACAGAATGTAATGATCCAAAAATCTTTTTAAAAAATTCATATTGCATGTAGTATATTTGAAAAATATTAGATTAGATTAGCACTTTATTGTCATTGCACATGTCACAGGTACAGAGCAATGAAATTTCACTTCAGTACAACCCGTCTATGAAAAATACAAGAGACAGTGACACATACAGGGGGGACAGGAACAGGAAGACTGTCGATTATTATTGTTAATATTGATAATAATAATAATAATATATAATTTTTATGTCTTATTTCTTTTGGAAAAATGTGGTGGCATCATTACAAAAACCTGGCATCAGAATATATATACATATATATATATATATTTAGAGAGAGAAAGAGCAAGAGAGAGAGGGAGGTAGATATTTATTGTGATTGATCAGGACAGATGTTGGTTTATAAATTAAGCCTTAAAAGTTGGAAATATAAATGTACAATATTTTTTATAGCCACCTAATTAGAAGCACATTTGGTGCTGAGCAGTATCAGTGTGATGACTAATATTAGGACAGGCCCTATGGGCTAAGAGGCCAAAAACAAACAAACAAACAAACTGAATCTTTCAAATTGTCCAGACTTTGCATTTTGGTCCTCGCACCCAAAGTTGTTCTCATGCTAAAGATGTTATTTCATCAAAAGGAAACCCTGGTTCATGCATTTCACTCAGAATGAAACACAAATTTAATTTTTTGAGACGTATCCGTCTCTATGTAGACAAGATTCAGGGTTTCACAACAGCTTCGGCCGTCTACTGAGCACCATGTGTGCTGTTTGTTGTGCTCAGTTTGTTATCCAGACAAAACTATCCAGACACATTTGTTGTCCAAGAAACTCCTGCGTCTTCGTGCGTCCACTCACCATTGTTGTTTGTGAAAAGTTTGTCTTCCCAGGAAATCGAAGTGTGTTGTAACACTGCTGTTTCACTATAAACCTTCATCGCCACCTGCTGGCCTGGCATGCACGCTACAGCGATATCAGTCATTCTCGCGTCTCCATTTGAAGGCGGATTGTTTTTGAAAACGCAAAGGAAAAACCTTTCCATTTCTGGTGAAAATGTTTCCGTGTGAATGGGGCCTCAGTTATACTGACGATCTGATGATGTGATGATGATGATGATGATGATGATGATCTGTATTAACTCAGTTTGTCTGATTCCTCTGATTAAATTCCTACATTTATTTGCTTCAAGGTCTGAAAAACAAAACAGAAATCTGGTGTCTCTCTTTTAGCCAAAGCTTTATATTCTCCAGCCCCGCCCCCTCCATCACATAGCTCCGCCCCCACGACGCCGGTCAATCAGCCTCCCTCCCCTGCTGGAGCATCAGCTGCTGTTCTAACCAATCCCCATCCTCCCTCCTCTGATGAGCAAAGACCGAGCAGGAGGAGGCGAGGAGAGAGGAAAGGTGAGATGACGAGGATTTAGGAAAAGTGTGACAGTGAAAACAGGAGACCAAAGTCTGAGCGTCTGTCTCTCTCAGCCCGTCCCACCTCTGACCCCCACCCCCTGGAGGCGGAGCCATGCATCGATCCATCACGGCTGGACCTGCGGATTGGACGGATCCTGAACATACGCCGCCACCCGTTGGCTTTGACCATGTCGGTGCAGGAGGTGGACGTGGGAGAAAACGAGCCCCGCACAGTCGTCAGCAAACTGGAGGGGAACCCGGACTACGAGGAGGTACCAGGCGTCCCGGTTTAGCTCCAGAGGGGTCGCTGGTTTGTGCTCTGAGCTCCTCTAAGTAATATTTGCACACATTCAGCTTTCCTCTTCAAACTGTTCAGACCAGTCCTTCTGTTAAAATGCTATATTTTTTTAATTTAAATAATCAGGTTGAAATGTTGTTACTTTAACAAAGTACATCTTTGACAGTTATTGTTTTTTTTAAATTATCAAACACCAAATTCATTTCCAATGATTTTTTTTTTCAATTCAAACTTATGAGATCACTAAAAAGTTGAAATATTATTACAAACACTTGACAATTTGTCTTCCAAAAATAGTCTTATCAGTATAATAAATTAAAACCTTCATTATTCAAGTGTTACCACATTTCACGGCACTCATTTAAAGATTAAACTTAATTCTTGCAACATTTCTAATACAAACATGAATATAGAGGATTAATTAAGAGTATACCACCTCTTTCTAGAGTCTCTTACCTCTGTTTTGGTGATATGCTGATGAAATATTTGACAAACTAAAACATTTTACTGTGAATATATGAAGTGTTTCAAAATCATCACCAACAAACTCAAAGATTTTCTCAAAAATGTCTCCTTTGGTTGGATGATAGTTTGGACAAATTGTCTTCAGAGACACTGCCGTCAGCTCCTTGACTTTCATTGATCTGTCCTGTATTTCCCTGAATGGCTTCTGTTGGTCCATCATTTGAACTCTTTATTCATTGACACACAGGTATAGGAACACAAAGACATGTTTATTCACAGAAACATAACCACACTCTGGAGGTAAATACTGAACCACCTAAATTAAATATCAAGCATCAGAAATAAAGAGCAACAATAACAGTCAACAAACAGAAAAAATATAAAGCTGAGAGGCCTGTATCTGTCTAATACATGTATGCATGTGTGTTAGGGGTGGACTGAAGCTGCTTGGTGGCTCTCTGAATTAATCATAATTAATTAACTTTTCTAGTTAATTAATTATGATTATTACAATAATTATGATACAGAATGTGAATGCTCCATTGTGAAATGTTAATAAATCTTTGAAATAAAATCATTTCCTGCTTTTGACCAACAGTCACTGAAAACTTTGTCCAAACCATTATGAACCTTTTTGAGTTTTCTCGCTCACTGACAAACAAACAAACAAAAAACCAGCTGTAAAAATCTAACTATGATGTGGTTAAGTAACTCCATGTTCCAGGTCATTCTTAGAGTTTCTCCTGTTTCCCCTGCAGCTCCAGGGCAGCCTCACTGTGCTGTTGTGTAACGTCAGGGCCTGCAGAGTTCGGGGCATCGTGTCCCAGGCCCGCCTGCTGTGCTGCTCCTCCTCCAGCGACAGTGTGGAGCTGCTGGCTCCGCCCACAGGCTCCACCCCAGGGGACAGGGTCACCTTCCTCAACTACCCAGGTAACCATGACTACTGACACTTTAGATTTACCTGCTCAGAAAATGAGCACACCCTGGAGCATCAAGCATCGTCTGGGCGGCCAATCAGCACAGATCTCAGCATCACAGCCTCCTGTGGCCCCGCCCCCTCATGTCAGAGCGTTTCAAAAGGGGAGGGAAAAAGAGCTGCTGATCCTGTGCAGAGATCTTTTATTTTTTTATACACCCCTGTTTTTGTGGGCATGGCTAAAATGATTTAAAATGACTATGACACTCATTCAGAGCTTTTAGCCCCAGGCCATCAGGCTTCTGAATATTGGACTTTAGCTGAACTATTGGACAATAACTTCTCTTTATCTACCTGCAATATTTGCACATTGAACTGTTCTATTTTTATAGCATGGTTGCACTTTATATGTCAGGTTTTTAAACATTTTTTAATTTTTATTTTAGGTTTTTATATTTCATTTTATATTCCAGGTTTTTATACATTTTTTATTTTATATTTCAGATTTTTATATTTTACTTTATATTTTAGGTTTTTATATTTATTTTATATTCTAAGTTTTTAAATTTTATTTTAGATTTCAGGTTTTTATATTTACTTCTATATTTCAGGTTTTTATATTTTATTTTATATTTTCAGTTTTTATATTTTATTTAATATTTTAAGTTTTTATATTTTACTTTATATTTTAGGTTTCTATATTTTATTTTATATTTTAAATTTTTATATTTAATTTGATATTTTAGGTTATTATATTTTAAGTTTTTATATTTAATTTAATATTTTAGGTTTTTATATTTTATTTTATATTTCAGGTTTTTATATTTAATTCTATATTTTAAGTTTTTATATTTTACTTTATATTTTATGTTTCTATATTTTATTTTATACTTTAAGTTTTTATATTTAATTTTATATTTTAGGTTTTTATCTTTTAAGTTTTTATATTTAATTTTATATTTTAGGTTTTTATATTTTATTTTATATTTTAAGTTTTTATATTTTATTTTAATATTTTAGGTTTTTATATTTTATTTTATATTTTAAGTTTTTATATTTTATTTTATATTTTAGGTTTTTATATTTAATTTTATATTTTAGGTTTTTATATTTTACTTTATATTTTAGGTTTTTATATTTTATTTTATATTTCAGGTTTTTATATTTTAAGTTTTTATATCTTTAGGTTTTTATATTTAATTTTAAATTCTAGATTCTTATATTTAATTTTATATTCTAGGTTTTTATATTTAATTTTATATTTTAAGTTTTTATATTTTATTTTATATTTTAAGTTTTTATATTTTATTTTACATTTCAGGTTATGTGGTGGTGAGAAGTCACAAAATAAGAGTTCCATAGCCCATTAATGACCGTTTGGTTTTAGTGTGTAGATGCCGATAATATCTTGAATCTTGAAAAGTTTATTTAAACCTGATTAACAGGATCATTCATGTCCTCATGAAGCTTCTGTCTCCCCTGAACACTTCCAGGTTAATTTGTGAAATTTGTCCTTACTGTCCACACTTGCATTTGGTTTTTTAGTATCTTTTAGGTGAATTTTATATTTTGATGTTGCTTTGGACAAAGGGAGGGCGTGCTGTAAAATTATTAACTTTTTTTATGTATACTTGTACTTAATTTTTAATGTTACTAACTGGTTACCCCCCCCCCACAGGTGAGCCAGACAAAGAGCTCCAGTCCAAGCAGAGGGTCTGGGAGCTCCTCCAGCCCGACCTGAAGGTGGACAGCAGGGGCGTGGCCAACTATAAGGGCTGCAGCTTCGAGGTGAAGGGGAAGGGTCTGTGCAGGGCCCCCTCCCTCACCAACTGCATCATCAGATAGAGGACGCCACAGACGCCACGGGCCAGGAGAGCTTCAGCGAGTGTGCAGCTATCGATGTTAGCTTACAAGAGCAAGAGGAACTGACTGACAGTCATCACTTTTGTTTACCAATAAAAACTTCATGAATAAAAATCGTCATGTTAAAGCGTTTCTTAAACATACAAAGCGAGTTTAACTCACTCAGAATGAGGGATAAAATAATCTTACACACAGCCAGGGCCTGGGAGACCCGTCCTCTGACCTTCAGGATTTGCTGTTGAGTTTTTTTCTGACTTCAGAGCACAGCAGGGGAATAAGGAAACAGAAAACAGCGTTTCACTCTTCACTGCAGCTGTCGTTATGTCTTTTTTAATCATGAAACATTAAAACTCATATGGGTACACGGGGAGAGGGGGTCTGACACAGGTCAAAAAGGAGGGAAGGTCTTCTGGATCGATCCGGCCTCATATTAGGGGAGAACGTGGACTGATGGATCATAAAAATAAAAACTAAAGGGGAGGGGCTTAAAGACAACCCTGAGCTCTTTTAACTGTTGATTATATTTTGTGTCCCTGATGGTGCTGATCTGATCTTCATCTCTGTACCAAATAAATATTTAAACTCTGACAAAAACACAGAATCATTTTTGAGAGTTAAAATAATATCAGAGTGGGACCTCTGTCCGGACGCTCAGAGCTTTGTGATGGTTCCTAGCCGACAGCTGAAGCGCTCGCTCTCTCAGGGGCCGTCCTCTGATCGACGGCCAATCACAGCTGTTGTCCATGAAGAAGACTCCGCCCTCCACCTCTTCAGCCAGAGCTCTGAGCCAATCACTGGTCTGCCTTAGGTAATCTGATGGCTGAAGCCCCGCCTTCTCCAGGTGATCAGCAAAGGTGAGAGTCAGTAAAGTGTGTCGACGCCAGTCTGGACCGACGAGGGCCTGAAAACAGAAACTCAGAGTTACTCCAAGCACCCTCACGCCTTCTGTGACCATACCTGTTTACTCACCTGAGCCCGCTCCTCCAGGTGTGCTTCTCCATGCGACAGATCAGCTCTAACAACAAGCACAAGAACGTGCACACCCTCCGGGCAGAGCTCGTGCACGCTCTGTGGGCTTTGCACCAGAGGGGGCGTGTCTATCACGCTCAGCAGGAGGTCAGACTCCGCCCCCTGCCTTCTGAAGAAGTTCCTGAAGTTTCTGTGGAGAAGTCTGCACTCTGTTGTCGTGGAGACGCCAAAGAGGGAGGGGCCTGTTTGGAACTCCTCTCCACCTGTGAACGTTCAGACAGATACTGTGACTCCACCCCCTCTTCAAATGTCTTCATCATTTCTGTGGAAGTACTGACCAATCAGAGCGTTCCCCACAGAGCTCCTCCCACTCTGCCTCCCGCCCAGCAACAGCACGTTCAGAGGCAGCGTCCTCTCATCACCATGACGACTCAAACTGCTGAGGACTCTGGAGCAGACGCCATCATGGCGGCCATGTGCCACAGCGAACGCCATCTTTGAGGAACAAGAGCCGTGTTCGAAACCATTCACTCACTCGCTGTTCCCTCTGTAGTCTTAATGAAACAGTGAACTACAGAGGGAATGAACGACATTTCAGACACTACACTGAAATTTTCTAAACACCATGGCGTCAGTAGATGAGCCGGATATTCCTGTGACGGAAGTGGATGCGCCAAGCCTCACGTAAACAAAACGGGCACTCAGGAGGATAAGTAGCAAATGTTGTAGCTGTTTACAACTGTTAAAAGACATTTAAAAGGCTATGCTACGAACGTGTTAAAGATACTTTAACGTTTCTTACATTAATTAATGAAAGCAGCTCCAGTTTGTGCCGTAGCAGCCACCTTTCTCTTCTTCTTCTTCTTCTTCTTCTTCTCCTCTGGAAAAACACGACTGCATTGTGGTATACGGGAGTACAACATAGGGCACATCATATGTACGCTCACATTTGCTGTGCATTGTGGGTATTTTATAGTGCACTATATAGTGAATGAAATTAACCGCTGAGAATTCGAGCAACACTACAAAATGGGAAGCACACTATATAGTGCACTATATCCGTGATAGGGAACGGTTTCGAACACAGAAGTTCTCACTCCGAGGTTCGGGACGACTTTACCGAGGAAACGCCGAGTCAGCACGCAGAACTACGGTCACGTCAGGGAGTGGTGATGTTCAGCCATCTTACTGTTATTTCATTTGGATTATAGCTAGGTGTCATCCTAGGACTTACATTGATCTCTGTGGCTGAGATGGTTGGTAGGGGTGGGTAAATGAATGGAAAATATTGTCTTTGTGTTTGTATATTTGTATTGTGCTAAAACTGCAGCATACAGAGTTGAACCAACTGTTCTGAACAAGCTATTAAACCAAAAAAGACATCTTAAAAAAATAACTTTTGTATTTAAATGTTCATATTTGAATTAAAGCCATAAACAATGTAATTTCTGTAGCTAACAAAGAAAACAACAGAAATGACGGTCATAACATCCATTAGTGTTTTACTGTACACGTTAAAAGAAACGGATCATTTTTTTTCATCACTTTTTGTTGATTCCGGTGTCAGCTTTAGAAGTCAAAATAATGATTAAATGATTCACAAACTCTTGACTGCAGTGACGTAAGCCTCACCCTAACTCTGGGTAAAATAAAAAATAACCTTTACTGGCCGTAAAATGTGCTTTATGGTGATAAAAAAAAACAAAATTGCGGAATAAAAGACTTAATAAATCAACTTGTAAAACATGACGTGTTTAAATAAGAATAAAACATCTTACCTGTTGCAACAGACGTGGAGAGGGCCTCACCTGCTCTGATCGATACAGAGCTGGTTACCTGCTGGTTTAGTGTCTGTTAGTTAATGAGTAACCCTCCAGCCTGCCCGTCCCTCGCTCTGCAGCTTTATGAGGCTGTAAAGCTGCAAAACATCCACACAGTTCAGATTAAGAGAGACGTCTCGAAAGGTCTGCATGTGCCTGAAGGATGTTATGATTAATGTGAATAATAATCATGCTAATTTAAACCTGTAATTCAATAAATCACAATTTTTATTTGTCAGGGTTATAAGAATGTCATTAGCAAACTAAACATAAGTGAAATGCTTTTTTAAATAAAATTGAGAAAAACTGAAAATCTGTAATATATATAAAAAGGTTTTGAAGTGATGCAGCTCTGCCATCAGTCTCCGAGTGAAAAACATAGGGCTGTAACTATTCCCCAAAACCAAACGTGATATAAACACCAATAACTGAAGAAACTCGCTGATTTGTCATGGATGAGGAGTGGGCCAGCTGCTTTGTGCATAATCCATGCACAGCCCGGTCTCTGTTTGTTTTGCCATGGGCAGTGTGAAGCCCAAAGTGCTAACAATGATCTTCCTGTAGCTGAGTCTAAAAGAGCGATGGGTGCGCCCTCTGTTGGATGGAGCTGCTCACTGCTCCAGGCACCCTAAAGTACAGCAGAGCTGCTCATCTTACATTCAAATGTATATTTATGGCTTGAATATGGATTTTTCTCCTTAAGTCTGAGCAGATATTCGTATATTGAGTACAAGATGACAGCCTTAATAATATTTTTTGTGAAAAGATTGTGACCCTCAGGCTGCAGCCGAGAGAAGCATCTTCATCTGCTCTCAGTTTATCCAGAAACCACAGAATAAGATGAAGCAAGGACGCCATTATTAACAACAGGCAGCATACACACTCATACACATACAACAGCCTTATGAGGACCTCGAGCTCGAACTGACATTTGGGGGCATGCTATGAAATAATGTTTGTAAAGGCTTCTGAATGGTAGAGATGGCATGGACAAGTACAAGCAGTTGAATTATTAATCATAATCACATTATGGTCAATAACTACATGTGAGAGAGTCCAGGCTGTGATGTCAGGGAATCACTGATGGCACCGTGACGATAACACAATGACTGATAACGGGCCACGAAGTTACCAGGAAGCTGGGGAACATGGGGGGGAGAGGCACCAGTATGTAAAAGATGATGTGTGGGGGGGTGTTATCTTAATAATAATCGCACCAGGGCTGAGGACAGTGATGCCCGACAGCCATGAACCACAAACTCACTCCCACAGACTCATTTGGTCGTTCTTGTCCTGAAGAAATGTTCTCTGAAGAAAATCAGGAAGGAAAACAAGATTATTCAGATAAACATGGAGTTTTCTCTGATGTGAACTTCCTTCAAAACCGTTCTTACAGATATTTAAAGAAATGAGGTGATAATCACAGCCTTTATGTGTGTCATGCGGAATAACACTGACTCTACAGAAATGAAAATTTTAGTGTCTGAAAATGGAAGAAACAGTCAATTAGAGGAGAAGAAACAACACTTACATCCTTTACAACTCAGTTTATTAAATAAAAACATACCTTACTGAGCAGAATGAAGCACAGAGCTTACATTTTAAATGTCGTGAACTCAATTTACAACAAAGAGGAACCTGAACAAGCTTTAATCAGCGTATGAGCATAACTTTCTATTTATTTATTGAACCTTCATTTGTCCAGATTAGTCTTATTGAGATCAGGGACCTCTTTTCTGAGGGACACCTGACACAGTTTCAACAAACACACAACCTTATTCAGCATACATTAAACCATAAAATCAATCATAAATCAACAGTTCACACTGAAAGCCTGGATTTCAGATTTTTACCAATGATTTAAAATATGTTACCAATCAAACGGAGCTGACAACCTAAAAGATTTCTTTCTGTCTCAGTCCAAACTTTAGGAGGAACTAAAAGGCTGTGTTTCCAGCTTTTGGGATTAAAATAGAGGAAGCTAATCTTTCCCAGAAACAGATTTATAAAGATTTACCAACGGGACAGTCTGCTAGTGCTGGTGTGGCCGTTAGCAAGATGTCTTGATAAGTTATGAAAGGATTTTGATTAAATTTCAGGACATGTTGGTCATGGGCCGAAGAAAAATATTCAAGATTTTTGTGGCGATCCAATCCAGATTTAACATCCAACATTATAACAATAACATTTTCTATAATAACCTGGAGAACAGGTCAGAAATGTCTTTGTGGAGGTTCTGTTTTTTTAATTCTTTGGAAAAGTCAGCATAATGTTTATCCTGTTTCTAGTTTGAATGTGGTTCTATTTTATGTCTCGGTTGGATTTTTTTTCTTTGACTTTGTTGACGTCTAAATTTGTATTAAAGAAATAAAACACTTTTAACCTTCATCGAAGCGTTTCCAACACCGTTGGGGAGTGATTGTCAAAGATTGTCACTGATAACAAATCCTCGAAGAGACTCAGGATCTGCATCTGGACTCAGATCATCTGGTCCTTTGTCAGAGGGTCAGGGATTGGGACAGGATTGCAGAATTTATTTTCTTCAAGTTATTTAAAGGGACAGGGAAATGAAACCAACAGGGATGTCTCCCAGACAAATAACTAAAAGTCCTGGTTTGACTTTAATTAAATATTAAAACACGAACCACTGCAGCCCTGCAGCTGATGGTAACTGAAGTGCAGCCTGAGAATGAAGCTAGAGTCCAGGTGAAGTTTTCCCGGTGAAAACAGGCTGGATCCTTTTCTTTTCTGTTTTTATTCCACTAACTCTCTTCAGGGCTGCAGAAAACGTCTCCGATATCACACACAGGTACGAATAAGAGCTTAAATAGACTTTTCAGAGGGCACATGGACACAGAGGAGCTCCCATGTCTCTGATGGAGAGACGGTCTGCACCGAGACCAGGAGGAGATATCAGCTCAGCTCACCTGGGCTCAATCAGACCAATCAGCTGCACCCCTGAGGCTGCTCTGACAATTCTCAACTCTGAGCCGTCCTCAAACTTTCATCCAATTCTGTTTGTGATGTTTCGAGTTATTGTGCAAACAAACAAACAAACAAACGCCGGCCAAAGCACGCCCTCCTTGACTGAAGTAAATGCACAGAAATCTGTCTTTGTAAGTTAGGGGTGTCCAAAATGATCTTTTAATCAATGTATCGATGCAGAGACGGTCAGAGGCTGCTGCTCGACTGCAGCATCAGTGTAGAAAAAAACAAGTTTATGAAGATGAGACATGAACCAAAAGTCATCTCTGATTAATAAAAGGAGTTCAAATCACAGCTTAATCATCAAATCAAACAGTGAGACTGCTGTAAGACGTGGCTTTCAACACCATAACATTATGCATTAAGCTACAGTATAAGCTAACAGCCTGATGCTAAATGCAAGGTTTGTCAAAAGAATTAGCTCCCTCATCAGGAAATTGCTAATAGCTAGTTAGCATTCTTATATACTCTTACTTTGTTACTCCTCAGCTTCCCCTACTTGTGGTAGGAAATTGTAACTTTAAAGAAATAAAGATTCCAAACAAGATCTTAAGATCCAGATTTAATGACATATTAAACCCTATGGACTCCTATCGTAACTTTATTCAACACTCCATTTCCAAAGGCATACATATTCTGAGAACTCAGTATCTAAAATATCCAATAACTCCTAAAGCAAAAGAAATTCATTTTAAAACCCTGACCGTATCCATCCAGTGACTGCTGCACCAGCATTTTGGATTTGATTCCAACAACTGTGCGTTTTGTGAAAACTGAGAAACTACCGACCAATTCCCCGCAATGTCTGTACACTACAGCCTTCTGGCAAGATATGAATGGCTCTACCCAAAGGTTTCTCACTTAGTTTTCTCAAAAGGACATCACATATGGACTTGTTATGGACAATAAGAAAAATGGCTTTCTGGTGCCTTGATGCCTTAATTTTGTATGTTTGACTATGATCTTAAAGCCATATTGTCTGTATTTGTGAATTTGTAAAAAATAATAATCATAAAAAAACAGCTAGTTAGCCACAGAATCACAGAACAATGTAAAAGAGAAATGATGCAGGAGAAGCTTCTGAGATTTAAAGGCAGGGTTGGTAATCACGGAAAACTAGCATGAATTTGAACGCAGCATCTCCTCAGGACTCCGTGAAAAGCAGCTTTATGATGAAAACTAAGACAATAAAACACCATGACAGGAGGAAATGTGAATTTAGGAATGAAAGGAATAAGAATAAAATAATGTCATCTTAAAAACAAAAACACGAGTGAAAGGTCGTAACAGGTACGAGTATCTGATGTGGAGACCTTTTGACTTACGGGAGACACTGAGACTTTTGTTTAGGACACTCTGTCCTCTGTCTGTTTGGTTTTTATTACAGACTGAAATCACCTGTTATCCCTCCTGAATTTGAATGAGCAGCATTAATGAGTTTTATCTGCACAGATGGAAACATTTCTGTGGGAACATCTCCTCCTCTTCAATAATCTGATTTAACCCACCATCCTCCGCCTGCTCTGTCTGTGGTCCAAACAGAAATGTCCCTGCCACACGAATTATTATTATTATTATTAATGCTAAATTATTATCAAGACAATCCATGTAGAGTCTCTCCATCTCAGAGGAGAAGACATTTCTCATGATTTTAACTAAAAATAAAATAAGATAAATAAGAAGGATCCTGAGCGTGTTTGTTCTGTGATTATTTGAGTCTTTATTTTGTAGGAACAGCTTTTTCTGGTAAACCTCATAAAACTAACACCATCAGTTCACTTAAACTTCACATAATATGACGGCAACAAAGTGAAAATAAAAATAACCATAAAAAATCATCCACACAGATGTGTTGAGGACAGAAATCATTTAATTATATCAGACTTTTCACATAAACAGTACATTTCATAAAAACTGTTGGAGATAAAACCCAGAATTAACTGCCACAATGACATTTAAAAACAGGTAAATAATAACACCAACATCCATCAAAATATACAGAGTTAGAAAAATAACTTTATCACATTAACAAGAGTGCAATCAAACGAGATGTCGACAAAAGCTCCTCCTGATAGACTTAGAAAACAGGCTGTTTAAAAAAAAATAAGGACGTAATGAGTTTCTATGAGGACATTTCAACCCTTTTTAAGCTTAAATTTGACAAATTCAGGGACATTTACTTAAGCCGATTTTAAAAATCAAAAACATGGAGAATCAAAAATGAACCTGGTTGTTAACTTCAGAGCATTAGAATCAAAACTGAGCATAAAAATGTGAAGCTCCAGCCGAACAGCTTCATTACAAACTTAAGTTTCTCAAAGAAACTTTGAAATTTGATTTAATTATTGACTTAATGTTTAATACATACATATATATATATATATATTTATATACTGTATGTGTGTGTGTGCACATGTATTCTTCCAAGTGAAGCTTCAACCTTTTTCCATCAGTCACAGATGAGTTTAAAGTTCTGCTAATGTGAGTTTGGTTTTCTTACCAAAACCACGTCAGGGTTTAAACCCCATTAAAAGTTTTGATGAATAAAATTGTTTCTGCTAAATTTTTGGACTGAAATCTCCTTTTTCTGAAATTATGAATGTAATTATTAAAAATCTTTCCAGTTCAGTTAAAAGGAGTTTGGCTTATTTAAAGTCTCTGAGATGATCAGGGTCAGAACAAAAGAAAATAAAACTTTACAAGCTGATTTTAAGGACGACTTAACTCTAATAAATAAATATTTCTAGTTTTTTGGATTCAAACTCAGAACAGATTCATGAGTTTTAAGTAATGTGACTTTCGGAGCAGTTTCTCCGTGAGTTTTAGATAAAAATCAGATTCAAACTGAAGGTTGTTGTTGATTTGTGCCACATGAACTCATGTGTCGACTTTTTTCACTTTAAGTCTTCTTAAATGTTCTTTGTCTTATAAAGAGTTTCCCTGTGAGTCAGCCTGTTGCTGTCCCACATCAGTCCTGTATCAGGTCTTCAGTGTGAACGTGGAAATGGAGTCAAACTGGATTTCAAAGCGGTTTCAGCTCGTCTAGACGCAGAGGAGGAAACCAGATCCGGATCACAAAGAGTTTCACATCCCGCTGAGTTTGTGTGTGAATGCAGCCCGACAGGAAGCTCATTAGCATAGAGATACCGGGACGGGGGGGGGGGGGGGGGGGGTTTCTCAGGTGTTGGCTGGTGGCTCTCCCCCCCCCCCCCCCCCCACCCATTAGTGTCCGTCTCACCTTCTTCTTCTGTGGTTTCTCCTTCGCTCTCTGACAGTCTGTTCTGGTCTTAGTTTTTCTGGCACACGTGAAGCCGAGCTTTCGCCACCTCCGACGATGACCCCGACTTTGACCCCAGCAGGGAGGTGTGAGGGGCGGCGTGGCGGGACGAGGGCGCAGACGCCGCAGACTTGGACTGGGCCACCGCCAGAAGAGACGAGGACGGCGCCGAAGGCCGGGCGCCGGGCTCTGGCAGCGCCCGGCAGCCGAGCCCGTCCCCGCAGGAGCAGCGCTGGAACAGCTCCAGGCCGTGGGTCCCCTTGCGGCGGTGACGCGTGCACACCTGTCCCTCCCGCAGCACCGGCTTGCAGATGCGAGTCCAGAAGTGTCGGGCGCAGCACAGCCCGTCGGAGCAGTCGGAGGAGCGGAGGCAGGGGTCACCGACCTGACCTGGACACGCAGAGACACGGGAAGTCAGACGGGCCGCAGAAATATAAATGAGAATAAAATATGTATTAAATCTATAAATGAAGTGTTTACCTCGACCTGAGGCACCTTTGACCTCCGGCCTCCCTCTCCTCCTCCATCCTTTCTTCTTGGACAGCGTGAAGACGCCCCCGTCTGAGTCCGGGACCCTCTGAGACGAAAAACTGTCCACGTCAGGGACACACATGCCTGAGCGCAGAGGAAGAGGGTCAGCGTTAAAGAGGAAATATCAAGAAGTTATTTAATTTAAGTAAATAAACTTGAACCTAATGCTTCAAAACATCTGCTTAAAAAGAAGAAAACAAGTCAAACAGGAGGAAGCGTTTCATAAAAATATATCGATTGATTTTTACAAGGCTGCACTTGGACTTCATGGATGAAACATTAAAAAGGAAATGCAGTATTTATAAATAATGCATTTTTCATTAACATCACCATGAAACGAAGGAAATGAACAAGTGTGACCTTTTGACCCTAAATTTGAAGACTGATTGTGAATTTTTGTTATAAGAGTTAAAATATAAATGTAAATGGTCTTTATTGATACAGCCCTTTACAAAAACCCTTTCTGTGAACCAAAGTGCTTTACAATAGACAGTAAATAAAAAGGAATAAATAAAAACACTAAAAACAATAAAAGCAATAAAATAGAAAAAATACAATAAATTAAAGTAAAAGTGTCACCATGCTACTGGGTAATAAAAGCCATCCTAAATAAATACGTTTTCAGTCTAGGTTTGAAAAGGCACAGGTCAGAAATAAAAATAGTAATAAAAATAATGTCCATAGAAGAAAAAGACAAGCACTTCAGCTGGGACCACTGCTTCTGTTAATACCTGGACTCCAGAGGTGTACCTAATAAAGTGGCCAGTGAGGTGCCATTATCAGAAACAGACACTCAGTACGTAAATTAAAGTCTGATCAACTTTGGCATGAGGTTTACGTTTATTCTTCTGACACTCATTTACTAAATCAAATCATATTTTTCACTTTTATTTCTAGTTTCTTTCAAAAAGGAGCTCGTAATGGCGTCCTGTTTAAAGAGGCTCTTCAATTAATAAATACATGTATATATATATATATATATAATATGTATAATTCATAATTTAATGTAAAATAAACAATTTGTCAGTATATTAAATATACATTTTCAAGTTTAAGAAACCCTTTGTAAATACAACAAGTATAACTTTTATGTATAATAAATATTTGTATGTATAACAAATAACTTTTCATGTATAATAAATAAATCTTCTGTAGGTATATTAAATATATTTTAGGTCCTACTGTTGCTGCAGTGTTGTCCCCGGCAGTACAATAAATAAAACTTTTTACTTATAAAAAAGTTTTTTTGTATAAAAACACTTTTTCATGCATAATAAATATTTGTAGTAGTAATAAATGCATGTCTGCTCCTACTGTTGCTGCAGTGGTGTCCCGGGCAGCACATCCCGTCGCGGTGGCAGCGCCTCTTCCTCCTGCGGCAGGTGTGACACCTGGAGTGGGCGGGGCCTTTGGCGGGGGCGTGGCAGTAGCTGCCCTCTCTGCACTCCAGGTCACTCATGCACTGGTAGAGCTGCACACGCACGGAGATCACGGTCAACACACTGACGTGCACACGCCGTCATACTTCACACGCACACACGCACGCGCACGCACACCTACCGTCAGGTCCAGGCTCGGCTCCCACGTGCTCCGGTTAAACGGCAGCGCGTGCCCGTCCCTCAGGATCACCGTCCTGATGGAGTTTAGTTTGACGCGCGCCTCCGAACCGCGGGAACGCGCCAACAGCACGAGCGCGAGACTCACCATCAGCACCAACTGACGGTCCATCCCTGAGAACAGAGATACGTCACAGTTACGTCACAGCGTTTACCTGGTGAAGTAAGACTCAAACATTACAAACACCGTCAAACCAACATGATCACATTTTTCAGTGATTCAGGGTTCGGGGTGAAAATAACCAGTTAAAACAAATTAAACCACAGCTGCTGTTGTTCGGCGTTTCTAATATTTATTTACGTTTTATTTCACCTCTTATTTCATCGATGTAATTTCTCCTTTCTGGATTTAATGTCTTACATTATTTGTTGACTTATTTATGTATTTATGTTGAAAGCAAGTCTTCCAAGTGAAGCACTTTTCAAGCTTTAGTCATGTTTTAAAAGTTTAAAAAATATGAAATTGCAAATAATAATGAAAATAAATAAGAAATGAGGGTGTATATACCCCTGACTGATCCAAAACAATTTATTCAATAAAATCAAAATGTTATCCAATGAAAATGCTTTTGGCAGCACAGTTATAATAAAAATAAAGAAAACCATTTCAAAACCCGTCAAGCTGACACTTGACAAACCTAAAAACACTTTCTCTACCTTTATTTTTTTAAAGGTTTTAAAGACTTTATTTCGTTTATAAGGCGTTCAACCCCCGTTAGAGTGTCTGGATACTTAAATGTAGCTTATTAGTTTTGTTGATTTGATTTACTTCCATTGAAACCTTCATAACAGCCTCGTGGTCCTGATTTAAAGCAGCAAAGAGAGCTCACAAACTGCTGCAAACACTGAGACAGAAACAGGTATCCTGAGGGAAACTGTCAAACTGTGGAAACATCGTTTACAGTAACGTTTACTGGAGGCTGCAGCAGTGCGAAAGAGACGAAGAACCGTGGATGAAATCAAAAATCTTACCTGTTAAATGTCTTTAAATCTCTTTTTACTCCAAAATCCAAGTTTTAAATCCGCGTCTCTGCCTCCGCAGGTCTCAGGTCTGTCTGAACTCTGACCCCTCTCAGGTGACCCCTTCCACCAGGTGAGAAGCTCTCGAGCTCTGATCCTCTTTATACCTGCATCCTCCCGGCACGGCGCGCGCCACCGCCCCTCCCACAACACCGATACCCTCGCGCCCCCTCACCTGCAGCCATCGATACAGAGAGAGAGAGAAATACACCGTCACCCCATCTCACCCATGACAACACTGAAGCTCACTGTTTAATTTATTAAATACTGTTTATTGTTAGGCTGGGGCAACAATGTGTTTCCATTCATGCCAATAAAGCTTTATTAAATTTGAATTAAGAGAGAGGGGAGAGAGAGAGAGACAGAGAGAGAGGGGAGAGAGAGAGAGAGGGGGGGAGAGAGAGGGGGAGAGAGGGGGGGGGGCATGTCTGCAAAGAATAACAATTCAAGTATATTTATTTTATTAATTTAATTTATTATTAAATCGAACTCAAAAAATTAATGAATTTATTTTATATTTATTTAATTTTGTTTTGTTTTTAATTCATTTTGAATTTACTTCTTTTATTATTTTTTTATGTCTGAAACATCAGGAAATGCTCCAGAGAAGAAGTCTGATTTCTTTTATTAATGCTGCACTTTAACTCAGAGAAATTTGGTCTTTTTGTTCATATTGTCAGATTTAGTGACAGGAAAGAGGAATGAAAAAGAAGCACAATGATGCTCTCAGAACTGTACTCAAATTGCCAAGATGGACTCGTGTGGGTGAGTTGTTTGTCACTTGTTCAGAGATGTAATGAACTGAATTATGAGCCGATAAACCGCTTCAGAAAAAGAAAGTCTGACGTCAGTAAGTGAGACAGATCCTTCTCTTGTTACTGGAAACACTGGAGCAAATGTCTCCTTGAATTTATTTGTTTTGTTTTATTACCAACATTTATATTTTTATACTGTAATGATGTGGATTTTGGGACTGGAATAAAGTGTCTATCTATCTAATCATCAGTGCTGAATAAAAACTCCCATGATGCCTCTGGCATGTGTGTTCTTACCTGGAACAGCCAAACTCTGCTACCAGAGGGAGGTTTTAGAGGACAGCTTCAGGTCAGAGGTCAAACGCCAAGACTGAGCACAGCAAACGCAGACGCCTGGGAGAGTTCTGGTCTGAAGTTCTGTTCACAGAGGCCGTGGTGCTCAACCTGAGGGGCGGGGCCTCCTGAGGGTCATGAAGTGTGAATTGGGGTCTGGAGATGAACTCCTTATAGGAAGATAAATTTGACCTTTAGTTTGGGGGTCGTGGCTGTTGGAGGTTGTTGTCATGGACCATCGCCCCCCCCCCCCCCCCCCCGTGAAGGTCACATAATGACCCTCACTTTACATCTTTATCTGGATGACCTTTGATTCAGCCTGTTTGACCTTTACCCGCTCACGGCATGACCTCTCCTACACGTGTGTGAGTGTTGATATGATCAGAGCAGGTAGGAGGCTCAACACGCTCCAACACGCTCCAACACGCTCCAACACACGTGCACACGCTCAGGTCACGTCTTCAGATCAGTCACACCTTTACAGACCGATTCAGTTTGTGTGTGTTTAATGTTAAATGTATTTAATATTTTAATTTCTCTCATAAGTGCTCTGATTAGTTCAATGAAAAAACACCAAATTACACAATACTTTTCAAAATGAGTTGCAGAGTGGAGCCTTGACAATGTTGATAATTGATTTAAAAAAACATTGATTTTGATGAATTATTAGTTTTAGAGCAGTTAGAGTTTATAAAAAAAAATCCCTTTTTTGCCCTTAGGTCCAAAACACTCCCTCTCATTAAAGGGTAATGAAATGTGATATATAAATATTGTTTCCACTTCCACATCAAATCTGTTGAACAACTACAGACATAACCATAAATAAAAAGTTCTTTTTTAATAGTAATTATTATTTAAAAATATATATTTTTATGTTTTCATGCCCCTTTTGTCACAGGGGCATCTGATATTTTTTATATGGGAAAAACAAAATATATAATATTTTCCAAAATTAACATGCAGAGTGGAATATTTGGGGATGGAGTTACTACGGTCTTGACAATGTAAATAACTGATTAAAAAATGTTGATTTTGAGGGATTATTAATTTTAGAGTAAAAGGAATTTATTTAGAAAAAATCCATTTTTTTACCCTTAGGTCCAAAACACTCCCTCTCATAAAAGTGTAATGAAAAAGTCATATATAATTATTTTCCGCTTTTACATCAAATCTGTTAAACAACTACAGACCAAATCATTTAAAAAGTCTTCTTTATATATATATTTTCCCGCATTTTCATGTCCTTTTTGTCACAAGAGCATCTGATATTTTTTAATAGGAAAAACAAAATACACAATATTTTCCAAAAATTAAGTGCAAGGTGGAATATTTAGGATAAAGTTATTACAGTCTTGACATGGTCACTAATGATAAATTAACGGATTTAGATGCATCATTATTTTTGGAGAAATGGGAGTTTATTTTTTTAAAAAGATTTTTTTTTTTTTTAGTTAATATTAATGTTTTTAAGCCTTTTTTGTGGAAGAGCCCCTGATGTCTCTGATCATGAAAGTAAAACTAAATATGATTATTTTCCAGAGTCAGAGAACCTTCATGTGAAGCTCTGGCGCCCCTGCTGGTTCAGGTGCTGTTTTCTGTATTTAAAGGCAGAGTTTCAGGTTAATAAAATATTCATGGGCACAGAGTTAAACTGTCGGGGTTAAATCAGACCTCTGTGGTTAGAATGGGAGTCAATGGGACAGAATCTGCCCAGACAAACACATCTCCTGTTCTGTACACTTTGCTACAGAGGGATCATGGGACTTTAAATAGAGAAAATGTCAAAAAGCAAAATGTACTCGTTTGGTTATATTATTTCAGATCATCAAGAGTGAAAAAAGACTTTCCCTGCACTTTATTCAAACAAATGACAAATAAAACCACCACCTGAAACACCTGACTGACCAACAGTCCAGTCATTCACCTGTACCTGTGGAGCAGGAGGTTCTCTGTGTGGGGCTGTCATGGAGATCTGGACCAGCATCTCTGAAGGTGAAGGAGGTCCAACCTGAGGCTGAGAGGTGTTCCTAATAAAGTGGCCGGTGTATGAAACCAGGTGAAGAGGCTGCAGGATCCTCCTGTCTGCATCACTGAGTAGTTCAGATGAACAACAGCGCCCTCCTGCGGTGTTTCTCTGAACTACAGGACAGACAGAGGACCTTCTGGACAGTTTGATTTGATTTGATTTGATTGATTTTTTATTTACAGACAGACTGATGTTCAGCCAGAGTCTAAAGCGGTTGGTGTGTGGAGCTGTGCAGTGTGATCCCTGATCACAGCGGCTGTCTCTGATGTTTCTGTGCAGACCCTGTCCTCAAAGCCCCCTGTGGTTCTTGGTGCTGGGGGGTCCTGCAGAGAGAGGGAGGGTCCCACACCAGAAACTGATGGAGACTCAACTTTAATTCTTATTCTTATTCTTATTCTTCTTATTCTTATTCTTATTCTTATTCTTATTCTTATTCTTCTTCTTCTTCTTCTTCTTCTTCTTCTTCTTCTTCTTGGGATTATTTTGGCGGTTGCTATCAACAAATTGGCGCATAACCGCCACCAACTGATGTGGAGTGTGGATCCTGATACTTCCTCATTCTTACAAAAAATAAAACAGAAACAAAAACGAATAAATACATCAAATAAAAAATACAATAAAACGATATCTATATGGTCCGTGTCTCTTTTGGTAATTGGATAAAAAGTTTGGAAACAGATATCAAAAATAGAAAAACGACTGGATATTTGATTTTGGTTTTAAAACAGAAACATCAACATTGAAATACAGCTTGATTTTATTTTTTGTTGTCTGAAACGAGTAAAGAAAAGTCAAATAACGGTTTGATTTTCAATTTTAATTTCTAACAAGAAAATACAATGTAGCACGAGACACAAATCGAAAAATGGCCTGTATAATTGTTTTGGCTTACCGGAAGTTGTCGCGACTAGAATATTGCACATATTGACCAGAAGATGGCGACAGCGTGGTGCCTATAATATACGTAGATGTCTCATTACGTGCTGGAGCGTGATCCAGCGTCGCCGCCATATTGGATGGGTCTCTGCACTCCAGTCCAGCACCAGAAACACCTGGAGTCAACGCATTTATGTCCGTATTTTGTGCAGCCTAGGTTACAGTAAACGGCGCAGCATAGAAAGCAGATGACGTGTTTCAGCTTTATTCAAACACAACTGAGTAAAAAACTTATTTAAAGTTTAATACGCATGTCAACAGGATTTATATGAGATGTGTGGTTTGTGTGTGTGAGCCAAGGTACATTTGCCTGTGCCTGAAATAGTTACATTGAATATACTCACAGCACACAAAAACAAAAATATGAAAAAAGTCTTGTTATTGGTGTGTACAGAAGAGTCATGATTGTGTGTGTGTGTGAGAGATATAAACTGTTTCTTTATTCAAATATACAATTAATTCATTTATACATTTATTAATATGCCAAACAATCTGTCTTTGTCAAACAGCATAATACATAATACACCCATAACTAACACATACTACAGAGACAGCGATGATAATTTAAAAATAAAGTAAAATAAAATTTAAAAACAATTACTTTGAATGTTATATTATTATTATTATAATTATTATTATTAATAATAATAATAATAAAAATAATAATAATACTGTTGTTTTTACTATCAACATTACCATCATTACCATTATTACTTACTCATCAGACTTACTCATCTATTTGTTCATTTATTTTCTTGATCCCCTTCTTATATTTTTGTAATTATTATTTTTATTTTTATTATCAACATTCCTTTCCCTTTTTCTCCTTTTCAAATATCTATTTTTCATTCCTTTACTTCATTCTGTGTTACTATATTTTATGTATTTACCTACTTATTCACTGCCCCATTACATCTTCTCTCCCCACAGCCACACCAATGACAACCCCCTTCCCCGACCGTCATATCACTCGCCTCTAATGCTGTTGTTGTTCTTCTGCTCATTAATACTCCCCCCAATGTTTATTTTTATTACTCTTTTATTCTTTCTTTCTTTAATTCTTTTACTACAATGTATTTATGCATTACCCTTACCATTACTATCATTATTACTGCAGCTGCTATGGTTAAGCGGCCCTTCTCCCTTTTATAATAAACTATTAATTTTACTGTTGTTCTAGTTATTATTATATTTTTTTATTTTTGTTTTTTTCATATAAGCATCCATACCATAATTTTATTTAATTTCACTATTATTGTGGCTGATGTTGCAATCGTTATTATTAATTTTAACTACAGTTAATATTATTATTATTATTATTATTATTATTGTTGTTGTTGTTAAGACAAAATGTGTTACGCCGGTGAATTTCTCATTTAAATATGTATATTTCACTATTATTGTGATAAAAAATCTAAAATATACACACACACATATATATATATATATATATATATATATATATATGTGTGTGTGTGTGTGTGTGTGTGTGTGTGCATATATACATATATGTATATATTCTATTTTTAGTTTTGTTTATTGCTCCTTCTGATTGTCTGTTTTTTTATGATTATTGTTGTTGTTGTTATTATCATTTTATGATCATGAAAGCCTTGTTACTACCATTTTCCTTAACCACCATTAAAACCATATCTATATCTGTGATCGTAATGCAACTGTAAATATCACCAATCATATTCTTAGCACACACACACACTCACATGACTACAAAAGTTGTTCACAGTTGTTTGTCTGTCCGTCTCACTGTACTGTCTCAATGCACAATAAGAAGTACACAGTATTGAGTCTATGATGTCTGGGGGGTTTCCGACGGTTGGCATGTGGAGGCACCACGCTGTCGCCATCTTCTGCTCAATATGTGCAATATTCTAGTCGCGACAACTTCCGGTAAGCCAAAACAATTATACAGGCCATTTTTCGATTTGTGTCTCGTGCTACATTGTATTTTCTTGTTAGAAATTAAAATTGAAAATCAAACCGTTATTTGACTTTTCTTTACTCGTTTCAGACAACAAAAAATAAAATCAAGCTGTATTTCAATGTTGATGTTTCTGTTTTAAAACCAAAATCAAATATCCAGTGGTTTTTCTATTTTTGATATCTGTTTCCAAACTTTTAATCCATTAACCAAAAGAGACACGGACCCTATGTCTTGCTCAGAACATTAACTTCCCTCAAATATTGAAGTAGTATTTGATACTCTTTTCTTTCTGAATTTTGTGACAGAAAAGGTGTGTTAACAGGGTTTTATTTGAGTATTTATTTAAGGATAGAAATGAATCTCAAACGCGTCGCTTCATTTTTTCCTTTTTTTTGGACCAAGACCTCAAACTAAAACCCGATGGTCCAGAGTCTGGTCTTCACGTGTCCTCTGTCTTGAGGTCTGCCTGCAGGAGCTGGCATAAATGTCCGTTGAGTGTGGATCATAAACTTTAATTCACTGGATTTCAAACAATAACCTGAGGAGTGGGCGTGGCCTAGCTGTCGTCATGAATAAAGGTGTGGTTCACCGACGCAGCGCTGCTCTGCTGTTTCCTGTAAATGAAGTCAAGCTGAGATTCAGGCTGCAGGCTGTGAGTACACTTTTCTCTGTGTGTTTTTGTTTAATATTCAGAATGAGTAATGGAAAGGATCATGTCTGTATATGTTTATGATAATGCATTTACCGTTTACTTCTTAATTTAACACATTTACAGACAGAAACAGAAGGTTCTGAAATGGCGCCAGACTGAAATATTAAAGTGAAAGTTTGTTGTCTAGAGTCATGAAAATATCTGTAATATTTCATACATGCAGATGTTTCACTGATGATTAACTTATGATATAAATGATATGACGTATGTATATAAATCTATTAATGAGCTTTTACAGTGAGGAAGGTCAGTCTGTGAATAGATATGATCTTATTTAATATTTAATATTCCAACAGACTGCAATATTCTTTAAAAGGAGAGGTTTTACTAACTAATCAATGATTCATTTATGCATACAAGAAAGTGACTGATAATGTTTTACCAAGAGCCTTTTTAAAGATATATATATATATAAATATATATATGTATATGTGTGTGTGTGTGTGTATTTGTATATGGGGTGTTGGTGGTTTGGTGGGGATGTGACTAAATCCAGCCCCTGCTCTCACAGATACTCTGGTGCAGACGGTATGCAGGGAAACTTGCTGCTGATCAAGTTTCCATCTCATTTACAGTTACTGCCTCCCACAGTTATGAGGATATGTGATATTTTCATCAGCACGATGGCGGCCAACACTGACGTTTTTATGGGCCATGTAACAGCTGTAATATAAATACACAAATGTACCATGATGCTTCACCTCATCATCGCTGCACAGGTACATTTAAAAATCAAGAGGCATGTATTTTGTGTTCAATCTTGTTTTTCCAAGTTTTAAATCTGTTCCTCACACAAACAGTGAAGCAACAAGTCCGTTTTGATAAAGTAAAGGCTCTGTGCTCTGGATGAAAATATCCGTACTGATATGAGAAGGCTCAGAAACAGTCTGATATCATGCATCCCTACTGTACAAACATGAACATACTGTATTTATACAAACACAGTGTTAACCCTGATGGGATAGGTGCGCTGATTACAGAGTAGACTTTAGTGAAGTTTATGTCTACATTTGTCAGTGTCCCAACTCTTCTGGAAACTGGGTTGTGCTAAAGTCTGTGTTTGCAGCTCTGTTGATGTTCGTGAGAAAGATGTCTGATAAATAGTAGAAATACCTGAATACCTGCAGAGCAGATGGAGGTCAGATCTCCTCTGTGGTGGCGTTAATAGACTATCAGATGGAGAAACCTTACATAACTGCTCATAACCTGAATTCTTCTTTTGTTATATAAAGACTAAAATATCCAGGCTGCAGATCCTGTCTGGGTCTGACGTCATTCTCACCTCCACCTGTCGAAAAGTTTCCATGCAGGTGATGATGTAAGTTTCCTTCTGTGACCCGTGCTGAGTGGTTGGCGAAGACCTGTTTTTGAGTTGTGGACAGATGTGCTTGATTGGCTGACAGGTCTGCTCTGTGCTGATTGATCAGTTCATCCATGCCATGTTGTCAATAACTCTGCATTCATTCGAATGCTTCTGCTTTGCAATGGGCTTGTTAGTCCTGGGCTTAAACTGTGTTGTGACATCACAGTGGTAGGTCCATTCAGGGGGGTGAGCTGTTAATGCAGGTGCCGGGGAGAGGGAAAGTCCTGATGTGGTGGACTTTGTCTTGCTCATAGAAGTGCTCTGTCACACAGGTGAGGACAGGTAGACCCAGAGAAAGCAGAGTATGGCCCTGCTCTCACCACTCACCACCAGGCCCTCCGTCTTTAGCAGGAAGCTGCAGCAGATCAAGTTGAATCCTGGGAAATTAAACGCTTGATAGTGTCAGGCTGACACTCATAAACCCAAAAGAAAGTCCCATTGGTCATATGGATACTTTTGGTTTTCTTTTTGTCTTTGAGTTTCATGTTTAGTCAGTTTAATAGTCATACTGCTGTGATTGTGCTTTCATTTCAGCATCAGTCTCTGACGTCAGTGTTCCTGAATGTCTGGCGCTGCCTCTCTTAAGTTTCATTCTGCAGACTGATAAACATGAAGCAGACTGTGAGTGAGTCACAGTAACCAGTAACTTTATCTCTGTGCAGCTGTGGTGTGTTCACTGACCCAGACATGACAGTTACTCAGAGCTTCAGTCTGTTTGTAGTCCCAGAGGGTCTCAGAGGGGTTTCCTGTGAGCTCATGTTGTGTTTTAGCAGCGTCTCAATCTGAGTGGGAGATCATACGGCTTATGAGGGCCCTCTAATGCTGTTGTTTAAACATTAAAACTTTATTTTGCCAACATGGGATGTTTTTGGATGAACATGACAGATTTCACAGTCTGCTGACAGTTTGTCCTTCTGCTTGATTTAAACTGCTTTTTTGTCATAATTTTCCTTCTCTTCTCCTCAGCACTTTCATTTTGTCACTTATTGAACAAAATCTTAAATATACTTGACATTTTCAGTAGTGTAGATGTAGAGCTGTAGATGCTGATTGTTTGGGCTGTTTTCACCGGCTGAAGCTCAGGCCGGCTCTGCATAAAGACCTGATCTCTGGACCGGCTGAAGCTCAGGCCGGCTCTGCATAAAGACCTGATCTCTGGACCGGCTGAAGCTCAGGCCGGCTCTGCACAAAGACCTGATCTCTGGACCGGCTGAAGCTCAGGCCGGCTCTGCACAAAGACCTGATCTCTGGACCGGCTGAAGCTCAGGCCGGCTCTGCATAAAGACCTGATCTCTGGACCGGCTGAAGCTCAGGCCGGCTCTGCATAAAGACCTGAACTCTGGACCGGCTGAAGCTCAGGCCGGCTCTGCACAAAGACCTGATCTCTGGACCGGCTGAAGCTCAGGCCGGCTCTGCACAAAGACCTGATCTCTGGACCGGCTGAAGCTCAGGCCGGCTCTGCATAAAGACCTGATCTCTGGACCGGCTGAAGCTCAGGCCGGCTCTGCATAAAGATCTGAACTCTGGACCGGCTGAAGCTCAGGCCGGCTCTGCATAAAGATCTGAACTCTGGACCGGCTGAAGCTCAGGCCGGCTCTGCATAAAGATCTGAACTCTGGACCGGCTGAAGCTCAGGCCGGCTCTGCACAAAGACCTGATCTCTGGACCGGCTGAAGCTCAGGCCGGCTCTGCATAAAGATCTGAACTCTGGACCGGCTGAAGCTCAGGCCGGCTCTGCATAAAGACCTGATCTCTGGACCGGCTGAAGCTCAGGCCGGCTCTGCATAAAGACCTGATCTCTGGACCGGCTGAAGCTCAGGCCGGCTCTGCATAAAGACCTGATCTCTGGACCGGCTGAAGCTCAGGCCGGCTCTGCATAAAGACCTGAACTCTGGACCGGCTGAAGCTCAGGCCGGCTCTGCATAAAGATCTGAACTCTGGACCGGCTGAAGCTCAGGCCGGCTCTGCACAAAGACCTGATCTCTGGACCGGCTGAAGCTCAGGCCGGCTCTGCACAAAGATCTGATCTCTGGACCGGCTGAAGCTCAGGCCGGCTCTGCATAAAGACCTGATCTCTGGACCGGCTGAAGCTCAGGCCGGCTCTGCATAAAGACCTGATCTCTGGACCGGCTGAAGCTCAGGCCGGCTCTGCACAAAGACCTGATCTCTGGACCGGCTGAAGCTCAGGCCGGCTCTGCATAAAGACCTGATCTCTGGACCGGCTGAAGCTCAGGCCGGCTCGGCTGGCCTCATTCTCATGCCTCACATGGTTCTGTAGAGGAGGAAGCAGACCGAGGGCTGGCTGCTGTAATCAGGAAGTGTTCAGTGTTAAAGAACAAGGAAACTACAGGGGGGCGTGTCCGGCCCTTTTACGGTAAATCAGCTCCAGATGTTGAAATCTGATCCGTCTGTCTGTCTGTCTGCTCGGTCTCCAGTTTCCTGAAAGTCCTCTGAAGCCGTGAGGATGAGCGTGTGTTTGAAGGACAGAGGACAGTCAACAGGGATCAGCTGTTTGTCCATGAGGAGCTTTATGTCCATGGATTTTCCCATCGCATTCAGAAACCCAGAGTAAGTCCCCATACTGTCACTATTTTTAGATAACAGTGAGGAACAGTCGGGTCAGTTGGGTCTATCTGGTCTAGACCTCCTGCCTGTCCATCACCAGGTTTCCTTTATTTTCTCCTCTGTGTGGAGCAGTGTTTGAGTTTCTCCTGATGTTTCTGTGTTTTAATTCATCGGTCTTCATCACTGTATCAGTGTTGATGTTGTATTCTGTTGCCAATGTCTGTGATTCCCCTATAGGAATAAATAAACTAACCAACAAACTAAATACTGCCACTAAAATCTGATGTGGGATGAATGTGGTCCTCATCTCTGACCTCCTGTCTGTTCTTCAGTTTTTATTATAAAAGAGTGAAGAAGAAATCATCATGGAGCGGCAGCAGCTACGACACCGAGCCAGAGTAAGGTTTGATTATCATCTGTAAAAGGCATGTTTTCTTATCATATCATAACCTGATTATCATCTGTATAAGGCATGTTTTCTTATCATATCATAACCTGATTATCATCTGTATAAGGCATGTTTTCTTATCATATCATAACCTGATTATCATCTGTAAAAGGCATGTTTTCTTATCATATCATAACCTGATTATCATCTGTATAAGGCATGTTTTCTTATCATATCATAACCTGATTATCATCTGTAAAAGGCATGTTTTCTTATCATATCATAACCTGATTATCATCTGTATAAGGCAGGTCCATAAGGGTTACAGTTTGTATTTGCATGTTTTTCCATCAGCAGGGTCGTTGGTAAAGATATGAGGGCCTAGGCAGAGGTCAGAAGGACACATCACACTCTGTAATATGGTTTTAGTTCATTCTGTTTCCAGAACAGAATTAATTAAATTATGTTTCCTGGTTAAGGCTGACTGACAACAACCCTCCTGGGAAAATCCTTTTAACAGTGTGATTCTTCGTGCAGACGGTCAAACAGTAAGAAGAAGAAGAAGACAAGTCATGGAGGCCTGAAAGAGAAGTTCCCGTCTGGCAGAGACCTGGTCCCCATTAGCTCCGCACATCATGAAACCTCAGACCACCACCAGCCCAGTTCACCAGAAATCTTTCAGAGAGGAACAACCACACAGAGCAGAGCTGCAGGTAAGACTGAAAGTTTGTCTGCATGTCAGTTGTCTTTCTTTGTAAACCAGACCTTCAGATGGAGCAGAAAAAGACTTTGATTTGTGCTGCTCTGTACCATCCTAGTTCATTTACCTTAAAGGGACAGTGTGGAGCATTTTAACTAATTTATGAGCTAAAAACAACGTCTACATTCATAAATATGTCCTCATCTGTGTCAAACTGCCTCTGCCAACAATCAGACTTGTCCTTGTTGGGGCCAGATGGTCCACAAAGACCAGGAAACAGCTTTTCCTTCTGTTTCCTGTCTATTAGACTAAGTGTTATTCATCCATGTTTGGGGTTGTTCGTCCTGATAGCTCTGAGCAGACTAATATCCTGTCCTGATGGTGAGAACATCCTTCTCTAGGTCAGCTCGACCTGGCAAACAAAGGCATAGTGGGCCTGGTTGTTCAGGGAAAGTTTGTACAAACATCTAAAATGGCTATCCCAGGACAGGAGTTTGGCACGCAGTCCAGTTCATGTCCAGTGTGTAGACAGGAGAATTTGGTGTTGATGGCCTAGAGGAGGTTTGAGGAGTTAGAAGATTTCAGATCCGTCTCATATGTTTATTCAGGCACTGTTAATAATAAACCCACCAGACTTCAATTGCTAAAAGCTCGCCTCTGCCTGTTTTTTTTTTCTTATCTTCGTGTTGCTTCTTCTACACTTTTGACTGGGGCACATCTCCAACGACCTCCTGAGTGAAGAATTTCTTATCTGTATTTACATAGAGCGGGTAGGTCCTCCAGAGGCTCCATGTTCTTCTGCTCTATAAAAACTATGAACAGAGGGACATAAAGACGACATAGCTCTAGTGACTAAGGCTAAACACGTTTTCACTCAGAGCTAGCGTGACTGAAACGGAGAAGGAGCACAGCGGCTAATCTGAAAAACTGCACTGCACTTTCATTCAAAATACAAGATCATACTTCTGTCACGCCACAGGAGAGAGAACGTGTCTCTACTTTCTACATGACCACATTAGGTCTGATTGGATTAAGTCTCTGTCAGACATTTTAGTCTAGTTTTTATTTGTTGTTGAAAATGTCAGTTAATTTAGTTTGAGTTTTGTCAATGTGCACTTGTTTTTATTAGTTACTGTCTAGTTTTCATCAGGGGAAAAAAGGTTGTTGATGAAAACTATGACGAAAATAATTAGTCAACAAAACTAACACTGCTAAGAAATGTGACCCCTGTGACCCCTGCACCACCCTATTAACTCTGTTTATGTAAGTGATTCTCAAAAGTCCTCATTACTGTCTCTTTCTGTGGACCTCAGGTCTCCTGGAGGTGATCTGTGTTTATAAGATCAGTCTGAAGAGGAGGCTTGAGTGTGTGACTGAAGGAGCCTTTGGCACAGGAAGTAGATCCTACCTCAACAGGATCTACACCGAGCTCTACATCACCGAGGGCCAGAGTGAGGAGGTCAACACCCAGCATGAGGTTTGGCAGCTTGAGACAGCATCCAAGATGGAGACCCTCCATGAGACTCCAATCAGGTGTCAGGATATTTTTAACCCTTCGCCCGTCAGAGTGGTTCTGACGAACGGCGTGGCCGGAGTTGGAAAAACCGTCTTGGTGCAGAAGTTCACTCTGGACTGGACAGAGGATTCAGAAAACCAAGACCTCAGTCTGGTGATCCTGCTCTCCTTCAGGGAGCTGAACTTGATCAGAGACAGGCGGTGTAGTCTTCTGGAGCTGCTCCATGTTTTCAATCCATCGCTGCAGAAGGTCTCAGCGGAGATGTTGGCCGTCTGTAAACCTCTGCTCATCTTTGACGGCCTGGATGAAAGCAGGCTGTCTCTGGACTTCAGCAGCTCTGAGCTGGTGTCCAGCGTCACTCAGAAGTCTTCTGTGAACGTGTTGCTGATGAACCTCATCAGAGGAAGTCTGCTGCCCTCGGCTCTGGTCTGGATAACCTCTCGACCTGCAGCAGCCCATCAGATCCCTCCTTCATGTGTGGACAGAGTCACAGAAGTACGAGGCTTCACCCACGCCCAGAAGGAGGAGTACTTCAGGAGGAGGTTCACCGACGAAGATCTGTCTGAGAGAATCATCTCACATATCAAGAGCTCCAGGAGCCTCCACATCATGTGTCAGATCCCGGTCTTCTGCTGGATCACCGCCACAGTCCTGGAGCACATGATGAACACGGAGCAGAGAGGAGAGCTGCCCAAGACCCTGACTGACATGTACTCGCACTTCCTGATCCTTCAGACCAAGAGGAAGAGGCACAAGTATGACGGTGGCTCAGAGACAACTCCTGAAGGACTAACTCCATCTGACAGAGACGTTCTTCTGAAGCTGGGCAGGCTGGCGTTTGAACATCTAGAAAGTGGAAACATCATGTTCTACCAAGAAGACCTGGAGCAATGTGGTCTGGATGTCACGGAGGCCGCAGTGTTTTCAGGAGTTTGCTCAAAGATCTTCAAGAGAGAGAGCGTGATCTTCCAGAGAACAGTCTACTGCTTCGTCCATCTGAGCGTTCAGGAGTTCCTCGCTGCCGTCTACATGTACCACTGTTTCACAAACAAGGACGCTGAGGCTCTGGAGGTGTTTTTTGGACAAACCTGGGGTCCATACCGAATCTCTGACCCCACTCTGGATATGTTCCTGAAGAATGCCATGGTTAAAGCACTGAAGAGCAAAAGTGGCCACTTGGACTTGTTTGTTCGCTTCCTGCACGGCCTCTCGCTGGAGTCAAACCAGAGGATCTTGAAAGATGTTGTAGGTTCAGCAGAGACTGATCCAAAATGCTTAGACAAAGCAATCAATGACCTGAAGCAGATGAGCACCTTTGGGATGTCTCCAGAGAGAAGCATCAACATCTTCCACTGTCTGATGGAGGTTAATGACCAATCAGTGCTTCAGGAGATTCAGAAGTTTGTGAGGTCAGGTAACAAATCAGACACCCAGCTCTCTGAGGTTCTCTGCTCAGCTCTGGCTTCCAAGCTGAAGATGTCAGAGGAACTTCTGGATGTGTTGGATACAACAGCTTTCAACACAACAGAGGAGGGATGCCAGCGACTGATCCCCATCGTGTGGAACTGCAGGAGGGCTCGGTAAGTCCATGATCTGAGTTTAGAACTCAGGGTTTAGTCTCCGCTCTGTTCTGATCATCAATCCTCTCTCATCAGGATTTCCTGTGGTCAGCTTTCAGACCCTCACTGTGAAGTTGTGGCCTCAGCTCTGAAGACCAGTCCCTCCCATCTGACGGAGCTGGACCTGAGTAACACCAAACTGCAGAGTTCAGGAGTGGAGCTGCTGTGTACTGGACTGAGGAGTCCACAGTGTAGACTGGAAGTTCTCAGGTGAGACAGTTACCTACGCTTTGGTTGGTATTACATTATAACAGTGCCCATGTGTCTGGAGCAGTGTTCATTTTGTTGACTAATTATTTTCATCATAGTTTTCATCAGCAACCTTTTTTCCCTGATGAAAACTAGACAGTAACTAACAAAAACAAGTGCACATGGACAAAAACTCAAACTAAATTAACTGACATTTCTTTAGTAATGACAAGCCTTACTTTTCCAGTGAGGGAGATGATAGAAAGTCAGTTTTATTTTTAGTCTGACCCCATATTTTCCTCTACTCAACAAGTTTACATTAGTCCCAAATGTCTCCTGAACACATATTTATCTTTAGTCTGCGTAGCAGTCCTGTCAGAAGTTGTATTTTGGTTAAACCCTTTTGTCCCATTTCTTCGTAGAATAGACTGTGTTAGCGTAAATCCACAGAAGCTTTTTCAGTGCTGTGCTCCAGTGTTTACTGTGGCCACACAGGCACGCTTAGATGTGGTCCTTCACCTGGAACCAGCTGTTTTGTTAATTCCTCTGATCTGAGAGAGGTGACGTAGCCTCCCATCAATCATGGCTTGGACCGTGATCGAGGACGTTTTTCCAACAGACTGTGCTCACACTTTCTGGAAAGGGGCAGCGAGTGAAAGAGGGAGAAGAGGGATTTTCTTGACTTTACCCTGTAAGTACAGACTAGAGCGTTTATACAAATACAAAGAAGAATAAGACAAACAGGAATGCTTAGATATATAGCTAACATCTGTGAGGGGATGATGCAGAAGACCTACTGTTAGATATGGTGACCTGACCTTTGACCTGAGCTCCATGGTTATTCCCGGTTGTCCTTTCAGATTAAGTGACTGCTGGCTGTCAGCACACAGCTGCTCTGCTCTGGCCTCAGTCCTTCAGTCGAACCCCTGTCCTCTGAGGAAGCTGGACCTGAGCAACAACAGGCTGCAGGATTCAGGAGTCAGGGTGCTCTCTGCTGGACTAGAGAGTCCAAACTGTCAGCTGGAGACGCTCAGGTGAGACAGCTCTTTGGTAGAACTGCACATGATTCAGTGGGTATGTGGTTATACAAGTATAACAGACATTTAAGGTTTGGCTCTGTTGAGATTCAGGCTACGGTTAGAGAGCATGGATGTTTCCACAGATGTCTCAAAGTTAAACAGTTAACTTAAGTCGGGATTTTGAAATAGACTGAACAAACTTCAATTCC
This sequence comes from Cetoscarus ocellatus, assembly GCA_037902135.1. Classification (NCBI taxonomy): domain Eukaryota; kingdom Metazoa; phylum Chordata; class Actinopteri; order Labriformes; family Labridae; genus Cetoscarus; species Cetoscarus ocellatus. The sequence goes on from JBAMNC010001932.1 coordinate 418,050, forward strand.
TGTGAGAAGTCTTAGATTTTAGATTTTTGTTATTTACTGTCCATGTGGACTGATCTGTTGTGGGGCTGATCGATCACTGCAAAAGTCACAATCAGGATTATTTTATTGAAACATGATTAAAAGAAATGATTACTCACTGATTAAAACACAGCATCTGCTGTTATCGAACATATATGAAATGTCATTACAAAGAAATATACACGTGAAAATGCTAAAACCTCAAAATAATGCAAATGATGATAAAATAGAAAATACATTTCAGCATGGCACGTGGCACAGTCAATCTTTTAATCCTGATCACTCAGTTGTCTTTTCTGTGGAAGGCAGTAATCTTAATTTTGATTAACACTCAATAAATTGCCCAGCTCTAATCTGCCATTTTGTAGATTCATTGAAGTTGAGGCAGACTATTTCAAACATATTCACAAATAATTACTAGAACAGAGAAAAATTTGAGCTCTATGCAGTTTGACTTTAAGATAAAACAGATTATAAAGGAAAAAAGCAGAAGATTTTAACTGTCTAAACATCTGTGAGGCGCATTATTATAACTAAGAACAAAAATGCTGCTTTGTGTGAAAGTTTCAAACTCGATTTAAGACATAAAACCCTGGACTGTGGTATCTGTTTGATTTCTTGTTTTAATGCTCTAAATTTATATAACTCCTGATAATTTGTAGAAAGATGAATTTCCATGTTAAACTGTTGATTCAGAATCACACAGTTATATCAACATTTATCAAGAATTTTGGCAGTGATGTTTTTTCTGCTGTGTTCAGCTTGAAGCTCTGCAGCTTGTCAGAAGACAGCTGTTCATATCTGGCCTCAGCTCTGAAGTCCAAAACCTCCAACTTAAAGGAACTTGACTTGAGTTACAACAGCCTGCAGGACAGTGGAGTAAAGCTGCTGAGTGCTGGTCTAGGGAGTCCAGGCTGTCCCCTGGAGACTCTGAGGTTTGAACCCTGATATCTGCCCTGATGGTACAGATCCATAGTCTGATCCCCTCCTCCATTTCACCCTCTTCTTCTTTGTTTAGGTTGAGTTTCTGCAGATTGACAGACAGTAGTTCTTCATATTTGGCCTCTGCTCTGAAGTCCAACCCCTCTCAGCTCAGAGTGCTGGACCTTCGGGATAACGAGCTGCAGGGGTCAGAGGTCAAACTGCTGTTTGCTGGACCAAAGAGTCCGAAGTGGACCTTAAGAGTTCTGAGGTTGGTGTTCTGCAGTTTGTGTCAAAGCATGAGACGGTCAGTGATGAATCACTGGATCAGTTTGACTTCAGGGACATTTTATTAGTGATGCACAATATGAAACCTTTCAACCGTTACGATAATCTCCTGCTTCTCAAAGCGGATACCAATAATCGATAATTTCCCGCTTCTCAAAGCCGATACCAATAACTGATTAGTTCATATTTTTATATTTAAAATAATATTTTTGCATGTTGAAATCTTGATCCAACACTGAGCCATTAAGCTTAACCTGCTGACCGGACTAACGTCAGATGTCCATGTGTCTGTGGTAAAACTTACGTGTAGTCTGATCTTGTTTTGTGTTATGTTATCAAGTTATGGATGTGTGGCAACGATACCTTAGAGGGCATGGACACGTTACACCCTCCCAGTGACGGCCTGGGAGGGTGTAACGTGGCTCCAAATGTGTAATTTGTGAAAACCCGGGCTCTCAACAACAGAAAAGGCCTGGTCGTCGAGTGCTATGAACTCCATCACTTTGTGGTTACATGGCTTTAGCCTTTTCACTGTCTCTTAAAAAGCTTTTACAGTTGTCAAACGCCTGTTGAATGGGGACATCAACGCTCCGTGTTGTTGTTTTTAGTGTTAGCACTGCTAGTTGCTACCGCGGCTGCTTCGTCTTCTCTCAATAACGCTTCTCCACGATGCCACTTTTCAGGTGAGCTATAAGATCTGTTGTGTTAAAACTTGAAGTCCTAGGCCGATATTATATCAGTCCGATAAATATCATGCATCCCTACATTTGATCCAAATATTCTGACCTGAAGTCAAAGCTTCGTTTGTCCTCCATCTCCATGCACTCTCAGTTTGATGCTTTGACAGGAAATATTAACAGTCAGAACCCTGATTCTGTTTTTCAGGTGAAGGTCAGCTAAAGGACACTGGAGGATCAGGCATGAAGATTTCTACATCTTTGACCTCCTGTGCCGTAAAGTCCAAGTCAACAGAACCATGAAACTCTGTCAGGAACTGCTCTCCTACACTGTCTTTGGAGTTTTCGCTGGGACAGAGTTTCCCTCTGTGATGACGGGGAGCTTGCCTGGATTTATTTTCCCACTGCTTTTATTGAAATTGTCAGCAAACATGCACCTATCCGTAGATTTAGAATTAAAGGGCGTGAAAACCCATGCTTTTCTAGTGAACTATCTGACCTGCTTCATGGACGTAACTCTGCCTGGGCCGAAGCACAGAATTCAGGTGGAGATTCTGATCGGCTCTCTTTTAGATGGCTAAGAAATAAATTTACATCTACAGTTTGCAAGACCAAGGCTGAGTTTTACTTGTCTTCTACAACAGAAAGTCTAAAAAATCCAAAGAAGTTCTGGAGCACGATCAAATCCATGTCTCATGATTGTAAATCTGTCAACCTCCCAGTTAGTATTCTGTCAAATAAAATAGACATATTGAACCTTTTTTAACAATCATTTTATATCCTCAGGATTTTTATTTAAAAAAGATAATTTCCTCCTGGTGTCTCCAATTCAAGAGGAGACCAGTTGTGAGATCTCTGCTTTTAAGTTTGCTCCTTTTAAAACTTCAGAGGTTTTAACAGCTCTAAAAAATCTGAACCCCCACAAACCAGCTGGTCCAGACAGGCTAGAACCCGCGTTAACTTGCCTCAGACTTTATCACTGAACCACTGTGTCACATATTTAATTTCACTTTAAGTGGTAATAAAATCCTGGATGTTTGGAAAGCAGCCGTTGTAGTCCCCTTTTTCAAAGGAGGTGATTCAGCAGTTTCTGATAATTACAGACCAATATCAAAACTCTCTGTGTTGTCCAAAGTGCTCAACACATTAGTCAGTGACCAGGTGAAAGACTTCCTGGCTTCAAATTCTATTCTGTTTTTGTTTCGATCAGATTTTCAGAAAAACCACAGCACTACTACTGCTGCTATGAAGGTAGTGAATGATGTCTTCGTGGCCTCAGACAACAAACAGTGTGGCCTTTTTCTAAAGCTTTTGACACCGTGGATCACAGTATCCTATTAGACCGCCTTAAAGCTTCTGGATTCTCAGAGCATGGACTCAGATGGCAGAACCCAGGCTGCTCAGCCAGAGGGTGTCACACCTGAGGACCTACAAATACACCAAGGTGTACCTCAAGGTTCAGTTCTGGGACCGCTCTTATTAACTATTTAGATCTACTGCCTGGCACAGAATGTTCCAAATGCTGATTTTCACTTCTATGCTGATGATATGCTGGTGTGCGCCTACACCTGCACGAGCTTTTGTAAATCTTCAGCTTACTTTTGATCTGGTCCAAGATCAGCTCAGCCAGCTGCAGCTTGCTGTAAATGTAAAGAAAACTAAACTTATGTTGGCTAAGTTCCTGACTATCTCTCCTTTTCATTAACCTTGAAAGATAGATCACACAGCCTGGGATCATTGAGCTTTATACAGTTTGTTGTTCCCAGAGTCTGGACTGAATTGGGAAAGAAGGCCTTTAGGGTCTCTGCACCTTCTGCGTGGAATAATCTGCAGACTGAATTTAAGCTGCAAAACTTGGTGTCTCTGAATGTTTTAAATCTGCAGTGAAAACTCTGGAATACAGACTTTCTGAATGTCACTGTTTTAACTGATGACTAACTGAAAATTGTTACCTCACTTGTTTATACTGTATTGAGTCTGAGTGACTGTTTGGTGAAACTGTGCATTGCTGCCATTCTTTGTCAGGTGTCCCATGAAAAAGAGATCTGCTGGTCTCAATGGGACAAAACTGTTTAAATGAAGGTTAAATAAAATAGAAATTAAAAATAAAAACAGCAATGACAGATGGAGAAATCACTGCCAGCCCCCAGAACAACAAACTTTGATTGTTGTATATATATATATATATATATATAAATATATATATATACACATATATGTATATGTCTGTTACTTGGTACCTTTGAAACCATCATGGCAAATGTTATAAATGTACTAAAATGTGTTTTGCTTTAACTTTATTAACAAACCTTGCACTTTAAAAACCACCTAATGTCTGTGTTATAACGTACAAAGAAAAGGTCAGCATTATAGCGACTGCTGTATAGCACTGACTGATGATGTAAATACATATTTTCCTGTGATTTGGTTTGTATAATAAATGAACCACCACATTAATGTGTGTTTTTTATAGAAATGATGGAGTCATGTTATCATCACATTTGTCTCTGCTCTCTCTCAGCTTCACGTTTTCAGATCCGATGACTGATACTGTTCACGGTCACTAATGTTCAGTACTGAGTCCCCCGATCCACCTCTATTCTCTCTCTGTTGCTGCTCCTGTCACTTTAAGGCTCACGTGGGCCCTGATTGGTTCACAGGTCTACTTTGTAGTAACTGGTTAGCTAAATGCTAAATGAGCTTAGACTCTCTGATGGTTCAGCACTGAGCCTCTTGCCCGAGGACACATCGACATGTGACAGACGAAGCTGGGCTCAAATCCTCGACCTCCCAGTTGATGACAGTGACATCACACTGGTAGGTCTGTCTCAGGCAGAGCTGTAAACAGAAGGAGTCCAGATGCTGCAAACTTTTGTCTTGTGCGCAGAAGGTTCAGATTCAGACAGCTTTATGGGACACTTCAGTTTTGCAGTCCCCCAGACCAGACGTGGGCCCAGCAGTCAGGAGAAGAAGAATCGTGGCGGCTCAGAGTGCACGTTGGCGCCCCCCTGTGGCTCTTTCAGAAATGAGGCCTATGGACTACAGAGCCTGTCAGAGCCTCAGTGAACAGACTCGAGATCAACATTTAAAGAGCACATTCAGACAACACTAATTAACTAATCAATGAATGAATATGGTCCACTGAGGTCCAGGAACAGTCTCTGTTCAGAGAGGGATGACCAGGAAAGACCTCTGAGGTGGAGCTCCAGGTCTGGACCATGATCTGTGTGACTGTGGAGGACAGACCGGTTCTTGTTTTAAAGACTCAAGGTTCATAAAACTTTAAACTCTGGGTAAGAGCCGGAGTTAAACTATCTGATCAGTCCTTCTGATTCTCAGTCCAACTAAAAGAGTTTTTCAAACTTTAAAACTTAATGAAATCATGAATATCTTTATCTTTGTCCATGTTTATTCTACCACGGTTTAGTTTAGTTCAGTCAGCAGACCTCAGTCCAATAGAGCACCTTTGAGAAGTGGTGGAGCAGGAGGTTCTCTGTGTGATGCTGTCATGGAGATCTGGACCAACATCTCTGAAGGTGAAGGAGGTTCAACCTGAGGCTGAGAGGTGTTCCTAATAAAGTGGCCGGTGTATTAAACCAGGTGAAGAGGCTGCAGGATCCTCCCGTGTGCATGAGGTCGCTCTGAAGAACAACAGCGCCCTCCTGCGGTGTTTCCATGAACATATAACACGTATGATGACTGGATGCACTTTATGGGTTTTGTCTGATTCTTAGCCTTTAGCGTTTTGTGGTTTAAGTGCCGTCCTTTTTCACTTGTGCTCAGGATTTTTCCTGATTTTCCTGATTTTCCTAATGCCTGTGTGTTATATGTTTATCATGTACTGGTGTGCTGAGGCCTGCTGCTGAAAAACACGGGATAATAATAAAAATGAAGTTTGAAGTTGAAGTATAAATAAAAAACATAAATATATTGACACTTTATACATATTCGGCTCCTAAACAGGTTTACCCAAGTTTTTATTGCGACAGCAGGGAGAATCGGACATGTTTAAGGCTAAAACAGCATTTATAGGAGGAACAGACCCTGAAGAACATGTTTTAGATGATAGATGGGGCCCAGTGTGGTGCCTGATCCGGGGCCCAGGATCTCTGTCAGCGGTCCTGCTTTATCCTCTGAGGGTTAAAGTTTAATTTCTAAAACTGATCTGAAGGATGATGATGATGATGATGATGATGTTTGTCATCACAGATCAGGACATTCATGCTGATGTGTTACAGGATGGATGGACCTGTAGGGGTGGGACAATAACCATCTTTTTTAATTTGGTGAAGCTCGTCCAGGATGAGATCATAATGGAGTGATCGCCCTGATTACCTCCACCCTGGAGCTGATGTTTTTGCCGGCGTTTGTTTGTTTGTTTGTTACATAAAAACTGCAGATTTTGCTGAAATTTTGAGGGGATGTTGGTAATGGCCCAACTTACAAACAATTATGTTTTAGTGGTGATATTTATATTTGTCTGGTGCAAAAATAAAAATAAAAAATCCAAACTGCCATAAGTTAACATTGGGTGGAAATTTAGAAAATCATATCTCTGGCATTTTTTTAACAGATTCACTTCCAGTTTCACAGGATAATATGGGGTCCATGTCTCTATCATCAAGGTGAATTTCATCTGGATCCAGATTGACCTCACAACAAAAATGAAAAAAAAGGAGAAATCCCATTGACGACATTCAATAATTCATATAAAATCAAAATATTAAGTTATGTTCCCAAAACTTGTGTTCGTACAGGATAACAGCCTACATGTATGTGCTGAGTTTGGTCTGGATCCTGGCTCTGGTCTGGATCTGGTGATCCAGGATTGAATCTTTAACAGGGGTCGTGGAAAAGCCTCTGCAGGACTGAGCTGCTTGGTGGAGCTCTGCGCTCTCTGAGGGCTTTATGTTGATTTTAAGTTAAATCCGTAAATCTCAGTGTGATGCTGTAGTCGTCCTCAGATATTGATGTTCGTGTACTGTGTGCTGTGAGGAGCTGAGGTCTGAGGTCTTCATTGTTCTTCAGGACTTCAGTCCCTGTCACATGGAGCAGGCTCTTCCTGTGGGGCGTCTCTTCCTGTCAGAAAAAACTGTTTCCTCCTGAAACCCGAGCTCTCGTGGAGCAGAGAGAGGGTTAACTGTGCTTCCTGCTCAAACCTGTTTCTACTCGCCTCTCAGACATCTCCAGCCCTCAGCCTGGAGGGTTTCGGATCTCAGAGCTTCAGTCTGAGCCGGGGTGCGGACATGTTTGTCTCCAGGTTTCTCTGCAGGTCTGGGTCCAAAGCTGTGAGACTCCAGGTCCACACGGTGAGTTCTTGGACTTTTTCTAACCCTGCTCTGTGTTGATGTTCTGTTGGAGTCAGACTTCAGACTTAGACATGAAAACAGGAGGAAGAGGGTCACTTTATTAGGTACACCTTCAGACCTCCTTCATTCTTAGTGTCATCGATTCAACAAACATCCCTCAGAGATGTTGGTCCAGATCTCCATGACAGCATCACTCAGAGAATCTCCTGCTCCACCACATCCCAAAGCTGCTCTATTGGACTGAGATCTGGTGACTGTGGAGGCCAGTGGAGTACAGTGAAGAAACCAGTGTGAGATGATCTGAGCTCTGAGACATGGAGCTGCTGAAGTCTCCATCAGAAGATGGTCCACTGTGGTCATAAAGGGATGGACATGGTCAGCAACAATCCTCAGGTAGGCTGTGGGGTTTGAACCATGCTCAGGTGGGACTAAGGGACCACCAGCAGCAGCCTGAACCGCTGATCCAAGGCAGGATGGATCCATGCTTTATGATGTTCACCCCAAACTCTGAGCCTACATCTGAATGTGGAGCAGAGATCCAGACTCATCAGACCAGGAGACACTTTACAGTCTTCTGTGGTCCAGTTCTGGAGAGTCAGACCCTCAGGTTCTGTTCTCAGCTGACAAGAGTGGACCCTGGTGTGGCCTCCTGCTGCTGTGGACCATCTGAGTTCCTGTTGTCTTTCTATCATCTCCAATCACTCTGACCATCCCCCTCTGCCCTCTGACTGCTCACTGGATATTTTCTCTTCTTCAGACCATCCTCTGTAAAGCCTGGAGATGGCTGAATGTGAAAATCGTAGTAGATCAGCAGCTTCTGAAGCACCTAAGACCATGATGTGTCTCTTAAATCACCTTTTTTCTCGACCCTGATGCTCTGTTTGGACATGTCAACATGCCTGAATACACTGAGTTGCTGCCATGTGATTGAAGTCCTTGAAAGTAATTTTGGGGTAGTTCATTGTTTTGTGTTCAAACTGAAGAACAGTAAATGAAGTTTTGAGTTTATTGATCACTCCAGAGATCTGAAGTTATTCCAAAGTTAAACTCTGGAAACCTCTTCATGGTTTAATCTAAGCATGCCCATGGAGAGCGCGAGTGTTTAAGCTGCTTCTTCGCCTGAGCTCCTCACTGCCTCGGGCTCTCTGCTGGTTCAGTGTTTGGACAGGAGACAGGAATGTTTGCTCTCTGCTCTGGCGTGCAGCTGCAGAGCATGTGTCCTCTGTGGGGCCACGCCTGCTGCAGGAAGAAGCTCCGTGTCTGTTTGTGATCTAAAGGTGGCGCTGCGCTGATACCAGGACAGACCTGCCCCTTTAACCAGTCAGATTAAATCTACCAGAGTCTGGGGCCACGGCGGTGACCTCAGGGCAAACATTAGGATTTAAAGGAGCAGCGTGCTGCTGGAGGAAGGATACGTGGGCCACATGCTGCCTCACAAAGTAGTTCCTATTTCAGGGGCTTTGTGGAGGAAAGTGAAACCGTGAAGAATCTTACTGTGAGTCGAGCCAGGGGTAAAAGATTGTAGGAAAACATACTAATCCCTGTAAAATAAACAGCATTTTAGCAGAAAATCAACAGTTTTCTACTGTACGTGTCCAAACTTTGATGACGGAGAAGGGAAATGGATCAAGAAGAAAACTTAAAAACTACCCATCAAGATTTCTTTGCGTAAATGTTTCACATTTTTGGGTTTGAGTTTGAGTAAATATATTTTATTGGATGAAAAAAAATATGCATGTGATTTTTTTTTTTTGTACAAAATTATACCTTCCTAATAAATGATCAGTAAAATAGTTAAAGATATAGTAACAAAGCTAAAATACAGCAAATTCACTGTCATTCAAAATGCATAAAAAACTTGAAAAATAAAATGTGGCAATGATCCTGTAAATGAAAAAACAGTGAGGATGCTGTTTTTGAAAACTCAGTAATTTGGTGGTTAACTGAAAGACAGTAATGATACCTTAAATAAAAACACAGTAGTAAAACCATTACAGCAAATACAGTAATGATGTGGTAAATTAGACATTTACAGTAACTTACTGGCATCTTGTTGCCCCCCCCTTTGGCCCCACTGAGTGACCAGTGGACCTGCATGTGGCCCCCAGGCTGCAGCTGGTTTAACTGGTGGAGTCAAAGTCTTCTTCTTCTCTCAGGTCGCTCCGGTTTGGACCTCGTGTGTCTCCTGTTTCAGCAGCCAGCCCTCGTCTAAAGGTAACTTCACTCTGCAGGTATGTCTGTCTGATTTATGCTCAAGAACATTCACGGCCAGGAAACCAGGTCTGACCCGGATACATGCCCCCGCGGGCCCGGGTTCAGATCCAGTCCGCAGAGCGTCCTCCCCACATCAGCCTGTCTCTCTCTCTCCTGTCAATCAAGGCACAAAAATAATCTTAAAAAACACAAATAAAATCTGAACTTCAAGACCCTGAGGCTGAGTTTCCTTGGCTGTCTGATGTTTGACCTTTGACCTCTCCTCCCTCTCAGATGCCTATCTTCACTACAGCTTTGGTCGCCCGGTCCTCTCTGTCCGCCTCCCAGCGGGTCATCAGGGCCGGTTCACCCTGACGCCCATGCTGACCACGGTGGGCGACCTCCTGCGTGACATCGCAGCCAAAGACCCCGGGGTGGTCACGGCGAGCCTGCTCAACGGCGGTAAGGGCGGGGGGGTGTTTGCTTTTCCCCGCCCCCTTAAGAACATACAAGGCTTACCAGTGGTACTTGAGAACATTTTTGGGTCTACGAGTCGTAATAGTTACACTTCTGCTTCAAAGTCTACTCGTGCACTTTTAACCAAATTTGAGCACCAGGAGAGCTGATATCACTGATACCAATTTATGCCCAAACATTTGTCCATATGGGTTTACTAGTACTACTAGTAAACTTAAAAAATGTTCACTAGAACTACTAGTAAGCCTTATATGCGAATAAGGGGGCGGGGAAAAGCAAATTCAGGCTTCCCATTGGCAGCATAAGTTTACAGAGGCATGTTCACAGGGGGGTGAACGGGGAAAAGAAAACCCAGGAACCCAGGATCTCTTTGAATCTCAGAACTGACCATGAACACATCATGAAATACCACATATACCACCGTGTTTCACTCAGGATCATGTGATGCTGCACTGTTTTCACTTGTTTCTCCTTTTCTTTGTCTTTCTGCTCTTCGTCTCTCAAGCTAAGTTTTAGTGTTTGCTTTCTCTCCTCTTTCTTTACCCTCTTGTTTTTTTCCTTCTTCGTCAGTTTGTGTTTTAAAATTTCATTATAGAATTTTGTAAATCAACACCACAACTTCAAATATATTTGTTTATATGCACTTATTGGTTGAAAAAATAGTGTGCAAGTAGGCTTTACTAGTGAAGCAAAAAGTGTCACTAGGACTACTGGTAGATTTAAAGATCTCTACTAGTACTACATTCAGACTTTTATGCGAATAAGTAGGCGGAGAAGAGCAAACTCAGGCTTCCCGTTGGCTTTTTGAAAATATTGTATCCAATCAAACATCTCCTACTTCATTTGCATTAGGTCTACGAGTACAACTAGTGAATCTTTTGGTCTTACTAGTACTACTAGTAGACTAAATACAGTCTATTAGTAGTACTAGTGAGATATTTTGAGTTTACTAGTAGTACTTGTAAACAAAAATGTACTTGGACAGGTTTTTGGCTCACTGGTGCGAGACTAGACTATATTAGTAAAGCCAAATCCCCTACTAGTTGACAATTTTTGACCTACTAGTTGTCCTAGTGACACTTTTTGCTTCACTAGTAAAGTCTACTCGTGCACTAGTTGACTAAAACTGGGTACATGTACTTCATAATTGAGTACTAGTAGAGCTGAACCATGGTCTAAATCACCGATATCACATTTATGCCCTAATGTTAGCTTCCAGGAGATCAGAGAAACCACAGTGGCTCTGACGGGCAGGCGGAGGTGAACATGATCTGACCTGGAGGCACTCGCTCACTGACCTTTGACCCCTGCTCCAAAGGTTAACCTGGTTCAGGTGTTTGTCTTCTCCTCCTCAGATGGACAGAGGATCTCCTCCTGCACCTTCATGGAGACGGTGATGAACAAAGACTTCCAGCTGGTCATCAACGACATCACACACAACGTCCGCTCCCTCGGACACGGTAACATCCAATCAGTGAGCAGCAATGATTTAAAGGGACAGTCCACTGACTCTGTCCTCTCTCTGTGTCAGGGTCGTCCCACGAACACGTCCTGGGCCTGGACGATATGAAGTACGTGGTCCGCCTCCTGCACTCTGCCCTGGCGCTCCCTCAGCAGCAGCACCACAAACATGGCGAGCTGCTGCTGAAACAGGAAACGCTCCGGCGCCAGCTGCAGCCGCTCGAGAACGTACGACCAATGCTCATGTAAAATAGCGCAGGGGGGCGGGGCCTCTCGAATGTTTACTTCAGTGATTCTGTTTGTGTGCAGGTGAGGATGAAGCTCGCTCAGGAGGCCGACAGGAAGGCCGCCATCCTCGGGTGGGCGGGGCTTGCCTACCTGTCCCTGCAGGGAGGATTCCTGGCCTACCTGACATGGCGAGTAGACCAGAGTTTAATTTCACGAAGCTGCTTTGACTCCTGTTTCCAGCAGGGGGCGACTCCAATATCGATCTGATGTCTCCCTGGTCTGGATATCATGGCTCCATGAAGAGCCAATGGGAGCAGAAAGGAGGAGGAGTCAGAGCGACAGGCGTTTGAGGCAGCTACTGGCCCTGTAGACAGGATGGGTCAGGTCAGGTCACTTCATCTGTGCCGAGGACCAGGGAGGGATGGAGACATCCATCAAACACACAGATCACTGAAGTGATGCAGCAGTGAGCAGCTCAGAAAGAGAGGGAATATGATCGAGACAGACGAATTAATTAAACACACTAACGAAGACTGAAACTGAATAAAACCAGAAAATAATATTGCAATGAAATTTTTTTTTTTTAATACAATGACAATAACAAAATATTCACATGTTTAAACATAAGAAATGAATTAATTAACCAATTAACCAATTAACCAATAAAACAATCAAATGATAAAATAAAAATGATCTGATGATTAACTGATAAAGTTCTTGAGATTCTAAAGAGCAGAGCAGAAGAGGACCTGATGGCGCAGACTTTGAGGTCCTGTTCACAGATGAGACACTAAAGGGGATAAAAAAGCTTTAAAAATCATCAAATGACCTTATTAAGGATGAATTATCGATCAGGGGCCTGTCTGTGTCTCTTTCTCTGCAGCTGTCATGTTTTTGTGACACCGTGAAGACGAACAGATCGACTCCGACACAGAAGATGTTCTTAAATCATATTTTTAACGATATTTCTATAAAGCTCACCTGAGGGTCTGATTATGTCTGCAGGTACGTGTTCGCCTGGGACGTGATGGAGCCCGTCACCTACTTCATCACCTACACCACCAGCATGATCTTCTTTGGCTACTACATGCTCACCAAACAGGTGAGAGCCCGCCCTCTGACCTTTCTGCCTTTATCGGGTTAAAGGTCATTTTCTCGCCTTTTTGAGTTTTTATGTGGATGCAGGAGCCAAATAGATCCAACCTTATAATTTTATAATCTACACTTCTCTAAAATATTTAAGGGCCCACATCAGAGACGTCTGCAATAATACAATCTATAAAAATAAAAAAAACTTTAAAATGTCTTTGAAAGCACTTCAGTCCAGCTGAAACACTTTACATGATCCAAATCACTCTGTCGTAAGAAAACAACCGAGCACTCCAAATAAAACTTTGATAACATTATACCCAACAAAACAAAGTGTCTGTTGTTTTGTTCATATGTTTGTTTGTTTGTTGATTTGTTTGTTTGTCTGTTTGTGCAGGATTTCATCTGCCCGAAAGTCCGTGATCGACAGTTCCTTCACTTCTTGCATCGATCGGCTTCCAACCAGAAATTCGACATTCAGAGATACAACGAGCTGAAGGAGGAGCTGGCTCAGGTGACCATCACTGCAGATCAGATTTGATGTCTGAAGTTTTAACTTTGAGACCAAAAGAAGCTCAAACATCTAAAAATCTTTATTTCTCATTAAAACTGTCAAAGGCTGGCTGGGCACGGCTGCAGATTCTGCCACCAGGGGGCTCCACTCAAATCAATCTAGCATGATGTTAAGGGTGGTGCAGGTTGATCTGAAGTTTGTGTCATAAAAGTGTAAACTAGAAAAGCTCTCAGAGAGCGCAGACCTCCACCAAGCAGCTCAGTCCTGCAGGATCACCAGATCCAGAACAGAGCCAGGATCCAGACCAAACTCAGCACACACGGAGGTTGTTATCCTCTATGAACACCAGTTTTGTGAACATGACTTTATATTTTGATGTTATATGAATTATTGAATGTCGTCAACGGGATTTCCCATTATAAAGTTCAGTGTTTTTTGTGACGTCACCTGGATCAGATCCAGATGAATTTTACCTTGATGACAGAGACATGGACCCCAAAATTATCCTGAAACTGGAAGCAAACCTGTTAAAAAATGGCAGAGATAGAATTTTTTTAAAAATTCCCCCCAGTGTTAACTTATGGGATTTTGGAAATTATAACCATAACCACCAAAATGTAGTGGCTTCTTCCCTGGACCAAACCAGAGCTCTAGTCAAATTTTCATGTAAATCCATCCAGTAGTTTTTCTGTAATCTTGCTAACAAACAAACAAACAAACACACAAAAACACTGGACTCAAAGGTGTTTTTGTGTCTGCAGGTGGACTCTGACCTCAGGAGGGTGAGGGGCGCCATCCTGAGACCTGATCCAGAACCTCCTCAGAGAAACACCTGAGGTCTGACCTTCATTGCTGTGACCGCTCAGGAGATTTTTGCACATTTGCTTGTTGATTTACTGGAAAATAAAAATGTTTACAGGCTCCTTCAGTCTCAGAGCAGATGTTTGTGGTCCAGGTCTTCAGGAGCTGACGGCGTTATAAATGCTAAAACTGCCACAGCCAATAAAACTGTCCAGGAAAGAGGGTGTGTGTGTGTGTGTGTGTGTGTGTGTGTGTGCAGGTGGGGGGGGGTCTCAGTCACTGCTGTTTAATGTGAGGGGATCTGAGGGCGAGGCTTCTTCAGTTTGAGGTTCTGCACTGTTTCTCCTGGAGCCCCATAGACTTAAGTTCAAAGACCGGAATGTGGAGGGGGTGGGGGTGCACTGGTCCAGATGTTTTGGACATGACCCGAGACCCATCTGTTCTGCACGAAGACTCATGGACATTCTGAAACACGGGACTCAATGATTGGACGACCAAACACCCTCAGGCTCTGGAGGACCCCTGGAGAACCTTCCCTCCAGGACTTCGGGTTAGGGGGATTGAAATAGGAAAGAACAGCAGATAAATCCTCCCTCCCTAAGTGAGGCACTTATATTTCTTTAATGAAGGAACCAGTGTAATGATGTGGAGGAAACGCATTGTTTTATGGACATTATGTTCCTTTTCTTTTTTCTAGCCCGTTATCACAATACTTCTGTGTACACGCAGGCTGAGCCCTCTGTTTGCTGGTGTTGGGTGGGAGGGAGTTGTTTGGAGTGTAATGTGGCACATCATTTGCTGGATGGTTGATGTCATGAGAAAATAAAAAGTGCAAGTCATAAAATATTTGAAACAATTTAGAGACTAAATTATGACTAAAACTAAAAGACATTTTAGGCAACAGATTAAAACTGAAACTAAATTAAAAAGTGCTGTCAACATTAACATCACCTTACACCGAAAAAACTCCCACCATGGAGGCAGACCGTTATAGATTTATTTATTTAATGGACATTTTTAAAGTCATTTTAAATCCACCCAAACCCTGAAAGATGATCTGGAGCCCGAGCATCGACCTGCTGGTCTGGATCAGGAGTTAAACTTGGTGACTGCAGACCAGCCGGTGTGGATCCGGATCCACTCGAAGTAATGAGCTACCTGCAAGGACAGGTGTGACACATCGGTGTTTATGAAGGAGAATGATGAGAATTCAATTAAATATTTTCTCGTCATAACTGATGATAACTAATTGATTGAGTATCAGGATCTGTCACCTGTGTATAAACTCCAGGGAATCCTGGCTGGCCACATTTCTCACCCCAGCTGACAATGCCCCACAGATAAGAGACCCCGAGTTCATCCTCACAGACCAGGGGACCCCCGCTGTCCCCCTGACAGGAGTCCACACTGCCCTCAAGGTCACCTACAGAGACACAGGACAGGAAGTTATTGTTCACACACCATCAGGACCTGCAGTTATTGTTCACACACCATCAGGACCTGCAGTTATTGTTCACACACCACCAGGACCTGCAGTTATTGTTCACACACCACCAGGACCTACAGTTATTGTTCACACACCACCAGGACCTGCAGTTATTGTTCACACACCACCAGGACCTGCAGTTATTGTTCACACACCACCAGGACCTACAGTTATCGTTAACACACCACCAGGACCTACAGTTATTGTTCACACACCACCAGGACCTACAGTTATTGTTCACACACCACCAGGACCTGCAGTTATTGTTCACACACCACCAGGACCTGCAGTTATTGTTCACACACCACCAGGACCTGCAGTTATTGTTCACACACCACCAGGACCTACAGTTATCGTTAACACACCACCAGGACCTACAGTTATTGTTCACACACCACCAGGACCTGCAGTTATTGTTCACACACCATCAG
Source organism: Cetoscarus ocellatus (assembly GCA_037902135.1). NCBI lineage: Eukaryota > Metazoa > Chordata > Actinopteri > Labriformes > Labridae > Cetoscarus > Cetoscarus ocellatus. The sequence goes on from JBAMNC010001932.1 coordinate 433,943, forward strand.
GACCTACAGTTATCGTTAACACACCACCAGGACCTACAGTTATTGTTCACACACCACCAGGACCTACAGTTATCGTTAACACACCACCAGGACCTGCAGTTATCGTTCACACACCACCAGGACCTGCAGTTATCGTTCACACACCACCAGGACCTGCAGTTATCGTTCACACACCACCAGGACCTGCAGTTATCGTTCACACACCACCAGGACCTGCAGTTATTGTTCACACACCACCAGGACCTACAGTTATCGTTAACACACCACCAGGACCTGCAGTTATCGTTCACACACCACCAGGACCTGCAGTTATCGTTCACACACCACCAGGACCTGCAGTTATCGTTCACACACCACCAGGACCTGCAGTTATCGTTCACACACCACCAGGACCTGCAGTTATCGTTCACACACCACCAGGACCTGCAGTTATTGTTCACACACCACCAGGACCTGCAGTTATTGTTCACACACCACCAGGACCTCAGTTATCGTTCACACACCACCAGGACCTGCAGTTATTGTTCACACACCACCAGGACCTGCAGTTATTGTTCACACACCACCAGGACCTGCAGTTATTGTTCACACAACACCAGGACCTGCAGTTATTGTTCACACACCTCAGGACCTACAGTTATTGTTCACACACCACCAGGACCTGCAGTTATTGTTCACACACCACCAGGACCTGCAGTTATTGTTCACACACCACCAGGACCTGCAGTTATTGTTCACACACCATCAGGACCTACAGTTATTGTTCACACACCACCAGGACCTGCAGTTATTGTTCACACACCACCAGGACCTGCAGTTATCGTTCACACACCACCAGGACCTGCAGTTATTGTTTACAGACTCACCTGCACACATCATTCCTGGTTTGAATCGATCTTTGTAAAATCTTTTGCAGTTGTCGATCAGAGAAACGTCCGCCCGCAGCAACACCTGAGTTGTTTTACCATCTGTGGAGCAACAACCAAACTTTAATTTTAATGAACTTTTTTCATCTTCTGACTTTTTATCATCTTCCGAAAGCTCATCTCTGAACATGGGTACAAAAATAAATTCAGATCCTCAGTCATTTAGCATGAGATATCAGGTATAACTCTGAGATAAGAGGTTATAATGATGAAATATAAAGTCAGAACAACAAGAAATCAGGTTCAAAATCCTTAATAATGAGTCCAAATGATAAGATGTTCCTGAAAAATGGTGAATTAAAAGCTGAGGTTGTGGGATTAAAAACTCAAAATCATGAGCTGAAAGTCATAATTATGAGATAAGAAGTTGGTGATGTGAGGGAAATGGTCATAATTTGGAGATCTTAAGTCCAGAATAAAAAAGTATTTAGTTCAAACTGTGTGGAAACATTATGATTAATAGTTTATATTACGAGGTAAAAGCTGAAATAGTGAGTAATGGATCAGGAAGTCGGGATTGGGACGTGATCGCAGAGTCGAGTTTCTCAAAGTTACTGCACATGAGTTTGATTGAAGGTGAAACCAAACCACTGCAGCTGAACACAAGCTGACCCTCCAGGAGGTTCATCTACACACTCCTCAGATACACCACCATCAGCTGCTGGTGCTGTAGCAGAGCTTCAGAGGCTGGCCTACAGCATCCAGCTTCTTCATAACTCTGATGAAGACACAGAGAAAGTCCTCACACCTCTGAGGGTCAGGAGGAGATTTCAGCTCAGCACACCTGAGAGCCATCAGGCCAATCACACTCACACACCTGGAGCTGCTCTGAGGTGATGTCCTCCACACATGGAGTCAAAAACTGATTTAAAAAGTCATTATAATGACAAATAAAGTCAAACATTAGAGGAAAAGTCAAGATTATGTGACAAAACAGACATATTCGTGATATTAAAAGTAAATATTTCATCTGTAAAGTCAGAATTTGAACTATTAAGCTAAAAGTATTTTAAAATATACAGTAAATATGATAAAAGGTCTCAGTAATGGGAGTGAAAAAGAGAGATTTAGAGTCACAATTCATTTAAAAAAACAAGTCTACGTTGGCAAAAAAGACCCCAAAATTTAATAAAAAATCAAATTATTAGCTTTAAAATGTCCCTACTATGAAATAAAAGTCGGCATTATGTTCCAAATTTAAAAGGTCACCATTTAGAGACATTAAGTCAATTAACAAACTAAAAGTTTTAATTGTGAGACATAAATTTATTAAGATGAGAAAAAATAATTTGATTTGATCAAACCAGGGGCGCAGGGCCGCGGCGCTGTCTCGTTTTGTGGAAATTGGGGTTATTTTTTTATTTTGATTGTCTGCCTGTTATCTCATCGTTTTACTCGTGTATCAAAGTTTATGAATCATAAACATTCTTTCTCAGTGGTGGAGGTGTGGTGAATATGTCCCACCTTCGGTCCGTCCCCACCCCGAGATGCTGCAGGTGTGGTTTGGCTGGAACAGGTGACTCGTCCAGGGGACACAGATGGCGCTGATGGCCGGGTTGTCCACCAGACATTTCTGCTGGTCTGGGGGCTGGTTGGGGATCTTCTGCAGCTCCACCAGGGCGATGTCGTTCTCGTAGCTGCTGGCGTTGTACCTGCAGGAGAGTCCGTCAGGTTAGTCCATCACACCTGCTGTCAAGGGACATGTCCTGACTGAGGGACAGAGGGCCCTGACTGAGGGACAGAGGGTCCTGACTGAGGGACAGAGGGCCCTGACTGAGGGATGGAGCGTCCTGACTGAGGGACGGAGGGCCCTGACTGCCGGGGGGCCCTGACTGAGGGACAGAGGGACCTGACTGAGGGACAGGGCGTCCTGACTGAGGGACAGAGGGCCCTGACTGAGGGACAGAGGGCCCTGACTGAGGGACAGAGGGTCCTGACTGAGGGACAGAGGGCCCTGACTGAGGGACAGAGGGCCCTGACTGAGGGACAGAGGGTCCTGACTGAGGGACGGAGGGCCCTGACTGAGGGACGGAGGGCCCTGACTGAGGGACGGAGGGCCCTGACTGAGGGACGGAGCGTCCTGACTGAGGGACGGAGGGCCCTGACTGAGGGACAAAGGGTCCTGACTGAGGGACAGAGGGCCCTGACTGAGGGACAGAGGGCCCTGACTGAGGGACAGAGGGTCCTGACTGAGGGACAGAGGGCCCTGACTGAGGGACAGAGGGACCTGACTGAGGGACGGAGCAACCTGACTGAGGGACAGAGGGCCCTGACTGAGGGACGGAGCGTCCTGACTGAGGGACGGAGGGCCCTGACTGAGGGACGGGGGGCCCTGACTGCAGGAGGGCCCTGACTGAGGGACAGAGGGCCCTGACTGAGGGACAGGGCTTCCTGACTGAGGGACAGAGGGCCCTGACTGAGGGACAGGGCGTCCTGACTGAGGGACAGAGGGCCCTGACTGAGGGACGGAGCGTCCTGACTGAGGGACAGAGGGCCCTGACTGAGGGACAGAGGGTCCTGACTGAGGGACAGAGGGCCCTGACTGAGGGACGCAGGGTCCTGACTTAGGGACAGAGGGCCCTGACTGAGGGACAGAGGGCCCTGACTGAGGGACAGAGGGTCCTGACTGAGGGACAGAGGGCCCTGACTGAGGGACAGAGGGCCCTGACTGAGGGACGGAGCGTCCTGACTGAGGGACAGAGGGCCCTGACTGAGGGACGGAGCGTCCTGACTGAGGGACGGAGGGCCCTGACTGAGGGACGGGGGGCCCTGACTGCAGGAGGGCCCTGACTGAGGGACAGAGGGCCCTGACTGAGGGACAGGGCGTCCTGACTGAGGGACAGAGGGCCCTGACTGAGGGACAGGGCGTCCTGACTGAGGGACAGAGGGCCCTGACTGAGGGACGAAGCGTCCTGACTGAGGGACAGAGGGCCCTGACTGAGGGACAGAGGGTCCTGACTGAGGGACAGAGGGCCCTGACTGAGGGACGCAGGGTCCTGACTGAGGGACAGAGGGCCCTGACTGAGGGACGGAGCGTCCTGACTGAGGGACAGAGGGCCCTGACTGAGGGACGGAGCGTCCTGACTGAGGGACGGAGGGCCCTGACTGAGGGACGGAGGGCCCTGACTGCAGGAGGGCCCTGACTGAGGGACAGAGGGCCCTGACTGAGGGACAGGGCGTCCTGACTGAGGGACAGAGGGCCCTGACTGAGGGACAGGGCGTCCTGACTGAGGGACAGAGGGCCCTGACTGAGGGACGGAGCGTCCTGACTGAGGGACAGAGGGCCCTGACTGAGGGACGGAGGGCCCTGACTGCAGGAGGGCCCTGACTGAGGGACAGAGGGCCCTGACTGAGGGACAGGGCGTCCTGACTGAGGGACAGAGGGCCCTGACTGAGGGACGGAGGGCCCTGACTGAGGGACAGAGGGCCCTGACTGAGGGACGGAGGGCCCTGACTGAGGGACAGAGGGCCCTGACTGAGGGACGGAGGGCCCTGACTGAGGGACGGAGCGTCCTGACTGAGGGACAGAGCGTCCTGACTGAGGGACAGAGGGCCCTGACTGAGGGACGGAGGGCCCTGACTGAGGGACAGAGGGCCCTGACTGAGGGACGGATCGCCTGACTGAGGGACAGAGGGCCCTGACTGAGGGACGGAGCGTCCTGACTGAGGGACAGGGCGTCCTGACTGAGGGACGGATCGCCTGACTGAGGGACAGAGGGCCCTGACTGAGGGACAGAGGGCCCTGACTGAGGGACAGAGGGCCCTGACTGAGGGACGGAGCGTCCTGGCTGAGGGACAGAGGGCCCTGACTGAGGGACGGATCGCCTGACTGAGGGACAGAGGGCCCTGACTGAGGGACGGAGCGTCCTGACTGAGGGACAGAGGGCCCTGACTGAGGGACGGAGGACCCTGACTGCAGGAGGGCCCTGACTGAGGGACAGAGGGCCCTGACTGAGGGACTGAGGGCCCTGACTGAGGGACAGGCCGTCCTGACTGAGGGACAGAGGGCCCTGACTGCAGGAGGGCCCTGACTGAGGGACAGGGCGTCCTGACTGAGGGACGGAGGGCCCAGACTGAGGGACAGAGTGCCCTGACTGAGGGACAGGGCGTCCTGACTGAGGGACAGAGGGCCCAGACTGAGGGACGGAGGGCCCTGACTGAGGGACGGAGCGTCCTGACTGAGGGACAGAGGGTCCTGACTGAGGGACGGAGGGCCCTGACTGAGGGACAGAGGGCCCTGACTGAGGGACAGGGCGTCCTGACTGAGGGACAGAGGGTCCTGACTGAGGGACAGGGCGTCCTGACTGAGGGACAGAGGGTCCTGACTGAGGGACAGGGCGTCCTGACTGAGGGACGGAGGGCCCTGACTGAGGGACAGGGCGTCCTGACTGAGGGACGGAGGGCCCTGTCTGAGGGACAGGGCGTCCTGACTGAGGGACAGAGGGCCCTGACTGAGGGACAGAGGCCTGACTGAGGGACAGAGGGCCCTGACTGAGGGACAGAGGGTCCTGACTGAGGGACAGGGCGTCCTGACTGAGGGACGGAGCGTCCTGACTGAGGGACGGAGGGCCCTGACTGAGGGACGGGGGGCCCTGACTGCAGGAGGGCCCTGACTGAGGGACAGAGGGCCCTGACTGAGGGACAGGGCGTCCTGACTGAGGGACAGAGGGCCCTGACTGAGGGACAGGGCGTCCTGACTGAGGGACAGAGGGCCCTGACTGAGGGACAAGGCGTCCTGACTGAGGGACAGAGGGCCCTGACTGAGGGACAGAGGGTCCTGACTGAGGGACAGAGGGCCCTGACTGAGGGACGCAGGGGTCCTGACTGAGGGACAGAGGGCCCTGACTGAGGGACGGAGCGTCCTGACTGAGGGACAGAGGGCCCTGACTGAGGGACGGAGCGTCCTGACTGAGGGACGGAGGGCCCTGACTGAGGGACGGAGGGCCCTGACTGCAGGAGGGCCCTGACTGAGGGACAGAGGGCCCTGACTGAGGGACAGGGCGTCCTGACTGAGGGACAGAGGGCCCTGACTGAGGGACAGGGCGTCCTGACTGAGGGACAGAGGGCCCTGACTGAGGGACGGAGCATCCTGACTGAGGGACGGAGGGCCCTGACTGAGGGACGGAGGGCCCTGACTGCAGGAGGGCCCTGACTGAGGGACAGAGGGCCCTGACTGAGGGACAGGGCGTCCTGACTGAGGGACAGAGGGCCCTGACTGAGGGACGGAGGGCCCTGACTGAGGGACAGAAGGCCCTGACTGAGGGACGGAGGGCCCTGACTGAGGGACAGAGGGCCCTGACTGAGGGACGGAGGGCCCTGACTGAGGGACGGAGCGTCCTGACTGAAGGACAGAGGGTCCTGACTGAGGGACGGAGGGCCCTGACTGAGGGACAGAGGGCCCTGACTGCAGGAGGGCCCTGACTGAGGGACGGATCGCCTGACTGAGGGACAGAGGGCCCTGACTGAGGGACGGAGCGTCCTGACTGAGGGACAGGGCGTCCTGACTGAGGGACGGATCGCCTGACTGAGGGACAGAGGGCCCTGACTGAGGGACAGAGGGCCCTGACTGAGGGACAGAGGGCCCTGACTGAGGGACGGAGGGCCCTGACTGAGGGCAGAGGGCCCTGACTGAGGGACGGATCGCCTGACTGAGGGACAGAGGGCCCTGACTGAGGGACGGAGCGTCCTGACTGAGGGACAGAGGGCCCTGACTGAGGGACGGAGGACCCTGACTGCAGGAGGGCGCCTGACTGAGGGACAGAGGCGTCCTGACTGAGGGACTGGAGCGTCCTGACTGAGGGACAGGGCGTCCTGACTGAGGGACAGAGGGCCCTGACTGAGGGACAGGGCGTCCTGACTGAGGGACAGGGCGTCCTGACTGAGGGACGGAGGGCCCTGACTGAGGGACTGAGGGCCCTGACTGAGGGACAGGGCATCCTGACTGAGGGACAGAGGGCCCTGACTGACGGACGGAGGGCCCTGACTGAGGGACGGAGCGTCCTGACTGAGGGACAGAGGGTCCTGACTGAGGGACAGAGGGCCCTGACTGAGGGACGGAGGGCCCTGACTGAGGGACTGAGCGTCCTGACTGAGGGACAGAGGGCCCTGACTGAGGGACAGAGGGCCCTGACTGAGGGACAGGGCGTCCTGACTGAGGGACAGAGGGTCCTGACTGAGGGACGGAGCGTCCTTACTGAGGGACAGAGGGCCCTGACTGAGGGACAGGGCGTCCTGACTGAGGGACAGAGGGCCCTGACTGAGGGACAGGGCGTCCTGACTGAGGGACAGAGGGCCCTGACTGAGGGACAGAGGGCCCCGACTGAGGGACAGAGGGCCCTGACTGAGGGACAGAGGGTCCTGACTGAGGGACAGGGCGTCCTGACTGAGGGACGGAGGGCCCTGACTGAGGGACAGAGGGCCCTGACTGAGGGACAGAGGGCCCCGACTGAGGGACAGAGGGCCCTCACTGAGGGACGAGTACCTGGGGTGGATGAGGATCTGCTCCACCGGGGTGATGTCCGTCGTCAGCTGAGCTGTGTACTTCTTCCACAGGGAGAACTTCACCTTGAAGGCAGACGGGTTTGGCCTGGTGGGGACACATCAGAGACCCTGTTAACATCAAGACCTGAGACCAGACAGAAGGAGACCGAGGAGTCCAGGAGTGCTGAGGACACCTGCAAGGTCGTCTCAGCTGCTGAAGGTCAACCTGAGCACCACGGCCCCACTTTGGGAATCACTCGGTCAGAAAACAGACTTCCTGCTGCTTTTCTTCTAAGACCACGTCCGTCAGAGACCGTCCTCAGTGGGACGCTGACTGTCTCACTGAGGACGGTCACCATGAGGACACTGTTCATCACAAAGGTCAAAGGTAAAGGCTCATTCTACCTGACGCAGTGAGCGGCCGTGATTACCCAGCATCCCCCGATGTAGGCGCCTCCACAGTGGACCTTGTCGTTCTCCTGCAGGGCGACCTGCCACTGGATCTGGGTCTGCGGACAGGATCACACCAGGCTTTAGTACCGCCATCCGTCTGTCCGTCTGTCTGCCAGCAGGACCAGTCAGCTGATTTTGGATTCTTCTAGAAATCTTGGTCATGAGGCAGAGATCAGACTTCAGTGGTGATCTGGATCTTTCTAACTGAGAACCTACGCCAAAGAGGTTTTGGTTGTCTGTTTGTTTGTTTGTTTGTCTGTTTATTTATTTGCTTGTTTGTTTGTTTGTTGGCAAAATTACATAAAAACTGCTGGACAGATTTTGCTGAAATTTTCAGGAGATGTTATTAATGGCCCAACTTAGAAATGATTAGATTTTGGTGGTGATATGTATTTTTGTCTGGATGCAAAAAAAATTCTGAAAATTTCCCAAAATCCCATAATCTAACATTTGGTGGAATTAAAAAAAATCATATCTCTGCCATTTTTTTTACAGATTTGCTTCCAGTTTTACATGATAATACTGGTCCATGTCTCTATCTTCAAGGTAAACTTCATCTGGATCTGATCCAGATTGACGTCACAAAAAACATTGAACTTTTATAATGGGAAATCCTATTGAGGACATTCAATAAATCATATAAAATCAAAATATGAAGTGATGTTCCCAAAACTTGTTGTGTTCATACAAGACAACAACCTCCATGTATGTGCTGAGTTTGGCCTGGATCCTGGCTCTGTTCTGGATCTGGTGATCCAGGATTGGGTCTTTCACAGGGGCTGTGGAAAAGTCACTGCAGGACTAAGCTGTTTGGCGGAGGTCTGCGCTCTCTGAGTGATTTATAGTTTGTTAATGTTGTTGAAGTTTAAAAAAATGACTCGACTAACAATGTCAGAAATACCGTGGTGCAGATCTGTGGTTCTGATCTTTTACTTTTTTTACCTTAACTGTCCAATAATCTCAACTTCATGTCAGGGAGTCTTGGTCTGGATTACAGGAGGCTCTCATCCTGAACATGTGGTGCTATGATGGAGCTTTTCCACCTTTGGTATCAGCTTGACTTGACTTTTGGTTTATGATTGGACCTTTTACATATATAAGCTTAGACTTTAAGGTGTCATGGACTCCCTGTTGACCGATGAACGGTCAGAGTATCGCCAAGAGTCACACGTATCCCACACGGAAATGGAACGCCTCCTGCTGTCTGCTCAAGTATGCTGAATGACCTCCTGACCTCTCCTGTGGATTTAATGGTTTGTTGTTTCTGTTTGTTGCCATCTGTGGAAAAAACTTGTCTCCTTACTGTGGAGTAAGCCACAATCAAAGAGGGGCAGCAGCTCTATCGCCTCTGTTTCCAAAGCAGCAATGATATGATGACCCCGCCTACCTGATGGAAGAGGTTCGATCAACGACTGAACTGAGATGGAGCACAAAGCAGGGACACGAAACAACCGGTGGTGCTGAGTTGAGTCAAGTCATGCAGTGGAAAAGCCTCACTAGTGAGATGAAGATGCTAAAATCATAGAGATAGATGTCCTGGTGTGGTACTAACTGGGTTTGCAGGGGCCCCTCCCAACACTCTCCTCACTCGAGGGCCCCTCACTTCAGGGGCCGACGGGCGCTCCTTCATCTCCAAGTCGTCCACCGTGGTTGCATTGGGGATCCCGCAGTACAACTTGGACTCCAGGTCCCTCCTGCTGGCTAACACCGCTAAAAAATGATCGCAGAGGTCATAAATTGAATTTTAAGCTCTGAAATGATCTGTGCAGGTTTGAGGTTTCCTGGGACACCTGAGCTGGACTCCTGGAGACCTGCTGCTCAGACCAACACTGAGGTTTTTCTCCCGCTGAATGGTTAGTCTGACTTTGGGTTTCACGTACCTTCCTTCGGGGACTCGTACTCTGAAACGAAGACAAACGTCATAAACATCAGAGACACTAAAATGGACTTACGCACTGTTTGTGTCCCGCCCACAGACGTACCTGTGTTGTCCCATGGTTTATCAGCTTTTGGACCTGCTGAGGAGACACATGTTTAAGACCAGGATCAGTGCAGAGACTCTGTGCTCAGACTACTACAGATGCTCTCAGGTCTTTATTTCAGTGGATCAAACTTAAAGGACAAATCAAAACACACAAAAACCCAACAGCTGTTTTCATCCTGCTCCCCAAACCCTGATCCAGTACAAAGTCCAAGATCTCCCTCCATCTTCTCCCTTCACTTATCCAGGGTCCAGTCCTGCTGCAGGCTCACAACACTGTCCAGCTCCTCCTGGAGGAACCAGTTTTCGTTGTGTTTGTGCCTTCTGTTTGCACAAGAACGGCGCCCTGAGCGCCTGAATCCACAAACTTTTGAAACCAGGGGCAGAGCGAAACGACTTTAAAACATTTTTGTTGTAGTCTCCGTGTGAACAGGGATCAGCGTTGTCAGGGAAAACGGGGACGGGCGGTGCGTGCACAGTACTCTTTCAGATAAAGGTAGCGTGTGCAACAAAGATAAACAACAACAACAACAACAACAGCTACGGCTGATTACTGAGCAACACGTGTGCTGCTAACTGTGCTCGGTTTGTCATCGCTCCTCCAACAAAATGCATCTCTGCTGCGTCCACACTCTGACCAGCAGAGACACATTTGTGATTTTCACCAAGGACACTACAAACTAACATCGGCAACTACTGGCCTGGCATGCACGTTACTGTGTTTTTAGTCGTTCTTGTGGATCCGTGTGAACACAAAGGAAAACCCTTTCTGTTTCTGGGGACAACGTTGTCCTGTAAATGGGCCCTCAGTCTCTGTCGGTGAGGTTTCCCCATTTGACCCCCATGCCTAACTCTGCGGGTGGTGAGCCTACAGGGTGGCTGCTCCACAGCAGACCCAGTCTGGCCTCGTAACCTACTCTGTGGTGAAGTCTGATTTAGTCTGTGTGACCTGTGAGATGTTTCAGATGTCTGGAATCAAACCCTGATGTGGTCACAGAGTGTTTCTTACTTCCTGCAGCGTCCTGCCTCAGCACCTCGTCCTCTCCGTCCAGGCAGTCCATCTGTCCGTCCCGAAGAGCCTCTCTGGGCACACACACTCCGGTCTTACAGCGGAAACTGTTGTTCCTGCACCCTGACCAGGAGAGCCATCCAATCAGCATCAGAAAAGACGTCACATGACCCATTCTGTAAATCCACTTTCTTTGCATTATCCTACTTCAGCAGATTATTACACATGTGGTGTCTGGCTATCTCATTTTACCATATCATTGTTCTAAATTTTATTTTAATTTATTTTTCCCTCGAGTATTTTTATCTAATTTCTTAGCATGATTTTTTTTCTTCATTGTGTCACTTTCATCTTAGCTCTTGTGTTTCCTCAGTCCTCTACCTCTGTTTCTGTCAGAATCTCCCTTTACTGTCTGTGTGTGGATAGTGAGGGCTGGTGGGGTCTTGTGTTTTCATTGTCCTCAATCTTCTGCCTTTTTTTGTTTTCATTTTAATTTCTTTTTTATGTAAAACACTTTGTGCTACAAGATTTTGTATAAAAAGTGCTACACCAATAAAGTCTGACTGACTGATTGATTGATTGATTTATTGATTGACTGATTGATTGACTGATTGATTGACTGATCTACCTTTGCAGCACATCTCATCACTGTAGTCTCCACAGTCGTCGACCCCGTCACAGGTTTGGTTTAAGGAGACACACTTCGTGTTCAAACATCTGAAGGCACACTCCTCAGCTGGAACGAGAGTTCAGAAATCACCTTTAACTGTAAATTTTACAACACTTGGTCAAAACTGCATGACATCAGCCTGTTTTTGCTTTTTCATGCACGAGCAAGCTGTACCTAATAAAGTGGCCGTGAGTGTGGCTCATCCTGTTTTACTCAGGTGTTACCTCTGCAGGTAAGGATTCAGCCATGCTTACCTGATGACGGTGGTGTGGTGTAGCAGGTTGCCGTGGCGACCTTCCTCTTGCCGATCCTGACCTTGTTGGAGATCTCACACTCGGCCAGAGAGTTCTCGTACCCTTGGCAGCGGATGCTCACAGCGCTCTCCATGTTCAGGGAGTGGTTGGACACGAATCCAGCGGCTGACGCCCCCCTACGAGCACAAGGACACATGAGTCAGGGTCAGGAGGCACAGAGGGGTCATACCAGCACCATGCGTGTCCTCTCACAGCGGAAAGCCGTGCTCCCTGCAGGCCACGTTCGCCGCCGCCATGTTCCACCACTTCCAGCCCACCAGCAGCTGCGCCCCATCACCTCCATCCTCCTCCTGGTCAGGGATGGAGATGTGGACCACTCCAGTGTCCTGGTCTATTGAACTCCCAAACTTTGGGTGCTCCTCTGTGGGGAGAGGAGATAAACTGTTGGATGGAGACCAGAGAAGATCTCAAACCAAACCACGGATCATCTGTGAGAGCAAACCTCCACAGTTGGTCCCAAAGTGGGACATGGCAGGTCTCCGGGTCCGGCATGAGAACGCCATCACCTGGAGGACAAATGACAGGAAACGTGTTGGCTGATGGGTAAATGTCCACGCTCCTGTAGCAGCATTATGGACGGACTCACGGAGGAGATAGGACAGTTTTACTCTGACAGCTTCATGATTGGGTTCCGTTGGTCCTGAGGTACACCTACACTACACCTACACTACACCTACAGTACACCTACAGTACGGCTATGATTGACAAATCACAGCGATGCAGTCAGAACTCTATTGAAACTTCCGAGGTGGACGAGTGCCAGCATGCTGGTTGTACGTGGAGGCGCTCCCCCTTAGCTTAGCCCTGGAGCAGCCTGGTTCACTGTCTGAAATCACAGCTCCATCTGACCAAGCTCCAGCCTCCTACGACCTCACGGCAGAAAGCTGGACGGCCCAATCAGGGAAGAGAGGCGGAAACTGAAGACGTGACGACAGCAGGAAGAGACAGCATGTTTGAGAACCATGGCAGCTTCTGAAGCGTCTCCGTGGATGCAGCAATATCTGCGGTTTAACAGTGTATACTGACGATAACGGGCATCCTGATTCTGATTTGTTTCTTTAAAGAGGAGCACAGAACGTCACTTAAAGCTTTTCTGACAGGAAATCATGTTTTTGCTTTTCACCGCTGGGAAACTGGGAGAGATGTGGAAATCCTGCGGACGATGCTGGTTAGTCTATGGTCGTCATGGTTACTCAGTGATACCTGGTGAAATCTGCTCTCCTCAGAAGTTTACCGGGAGAACTCGGTGGGGATTGTCTCTGACGAGGTTCATGTCTCATATAAATGGTAAATGATCCATCGGTGTGGTATGATTTAATGTCAGTCTCGTTAGTCTAAGGACTGAAACGTAGTCTAAGCTAACGGCTAACAACAAGGTCAAGCTGCTACGTCATACTGTGGCCTGATATGATTGGTCTGTGATGAGTGTGACTGGCAGAACGATCGTCCAATCACCAGCTGCAGCTGTTTTTGAAGGTTCTGCCTCTGAGAACCTTTTCTATAGGCTCTTCTCCAGATGGACTAGTGAAATATTTCCCTGACGGTTATATGGAGCTGTCTGTCTGGCGTGTCAGGTTAGTCTTAGACGCTCTTCTCAGATGTTTTATGTGTGGTTTTATGGTCTGGCTGAAGAACTGTCAAAATGAAACTATTGTGGCTGTAGCCTAAGGAGAGCAGTACCATGGACTTCTCCAGTTGGTGGAGACACTGGAGAGAGTGTTTGCATGTCTTTTAGACATTTCTATGTGTTTTTTTTATCTTCTCCTTCTCTTCCCTCGTCCTGTTGCTGTGTTTCTCCTGTAGTATATTTTATATGAACCGATTCGAGTCTGAAATAAGAGCGATTGATTGACTGACTCAGGGCTGCCAGACTTAGTTACCTGGCAGTAGGAGCGGTAGGTCCTACTGTCCCGCCCACAGACCGGCTTCACATCCTCAGCTGGACACAGATAGGGCGGTTTACAGGAGCAGTGTCCTTCAATGCAGCGCTCCCAAGGTCGGCAGAACACAAGGTCACACGACGCTCGAGTTAACCTGGTAAATGTTGGAGACAGACACATATTTGGATCATCAGTTAGGACAATCATTTGGACAGTACGTTTCGTGTCCAGGCAGCGATCTCCTGTAGGTTTGAGCTTTGTACCAGGGACAGCCAGCAGGCCCTGGTGAGGGGACCACAGAGTCCTGCTGAAGCTGGAGGCCCATGTGAGGACATGAAAACAGGTCTAACGACCTTCTGGAAGATCTGCAGCAGTGGTTCACGCTCAGAGCTGCAACAGTCCAGTCCTGATGAAAGAAAAGCTCCAGCTCACTTTTTGACTGACAACGCTCCTCAGTCAAGGGCGGAGCTACCATGGGGGCACAGGGGGGCACCCGCACCCTCTGAAAAATGATTGGCCCCCCATGTGCCCCCACAACTGTCATGGCCCTTGCTGCTTTCAATCATTGTGTAAAGTCTCCGCCCACAGTTGAACCACTAAACAAGACCAAAACCAAGAAGTTACTGAGCATAAAAATGGGACATGGTATCTGTCACTCTGCCAGCTTTTATTTTGAAATGGATGCACAGGAAGTGGTTCTAAATATGACTGTATAGCTCTTGAATTCAGGAGTCCCAATGTGTTTGGTGTAAGCGCAGCAACAGCACAGCCAAATGTTGATGCCCCCCCCTTATCAAATCTTTCTTATCCCTTGTGCCCCCCCATCTAAAAAAGCCTGGCTCCGCCCCTGTCCTCCTCTATCAATAAAAGAGGAGCGAACCAAACCGTTGGCATGCTCCAGACTTCACGCCACATAGACACCAGAGGACAGCAGAAAGACACAGAATCACGGACTTTTAGCTTGAAGACAACCTGATCGATGGAGGAGTGTGGGAACATTTTCAGTTTTAGAAGACAAGAACAGCTGAAGAAGAAGAAGAACTATACACTTACCCCCTCTCCAAACATTCAGGTGGACCCAGGAACTCGTCTCTGATCACTGGCTCAAGAGTCGTAGGGATGGGATCAGTTGGTAAAGTTGTGGGTGCTTGGGTTGTCGGCCGTGGTCTCCTTCTGGACCCCTGTGGAGATGAGTTTAGGACGTGTTGTTGATGGATGGACATCATCTACAGATAAATGATAATGAGTTAAACAGATGACATTAGACTTTGTTCTGCTGTTGGAGCACATTTATATTTTCACATGAGTCAAATTAAATCAGGAGAAGAAACCAGATCATTGAGCCAAACGTGGATCTTCTGTGTTACAGTCCTTCAACACGTATTTCTAAATGGCCTCATGAGCTCCAAGAATAAAAAATAAAGTTCAGGTTTATTTATTCCAACTCACTGAGAGTGAATCAGGCCAACGGTTTAAGCCGCTGTCTCCTCTGATCGATTTACAGGTTTAAGCTGTCAACTGGAACACAGCATAACACTGCAGGTCAAACTAAACGGTCCCTTCAGATTAAAGCAGACGAGCACTCACTGACTGCGGGACGACGACCAGAAGAAGCAGCAGCAGACGTGAAGCTCCAGTCGACCTCATCTCCCAAAGTCAAAGCGTTGACGTCCACTCAGAAACAAAAAGCAGAGCTGGATGGGAAAGTCGAATATCTTTTTGGTAAGTCTGAGTGTGAGCTCTGTGAGTGCAGATATCAGTCCCCCGATGATGTCTGATCAATCATTAGCCCGTTCGTCAATGAGGACACAGACAGAGGACAGGAGGACAGGAGGACAGGAGGTCGATTCTGCTGACTCACCATGTTCAGTCATGTCAGTAGATCAATACAGTGTGTCAGTTTGGGGGGGTGCATGTGGGAAAGCCTGAAAGTTTCCAGTAATCACAGAAAAACAAACACTGGGCCTTTTGGCTGTTGTCATGCTGCTGTGGAGGCAGCCATGTTTATGAAGCCTGAGGTCCATAACAGACATCCCCTGTGACGACCTCTTCACGCAGCCAGACTGTGTTTCGTGACTTAAAGTCATGTGGCACGTTTGTTTAAGCAGAGTAGCCTCATGTGTTTAACATAAGCCATCATGTCATAAAGCAAACACATTGTCATTAATTATCATCCTGTTTTTTGTTTCATGAGTATATAACTAGAACATTGTGCTGAAGTGCATCACATCATTGTAAATAATATATAAATGTGAATAACTGTGTCATTATTGTGTCAGAACATTTCCTCTGATAAGCTGCTGTAGTGAACTGTGCTGCATGGATTGTAGCGTAACGCTACATAACACGAAGTAAGGTAATGCAACATAGTGTAACATAAAGTGACGTTATGCAAAGCAAGGTCACATAATTCAATACACTTAAGAGCCAAGTGTCTTACTGCAAGCACTGTGTAACATAATAATGCAACGCAATGTAATATAGTAAAGTAACAATGAAACATGTTGTAAAATAATTTAACTAACACTATGCAACAAAACTAATGTAACATAACATAACAATGTAACGTGATGTAACAAAGCATGACGACATAACTAGAATAATTTGACGTCACTAATGGGACATAGCACAACAAACGTAACACAAAGTAACATAAGCTAACACATCACTATCATGACATCACAAGACTAAAGTAACACAGCATAACATAATGGAACATTGCTAATTTTATGTAACATACCTGATATAACGTATCATAACAACATAATGCAACACAATGTAATAAAACAAAACAAACATAGCGTAATATAGCTAACGTAACATAACATGATGTATCGTTGTTTTCAGAACTGCAGGCCTGAGAACGTCTGCTCGTGACGAGGTTAGCACTGACGCTACCTGTTTCAGTCGGATCAGGTTTTGGCAAGAGCCTGGTCAAGGATCTGGGCCTGCTGTGCATCATCTGATTGGCCTCTGATGAGTGTGATTGACAGAGCCATCATCCAATCACCACCCTGGTATGTTTCTGAAAGCATGAGGTGACAATAAAACCTGCTTTTACTGAATCATAGTAAAAATGATGATGTCACAGTCTCACCTTGACGGGACAGGACCATGCTGTCTCTCCATGTGGGCCCTGTTTGTGATTTACATGACCTTTAAATGACCTTTAATGTTAGGGTAAATGAATGTAACTGAGCAGGAAACTCCCTCACACTCTGGGACAACAGAGCCTGATCTGTTAATGTTCAACGTTATTCCAATAACGGAGTTTCCAAAGCTGAACTCTTTAGTTTCAGGCTTTTCCCAAAGCGTACATGATCAATATGAGGAGGTCAACATCCACGAGCGATGTGGAGACCAACGTATCAGGAGGTCAACAGGTCAACATTGGCGAGCAACTGTGGAGACCAACATCTCAGAGGTCAACAGGTCAACATCCACGAGCGACTGTGGAGACCAACGTCTCAGGAGGTCAAAAGGTCAACATCCACGAGCGACTATGGAGACCAACGTCTCAGTAAAATCAAATGAAAGGGTCAATGTGACGGTTAAATCAGTTTTTTGGGTTTAATTTGGTTTTAATCACAAAAACACTTCAAATCTGTGATAACAGGTCTCATATAGTCATGTCAGGAAGTTTAAGAAATAAACTAATATGTTGACTGGGAGGTTTTATTAAAATATATTTTTAATATTTAATAAATGATTTAAATAAAAAAGCTCTCAGACATGTCTGTACCTGCTCAAGTCTTCAGTTCGTCCGTCCATCCGTCCGTCTGTAGGACGCTCATGTGGACATGATGCCTCCAAAGGTCTTCAAGCTTCTCTCTTTAAACTCTGACCACATGACCTCAGAAGATTTTGGAGGTCATGGGCCAAAGGTCAAGGCCAAGTGTCCCGAGGTCATCCTTCACTTGTGGACTCACTGAAGGACTTCCTCCAGACATCACTCTCATGCCCACTCTGGCTCAAGGCTGACCCAGGTAGATTGTGGAGGTCAGAGGTCAAAGTCAGAGCCTTGGGTTTTCTCATTGCTTTTGAAAGATTTCACAAAGATTTCTGATTTTACACATTAAACATGTTTTTCTGTGAGTCGGAGCAGCTCCAGTCCTCCTCAGAGACAATCAGGACAAGCTGGCTCATCTCCAAAAATAACTGCACGTGGATTAATCTCTCCTTCAGAATGCTCTCTGATAATTACTGAATCAGGCTGGACCAAAACAGACGACCACCACAGAAGATTATACAAGAAAAAAACCAAACTATCACGATGACATGCCCATGGAAACAACATGTAATCATGTCATAAAATGAAAATGAATAAAAAATGTTCAACAAAAAGAAGAAAGTACACAGGAATAGGAATATTATTTGTTTTGTTTTTCTCAAAATGAATGATTTCAGTGAGCTGATGCTCGTCCCGTAAAGTTCACGGTCAAAGTTGAAAAACCTTAAATCATTAAAATAACCACGAATGATCCAGATGTGCTGATGGAGTCCAAAACATTTAATATAAACACAAGGCTGGATAATAAAGAAAGAAAAGGCTAAATACAGACACACAGAGGCACAGAAACAGTAATAAAATCATATATAACTGAAAAATTCATCTGTTTTATTTTATTGCACCGTTTTGATCTGAGGAGCCGTGGAGCCCGTTCCTAAAGCTGAGGAGCACATGGAAACTCTTATTACAGAGAAATGAACAAAACATGCAATAAAAAAGAAACCCCTCAGATTTACATGAAATACAGACACAGAGGCACTGACAGGAGCGAATGAACTCAACACACAGCACAGGTCCTTATTTAAGAAAGGCTGTGGCAGTAAAATGTTCAATAATATCCATAAATGATGTTTTTTACTCAGAATGGGCCAAAATTCTGACAGAAAACAGGGGCGAACATCAAATAATAACGCTCGAATTGAATTATTAAAACATTTGAGTTTAGTTTGAAGCTGCCTGAAGTCACAGACCCCCAAATAATTAAAGTGATGTTTATTTAAAGACTCATTTTAATAATTTATCCACTAATTTCTAAGTCTGAGAATTATGAAAATGTAAAAACACGAGACTCAGAAGCTTCTCTGGGTTTGATTAAATTTAAATGGTCTGTTGTTAATACTAAAATAAGTTTTTGTTGAAAAATAAAGGAAAGGCTTGCGTGGTGATTTCTGCTCCTTTCTTCATTTGTACGCTGCAGGAATACTCAAAATATTTATTAAAGACTGAGTTTATGTTTTCATTTATGTGAAATGAGTTAGAATTCTGAGAAAAAGGGAAAACACTTCAGATGAACTAATGACTGTCTGATTTATTTTTACAGACTTTTCTCTTAAAAGTCTCAGAATTTAGACATTTTTCTCTCAGAATTAGGACTTGATATCTCAGGAGTGTCACTTCATCTCAAAATTAATCCTTAATCCCATTTTAAGCTTGTTCCTTTAGAGACCAAACTTTAAAATCAGCATGTTGGCTCAAAGCTTCGCTGCCATTCATAGCATTAGCAGTTTGATTAAATCAACAGTTTTATTTTATTGCCACATCTTTCTCACATGAGGACTCTAGTGCTTTTTGAAAGATTTTAATGACTTTATCATCACCCTGCTCAGCTTTTTATCACATAAATAAAACTTAAACGCAGACATTTAAGAGGCACAAAACACAGGAATGAAACATGAGAATCATTTGGTCTTTAGGTTCATACATTCATCAAAGGGAGAAGGCTTATCATCACATTTATTTAAATACAATAAAATTAATGAGACGTGGATCCTTCATACAGATGTCCTGTTTAGCTGCAGTTTTAATGAAGCGAGCTGAATTTAGATAAGGTGTTTAATTTACGAGTGTTCTGTTCTCCAGAGAATAAAAGCATTAATAAACTCCATAATGTCCATGCAGCCAAATAATAAAGGATTCAAACCAAAGATAAGTCAGTAAATCAATCTGTTTGTGTCAGTCAGTGAATAAAGATCATTATTGTGCTTTTATTAAGCTGTCAGTCCAGGAGTAGGAGGTTCACTTCAGTTTCTTCATGTTCTGCTTGATCTACATTATTTATTAAATAAAATAAAACAGCACATAAATATAATCTATCTCCTTTGGCCCTTCTGAAAGCCTAAATCGCTCCAACAGCTCAGATCTAAACTCCTCTGAGGTGAATTACAGACTGAGCGAGGACAGACTGAAGTCTGAGCCGAGCAGAAGCTTCTCAGAGGCAGAGCAGCTCCAGCGTGAGGGAAGGAACATCTACGCAAAAACAAGCTGCAGTTCACTGGGTGTCCACTAGAGGCTGGTTCAAAAGTGAGTCGCCCCCATAGAGCCCTGTGCTGAGGACCAGACTTTGGAGCTGAGATAAACACGCTCCCTCCAGAGAGGGCTGCATCGTGATGGGTCGGTCCTTAAAAAGAGATTCTGTTTCTTCTACCGACAGATTTTCTAACTAAAGAACTTCACGAAATATTAAACTCCGAATTCTTTGTCCTCGTCTCACTAACTCCTGTTAATCTGCTGAGTTTCAGACTCTCCGTCCAAAGCTGCTGCCTGTGAGAAACTCGCACAAATAAATAGCAAATGTTCAAAAACAAAAATGAAATGTTCATAAAACAGAGACACCATCCTCAGGGACATGACTGCGTTCACTGACTGACAGCCTGAGCTCTTTCTTTCATATTGCTGCTAAATGTGTGCGTTGGCGCCGTTTGTTCACTGTTTCTTTAATGAGAATCACCTCACATGTGCAAGCTTTGAATGCGTGTTTATGGCCATGCCTGGATGTATGTGTGTGTATTGATGTGTATTTATGTGTGTTTTTATGTACGATTAGAGTGTGCATATAAATCTGTATTGATGTTTGTATTTATGTGTTTTTATGTGTGTATTTATGGTTGTATAACAAAGTGTATTTTTGTGTATTTATGTGTGTATTTATGTTTTTATGTGTATATTTACATGTTGATGTGTGTATTTAAGAGTGAATTTATGTGTTATTGTGTGTATTTGTGTGTTATTGTGTGTTATTGTGTATTTTTGTGTGTTATTGTGTGTTATCATAAGCCACGGTCGGTGAGAAGGCTGCGTTGCATGTGCAGGGACACGTGTGTGTCTTGATGTTTCATTAATAAACCATAAAAGCAGAATACAAAGAATAAGAAGCAGTAAAATATAAATATAATAATAAAGCACTCGTCTGTGTTTGTGCGCACTCTGGGTTTAGGCGCAGCGCGGCGGCGGCGGCGGCAGCATGCACAGAGGTTGGTCTAATTTCTGTCTTCTTTGGCGTCAGGCCTTTTTGAGTTATGAATATGATTCTATTTAATAATAAATATAATTTATATCATAATTAAATAATCTGATGCCATGGTTCAGGAGGAGGAGAGGCTCTTACCAAAATGTTTGAATTGTCCTAGTGTGCTTCTAACCTCATCGACCTTGTGCTTTCATGTGGACCCTCCTCCTCATGACCTCCTCGCGACCTCCAAATGTCCTCCAGCAGTGAGTGAGTGTTGTTTTGGCATCAGCCATCAGAGGAACCCTGAGCCGCCTGAGAAGATCAGATCTCAAACCAAAGAATAATCAAAATGACCTGAAAGAAACGATTGCTTCAAACCGAGAGTCCTGCTGGACCTCAGACCCTGGTTCTTCACAGAGGAGAAGGACACACCTGGATTCCTGTTCTGTTTCTAGATGCATCCTGACCTTCTCTGAAGGTCACGGCGTGCTGACTGGAGAGCCTTTGAGGCTGCTGAGGGCTGCGTGGATCCTGAAGTGCAGTCTGGACTCCATGGAGTAGTCCTTGTAGTTGGACCTGGAGGAAACCAGAAGGAGACCAGGAGCACCATGAAGGTCCTTCACAGTCAGACACAGGAACAGAAGCTACAGGGAGAAACTCCACCACCATGTTCTGAACATGTCCCTGACCTCTGCCTGTGGTCATGCATCATAACTGGCCACTTAATTAGAACACACCGTCATTGGCCACTTTATTAGAAAAGTGACCAGTGGACCTAATAAAGTGGCCAGTTAAGGCTTACCTAATAAAAAAAGCCAGTGAAGGCACACCTAATAAAGTGGCCAGCGTACCTAATAAAGTGGGCAGTGAAAGCGTACCTAATAAAGTGGCCAGTGAAGGCACACATAATAAAGTGGCCAGTGAAGGCATACCTAAAAAAGTGGTCAGTGAAGGCATACCTTATAAAGTGGCCAGTTAACCTATTAAAGTGCCAAGGGACGGTGTACCAAACACAGTGGCCACTGTACCTAATAAAGTGGCCAGTGAAGGCACACATAATAAAGTGGCCAGTGAAGGCATACCTAAAAAAGTGGTCAGTGAAGGCATACCTTATAAAGTGGCCAGTTAACCTATTAAAGTGCCAAGGGACGGTGTACCAAACACAGTGGCCACTGTACCTAATAAAGTGGCCAATGACGGTGTACCTAATAAAGTGGCCAGTGAAAGCGTACCTAATAAAGTGGATAGTTAATCTCATAAAGTGGCCAATGAAGTCGTACCTAAAAAAGTGGCCAGGTAACCTAATGAAGTGGCCACTGTACCTTATAAACTGGCCAGTAAAGGTCTAACTAATGAAGTGGCCAATTGATCTAACAAAATGGAAAATGAAGGCATATATAATAATGTGGCCAGTTAACCTAATAAAGTGGCCAGTGGCCAGCGTACCTAATATAGTTGCCAGTGATGGCGTACCTTATAAAGTGGCCGGTAAGACACACCTTATAAAGCCAGTGTACCTAATAAAGTGGCCAGTGACGGCGTACCTTATAAAGTGGCAAGTGAAGGCACACCTAATAAAGTGGCTGGTGGACCTAAAAAAGTAGCCAGTGAAGGCGTACCTTATAAAGTGGCCAGTGTACCTAATAAAGTAGCCAGTGAAGCCGTACCTAATAAAGTGGCCAGTGAAGGCATACCTGATAAAGCAAGTGTACGGAATAAAGTAGCCAGTGAAGGCACACCTAATAAAGTGGCCATTGACGGTGTACCTAATAAAGTGGCCGGTGGACCTAATGGAGTGGCCAGTGAAGGCATACCTAATAAAGTGGCAAGTTGACCTATTAAAGTGGCCAGTGAAGGCGTGCCTAATAAAGTGGCCAGTGAAGGCATAACTTATAAAGTGGCCAGTTGACCTATTAAAGTGGCCAGTGAAGGCATACCTAATAAAGTGGCCAGTGAAGGCATACCTAATAAAGTGGCCAGTTGACCTATTAAAGTGGCCAGTGAAGGCATACCTAATTAAGTGGCCAGTGAAGGCGTCCCTAATAAAGTGGCCAGTGAAGGCATACCTAATAATGTGGCCAGTGAAGGCATAGTAAAGTGGCCAGTGAAGACATACCTAATAAAGTGGCCATTGACGGCGTACCTCTTAAAGTGGCCAGTTAAGACACACCTTTTAAAGCCAGTGTACCTAATAAAGTTGCCAGTGACAGCGTACCTAAAGAAGTAGCCAGTGAAGGCAAACCTTATAAAGTGGCCACTGACGGAGTACCTAATAAAGTGGCCAATGAATGAGTACCTAATAAATTGGCCAGTGAAGGCACACCTAATAAAGTGGTCAGTTGACCTATTAAAGTGGCCAGTGAGGGCATACCTAATATAGGTGCCATTGACGGCGTACCTTATAAAGTAGCCAGTAAAGACACACCTTTTAAAGCCAGTGTACCTAAGAAAGTTGCCAGTGACAGCGTACCTAAAGAAGTAGCCAGTGAAAGCAAACCTTATAAAGTGGCCACTGACAGAGTACCTAATAAAGTGGCCAATGAATGAGTACCTAATAAATTGGCCAGTGAAGGCACACCTAATAAAGTGGTCAGTTGACCTATTAAAGTGGCCAGTGAAGGCGTACCTAATAAAGTGGCTAGTGAAGGCATACCTAATAAAATGGCCAGTTGGCCTATTAAAGTGGCCAGTGAAGGCGTACCTAATAAAGTGGCCAGTTGACCTATTAAGGTGGCCAGTGAAGGCATACCTAATAAAGTGGCCAGTTGACCTATTAAAGTGGCCAGTTAAGGCGTACCTAATAAAGGGGCCAGTGAAGGCATACCTAATAAAGTGGCCAGTTGACCTATTAAAGTGGCCAGTGAAGGCATACCTAATAAAGTGGCCAGTTGGCCTATTAAAGTGGCCAGTGAAGGCGTACCTAATAAAGTGGCCAGTTGACCTATTAAGGTGGCCAGTGAAGGCATACCTAATAAAGTGGCCAGTTGACCTATTAAAGTGGCCAGTTAAGGCGTACCTAATAAAGGGGCCAGTGAAGGCATACCTAATAAAGTGGCCAGTTGACCTATTAAAGTGGCCAGTGAAGGCATACCTAATAAAGTGGCCAGTTGACCTATTAAAGTGGCCAGTGAAGGCATACCTAATATAGGTGCCATTGACGGCGTACCTAATAAAGTAGCCAGTAAAGACACACCTTTTAAAGCCAGTGTACCTAATAAAGTTGCCAGTGACAGCGTACCTAAAGAAGTAGCCAGTGAAGACAAACCTTATAAAGTGGCCATTGAAGGCACAACTAATAAAGTGTCCAGTTAACCTGAAAAGTGGCCAGAGAAGGTGTACCTGATAAAGTGGCCACTGGCCAGTATACCTAATAAAGTGGCCAGTGAAGGCATAACTTATAAAGTGGCCATTTAACCTATTAAAGTGGCCAGTGAAGGCATACCTAATAAAGTGGCCAGTTGACCTATTAAAGTGGCCAGTGAAGGCGTACCTCATAAAGTGGCCAGTGAAGGTGTACTTAATAAAGTGGCCAGTTAACCTAATAATGTGGCCAGTTAATCTAATACAGTGGCCACTGGCCAGTGTACCTAATAAAGTGGCCAGTGAAGGCATACCTAATAAAGTGGCCAGTTGACCTATCAAAGTGGCCAGTGAAGGCATACCTAATAAAGTGGCCAGTTAATCTAATACAGTGGCCACTGGCCAGTGTACCCCATAAAGTGGCCAGGGAAGCTAATAGCTTCACTTTATTAGGTACGCCATCAATGGCCACTTTATTAGGTACACGTCATTTGCCACTTTATTAGGTACGCCGTCACTGGCCACTTAATAAGGTACACTGGCCACTGGCCACTTTATTAGGTACACTGGCCACTTTATGAGGTACGCCTGCTCTGGCCACTTTATTAGGTACACTGCTCACTTTATGAGGTACGCCGGCTCTGGCCACTTTATTAGGTACACTGGCCACTTTATTAGGTACACCGTCACTGGCCACTTAATAAGGTACACTGGCCACTGGCCACTTTATTAGGTACACTGGCCACTTTATGAGGTACGCCTGCTCTGGCCACTTTATTAGGTACACTGCTCACTTTATGAGGTACGCCTGCTCTGGCCACTTTATTAGGTACACTGCTCACTTTATGAGGTACGCCGCTCTGGCCACTTTATTAGGTACACTGGCCACTTTATTAGGTACACTGGCCACTTTATTAGGTCCGCCATCACTGGCCACTTTATTAGGTACACCGTCACTGGCCACTTTATTAAGTACACCTTTAAGGGTGACAGATGGAAAGCCTCAGCAGCTCTGCTATTATTCCATCTGTCTTTCAGCTCTTTACAGTGCTATTTTTGGTAATAATTTGGCAGTTAACTAAGCAGTTTATTCTCTAGGAACACTCACTTAGACGGGGGTAGGCAAATGTATGTTCATGACCAAAAAAATCAAAATCTGCCATGAGAACATGGAACAGCGCTCAATTGCCACTTTATTAGGTACGCCTGCTCAGGTGCTTGTTCCTGTTTAAATTTAGGATGCACAGGATTGGCCCGTTAATCAGGATCACTGATTACTGAGTTCTCCATGTGGTCCAACATCTCTGAGGCATGTTTCAGCTCCTTAAAGGTGAAGGAGGTCCAACCTGAGACTAGTGAGGTGTCCCTAATAAAGTGGCCGGTGAGCGTGGTTGAGCTGAGGACTTACTTGGCGTTTTCGATGTAGGCAGCGGCCTTGCTGAAGTCTCCCTGCTGCTTGTAGAGCAGGCCGAGCTCGTAGAGCGTGAAGGGGATCAGGTAGTGGTCGTACCTGATCCGGCTCTCACTGCAGGAGGAACAAACAGATAAACTCGTGATCTAATCACCAACGGTGAGAGAGTGTGAACCTGTCCCCTCCTTATCTCTGAGTGTTTACCTGGAGAGCACCTGCGTGAAGCACAGCTCGGCCTGCAGCAACCTGCCCAGGTGTTTCAGACACAGACCCTTCAACATCTGGACCAGGCAGCTGTCGTCAGGGTGGAACTCTGACGGGTCTGAACCAGAGACCGGGAATATATAAAATACAGCAATAAACATAAAAACAGAAATATCAAACAAAAACACAATCAGACTGATACTTGATCTTATTTTAGCAACAACAGGGGGAAAAGGAGGAGGCTCATCTGAGATATGAAGGAAACAAAGATATTAAAATAAAGAAAATAAAATAAAGATACTTAAACAAAGATCTTAAAATAAATATAGTACTGGGAAAACAAAGACATTTGAGCAAAGCTAGAACAGTTTTTTTACTGTGGTATTTCTGTTGGCTCAGAGCTGGAACAGTATCATCTGCATCAGCCAAAGTCATTATCAGCTTTACTAGGTCCTTTCATAAAATAAGAGCAGTGGGCCGAGGACAGGGCCCTGAGGAACACCAGCTCAGTCACATGGATGGTCCCATTGGTTTAGCGTGTTAGCAGAGGCTGTGGCAGCAGTGATCAAACTCACCTGTGTCGTTTCGGAGGTGCTCTTCGGCCGCCTCGATGGTCACCAGCAGGGCCTCGGTGGAGTCAGCTCTCTTCCCGACGATGGTGAAACCGTTCCAGACGTACATCATCTCCTACACAACGAGGAAATTATTTAATCGTACAAAATAAATGATGAAATTACAAATATAACTGTCAAAGCAGAGCCGAGTGGTTCAAACCCATAAAAGACTTAAAGCTGAAATATTCAGCTGAATTCAGATATATATACACTAAATAGTCATTTCTGTGAATAAGTTTGTTTAGAGGGCACAAACGTTATTCTAGAGTGAAAAGTGACCATACAGTTGACAGGGCTCTTTCATTTCCTTCACAGACCTGTTTTTTTCTAAAACGACTTATTCAGCCGCTGCAGATCACTTCAGATTTAAAGCAGCAGCTGGTCACTGGCACCGGGGGCCACATTTGGCCCTCCTGCCCCACAGATGAAACCTGATTGTTTCTGTGAAGCCTCCTTTTCATGCATTCAAAATAAAAATAAAAATAACATACACTTTGAAACCGTGAACGCTCTTTCTTCAGTCAGAAAACGGCTGCAGGCGCTTAAACTCTGCATTTAGCTCATCAGTTCTGCTGATAGCATTTGAAGGTCAACATATAGGAATATTAAAAAAGTCACTTTTTAACGACAGCTTGGTGCTTCTGTCCGTTCAAAGTGAGAATACTGACATTAACGATGACCTCTTGGTGACCTCTGCTCCGTGTCCTCTGGACTCTTCAGAGGTCATTTAGCATTTATTTAGTCTTCAGCTGGACCCGGGTCAGTCCAAGAAACCCTTCAGAGTGACGGCAAAGCTGTTCACGATGTTCACGAGTGTGTTCATACCAGAGCGGGGATGACCAGGGGCACCGGGGTCGCAGCTTTGTAGCGTCTGGACTTCCTCACTGCGAACTTCTCCGTGGGGATGGACTTCCCCGCCAGGCGCTGCTTCAGACCCTCCACCTGCCTGAGCGTGCAGACATGGACAGAATTGTCAGCCAGTGCCCTTCAGTCAACATGACCTCTGTGAAGGTCAGACAGGTGTTCTCACCTGAACAGCTCCACGACGTCCTCCCCCGTCCTCTTCGCCTCCTCCTCTGACATCATGCTGAGGATGGCTGCTTTCTGATAGACGTAAATGGCCTGAAAAGGACAGAGGGTTGGACCATCACCACAGCTGCTCTGACTCTACCTGGTTAACCCTTCACGCCCTGACCGGCTCACCTTGGACCAGCGGCTCTCTTTGCACAGCAGGTCGGCGTACTGGTACGCCTGCTGCCACTCCTGCTGGTACGAGTGAGCCCACATCAGCTCCCAGAAACAAAGATGGTGGATCTGCTTCCACTCCTGCTGGCTGCTGATGCACTCCTCGTACCTGGCCCGAGCCTGAACCATGAACACAGAGAAACATCAGCAGAGCCCTCTGAGCTGACGCTGGGTCTGCAGTCCAGCTACAAATGGTTGGATTCTTAGTTTCTGGACGTGTGTTTGCATGGGTGAATAGTTCACTGATTTTGAGGCAGCTCACAAGACATGAAACTGTAAGGTCATAGAGGTCACAGAGTAAAGTGTGTTTGGAGTTTCAAACCTTCTCGAAGTGTCCCCTCAGAGCGGAGATGCGAGCAGAGTAGAAGAGGATGATGGAGCCCTGGAAGGAAAAAACAACAATAATTGAATGATTTCATTTGTAAAACTACGAAAACCTGCAACTCCAAATGCTGAAATAAGAACTCTGTGGAATTTTAAAAATCACCCAAGCCTGTAGAAACTACATTAATATCATGGAAAGATCGGAAAAGAGGAGGAAATTATTCATCAAAATGACAAAAAGCTAAAAAATGATTCAAATTGTTGAAATCTTATTCAAACAGTTTGGCTAATGTGCAGTTTTCCTGGAAGTTTTGTAACCAAAGCATAAAATAGTCCAATATTAGCAGCCATAAACTCCTGTTTTAATTCTAAAGATGTATAAAAAATGTTTGATTTAAAAATTTTTTGGACATTTCAGGATATTTTGTTGTTTTTTTTTGGCTAAAAATAATTTTATTTAAATTATTTTCTTTTAAATTTAAATAAATTCTCTATTTTACATCTATTTTGTGTATTTTCTATTCTTCGGAGTTACTATTTCTCTTTTTTAAGCATGTAAACTACTTTAAATGTTATGTGTCTGACTGCTGCTCCATTATAAATATGGACATGGATGTTTCTGTCTCTAACTTTGACTTCTTTAAATCCAAATGACCTTTTTTTCCGGCCTTTGACCTTCGTTTTGATGCTTCATATTTGGTGCAGAATGAGTTTTTGACCCACCTTCGGGTATTTGTGCCTGTACGGCTCCAGCAGAGCTTCAGCCTCCACCAGGTTCCCCTCTCCAGTCCCTGATCAGACACAAAGACCTGGTCATTAACGAGGACCTCAGACCTTTAGCTCGTTTACATTCAGGTAAAGAGTTTGAGTACCGAGTATCAGAGAGACGTAGGTGTGGTAGAAGAGCAGCGTCAGGGCGCAGAGGATGGACCTCAGGCTGTTGCTGGACGCCCCCTCCCTCAGCTGGGACAGACCGAAGCCCTGAGGACAGACAGAGGACACAGTCAGGGCGTCCTCCAGGTTTATGGAGCAGATGAGGACAGCACAGCAGGCAGGTCTTCTCTCCAGTCTTCAGGTTAAATGATGGACATCATAACGAAGAATTAAAGCTTTAAAATAAAATCGTTTCAAACTCTGAAAACTGTCTTCACTGCACAGAAACAATGTCTTCACACACGGGATCCTTCAGTCTTTAATTACTTGATTAACGCTCCACGTCCTGAAACATCTCTTTTATTTTCCTTTAATGTTGTTAAAATGGGCGTGGAGGGCAGAAGAACACGTCCCTCTTTAAAGAAGATGACCCTTAAAACACTCTGTTTTCACTTCCCGGGGTTTATGATGTCATAGCTGTACAGCCTCCGCCTACATGACTGTTTTCTGCCCATTACTCCTCCTCCCTCCTCCCATCAGACACTGTTAAGGCAGCCAATCAGCACAGAGCTCACTATCATAGCCCCGCCCCCTCAGATCAGAGTGTTAATGAACTTAAATCAAGTCTTCGGTGATGGGACATGGACCTGTTTGAGCTGAATGAGTCGTCTGTCACACGAGCTGGAACATGCACAGGGGGGAGGAATGAAACTGGACAAACAAGGTCTGATGCAGAAGCTGTTCGTCAGAGTCCTGTCAGATTTAAGACCTCCTCCTGGGAAAAGAAGATACTCCACAGTGTTTCAGGGCCTGAGATTTCAGGAGTCTAATTCAGGACCTTTGAGGCTTTCTCAGTCTCTGCAGTCGCGCTGCATCCAGAAAGTTCAACAGACGAAAATAAGAAATAAATTCACTGAATTTCAGGGTCACCAGAGGTCATTCAGGACGCTCTCACTCCACTCTGCACATGAACGGTTAATAATCTGTCACATCTATCAAATATGAGAATAATGGCACATATGTTACAGTCCTTTGGATTTAGAGCAAACAATCAAAGGTCCAGAATAAAGAGGAGGAAGTTTGTGGTGTTTCACACTGACCCTGTTCCCTGAGAATCCGATGAACTCCAACAACCTCAAGATCCTCTGAGGGAGGAGAGACAACATCTGGAAGACAGACCAGAAAAAACACATTTAAAGACACCAAATGCTCAGTTCTGATCAGGTTTGAGTGGTTCTGGTCTAAGATCCCGGAGACTCTCCTCGATGTGACCTGAGTCCAAATTAAAAGTGTTTTGATTCTTTTCTTAACTTCACAAACTCATCATGATCAGTTGATTATTTATCTTCACTGAGGTGTCATGCACACACAAAGTGATCTCATGAGTTAATAAGAGCTCCGACTGAGCTGCAGAGGTTCACAGATTATGACTCAATGAAAGCTGCATTTTCTTTTTCCATTCAGGCTTTAGAGTTCGGCCTTTTCTCCCATCAGGCTTTGCAGCTCAGAGCTTTTCATAGACACAGAACAGAAGGACAGAAAAAACACGGACTAGTCCTTTAAACCATGCAGATAACTGTGATCAAATCTTAAACCATCATCCAAAACTCAAAGTAAAAAGCTTCTTCAGCCCAGAGCTGCTCTCACAGAGTCTGGTGAAGCTGGTTTAATCATTCAAACTTCATGCAAACACATGCAAATAAATCTGAGCTGGAACACGTATGACGCAGCCTTGTGCAGGAGACTGCAGCACAAACATATCTGAAGTCAACCGAACAAAACCTGAGGCCTCAGACAGTGATGAGGGGTCAGAGGTCACAGCTCTGAGCCCTGAGCTGAGAGTTACAGGATATCTCAGGACGCTCGTCCAGGTTCTGGTCAGGTCTTCTCTCATTTTCAGCACGGGTGAGAAAGACTCAAACTCAAAGTTGGTATAAATGACCCAGGTCCTTCAACTGGTTAAGTTTTTAATTCTCAGAGCTTCAAACATGAAAACACCAACATGACCTTCAGCTGCTGCTCTCTCCTCAGTTCCCCTTCAGTTCTCTTTATTTCTGATTTAACGAAGCAGGAACATCGGCGGCACAGAGCTTCAGAGCTTTTCTTTCAAACAGAGAAAACAGGAGAAAACCCCGTGTTCCACCTGCAGGCTTCATAAACCAAAGCACAGAGCAAACCCACCAGGTTGAAGGAGCCGATGCCCAGCTTGACTCCGCCCTCAAACTGTCTGAACGAATCAGACGGGCCCGCCAGGTCCTGAGTGACGTTCAGCACGTTCTGACAATCCCTGAGCGAGAAATCAGAGACAGGTCAGTTACCACGGAGACACCTGATTACCACAGCTGGTCCGCTACAATCCAAAATAATAAAAATAAAGAGACAAATAAATAAGAAAATATATGATGCACTCACTCACTCACGACATTTAAATATAATTAAATATGAATGACACACTTAAAAATAAATATAAAACAACTTAAATATGAAAAAAGGTAAATGAAAAACTTAAGCACAAATAAAATATTTGAGAAATTTAGATATAAATAAAAATAAAGACACTTAAATATAAAAAATAAATAAGACAATTAACTGTTAAAAAATAATTGATACACTTAAATAAAAATACGAATAAATGAGACACTTAAGTATAAATAAAAATAACTTAGATATAAATAAAGATAAATAAGACACTTGGGTATAAATGAAAATAAATGAGACACTTAAATAAAAATGAAAAATGTGTGACACACTTTAATATAAATTAAACAAAGAAAATAGCTCCAGCTGCATGCAGAGGTCACTGAAGGTCACTGAAGGTCACTTACTTGTAGATTTGGTAGCTGGTTCTGATCTTGATGCCTCCTTTGATGAAGTTGATCATGTTTTCATCCTGAGAAGACAGAAAGAATTCATTAAATCAAATTTACGAGATTGTCTTCAAAGTCCCATTTTAAATGGTTCAGTTAGTGATTTCATTTTAGAGCATATTCTACTTTAGGCCCATTTTTAAAGGTGTAATTCGACAAAGTTTGATAATGATGATGTCTGAACATGTAAATCTGAACTTTAAAGATGCTGTTGTGTCATTTATGATCTATAATCTATGAAAGTGTGATTTTCAGACTTCAAAACGTAACACGGCTGATTTATGAAACATGACAGAAGATTTAAAGCAGGCACTGACAATTATTTAAAAAAATAAAACATTTGAAAAAACTAAATTATCCTCTGTTTAAAGCTTCAGCACAAATGATATCAGTTAATTTCAGCTGAAGCTTAATAATCTGACTAATAATAATCCTACCAGACGCGTTTTAATCCAGAACTTCAGCCTGTTTCACATGAGCGCCACCTGGTGGTCAGCCTCAGAACTACAGCTAAACAGGACACGCCGTGGTGATCTGTCCCAATCAAATCCACTGAAACCACGAGGACCACGGCTTAGATTATGATCTGAAAGTGAATAATCTCGATAAAGAGACTTAATGGGAGAAGGGCTTTATTTTTGGAAATACGACCGTTTCAAACTGATGTCTTATCTGCCGTGATGGCCGTAATCTGACCTTTGCCCTGCTGCGTGCTGAGTCATGATTGATGTGTGATGGTTTCATGAGCAGCACAAGGAAACTCCAGACCTACATTTTAGTCTGGCTTTTAGCTGATTATATTTATTATTATTATTTCATTTTTTAAAATGTATTTTAATCCTCCTAATCTGTTTTATTTCTCCATTTTAGTTCAGATTTTTTATTGTTTCAGAATTTTATTCTTTGTTAATCGATTTTCTTTTCATTATCCTACTTAAGCAGATTTTATCATGCATGTGGTGTTTGGATATTTTATTTAACCATATTATTATTTTAAATTTTATTTTATTTATTCATTTTTCCCTGTAGAAATTTTATCTTATTTCTGGTCATGATTTTATTTTATTTATTTATTTATTTTTTTCATTAAGTCATTTTAGTCTTCGCGTCTGTGTTTCCTCATTTTTAAGTCAAGAAAGCGTTTCCTCAGTTTAATTCTGTTTTCTGTTAGAATCTCCTCTTAATGTCTTTGTGTGTGTGCTGTATGTCAATAGATTAGATTAGATTAGATTAGATTAGATAGAATTAAATCAATCTCCCTCACTGAAATTAAGTTTCCAGGAGCAGTTTAGTAACAAATATATAAATGAATATAAATACAAATAAAAATATGTCTACAGGCTGGCTGGTGAGGGTGGGAAGGGTCTTGTATTTTTATTGTATCTTGTGTATTCAATAATTGCTTTTATTTATATTTATATATATATATTTTTTTGTTTATATCTTTCTTCATATACAGTATATATATCTGTGTGTGTGTATATATATATATATATATATACATATACATATATATATATATGTATATATATATATATATATATATATATATATAATTATTTATTTATTTTTTTTTAATTTAATTTTTTTAATTTATTTTTTAATCTATTTTTCAAACTGCTTTTGAATCCTTATTTCCTTGAGGGAGTTTCCCAAAGGGATTAATAAAGTTCTACCTAACCTAATCTAATGTTCTACTTGTAACTTTGTTGTATTATTATTATATTTTTTAATTTCTTTTCTAAAACACAAAGCCTGCGAGCGCCTCTGACCTGAACAAAGGTCAGCGTGGCCTTCTGCAGCAGACACTCGGCGTAGCAGATCTCTGCGTGCATCTCCTCTGTGAACACAGAAGCAGAGAAACAGCGACTCAGGCTGATGCTCCTCAGCTGTCAATCAAACCCAGGGGGCGGGGCATATGTTACCTTCCTGCAGGTTGGACTGTTTGCTGATCAGACTGGACAGAGACCCGACCACGGAGTTCCTCTTCCTGAACCTGGAAACAAATACAGATGAAACTTCCAGTGAAATCATGTGAGATACTCTGTAAATACCTGAGTTCAGAGTTACACCTGAGTGATGTCACAGTCTCACCTCTGGCAGGTCTGTAACGCCTCTTTGATGGTTGCCATGGCGGTCTGAATGTCTCTGTGCTCGAAGGTCATGGCCGCCTGCATCACCAGGATGCTGCTGTAGCCCAGAGCGTGGTACATGCTGTCCCTCCACCTGCACACAGAGCACTCTCTCAGCAAGACCAGGACCAGGACCACCCAGGACCAGGACCAGCAGGAAAAACAGGGTTTGTGACAAAAGCAAAAGGGCCACTTTATTAGGTACACTGTACAACATGCATAATGAGCAGTTGTACCTAATTAAGTGGCCAGAGAGTTTAGAAACAGTATCTGACACTCGCACAGGAACAGGGAGGATCATAGCTGAGTCAGTAAGACCTGGACCAGGACTAGGACCTTCAAACGATCCAGATCAGGCAGAGACAGGTAAACTAGAGCCTGGTTATAAACACGAGCAGCAGGAGTGTTTCCATAATAAACAATGGGCTGGTTGCCATGGTTACCATGGTTTCAGGAGGTCCAGAGCTTCAGAGAACTTGTTGTTGAGGACCAGGTTCAGGGCACACTGGGTCTCCTGGATGGCCGTCTGCAGGTCCATCTGACAGGCCCTGCACTCACAAACACCAGAGACCAGTTAGAGACAGGAAGTGAAACCAGAGATAGAGACAGGAAGTGAGTGAAAGCAGAGACAGAGACAAACTATTTTCATCATAGTTTTCAACAGCAACATTTTTCCCCTGATGAAAACTAGACAGTAGCTAATAATAAATAATTAACTCATAAAAACAAAAACTCAAACTAAATTAACTGACATTTTCATCAACAAATAAAAACTAGACTAAAATGTTTGACTGAGACTTAATCCAATCAGACCTAATTTGGTCATGTAGAAAGTAGAGACAAGTTAGGAATATATCCAATCACAGCTACTTTGGTTGTGTGGAAAGGTTGGATGAGTTAAGAGGGACATCCAATCACAGCTGCCTTAGCTTGGTGGTGGTGGGATAAGTTGTGGAGCGATCCAATCAGAGCTCCTCTCTTTATGAATTGATATATTCATGTAGAGCAGGTTCACTGTTTGTTGTCAGTTCTGGTATTGTAACTGAGATGCTCTGCCAGGTAGCCTAAATAAAGGTGACTGCATTTCACACAAAAGTTCAATTTGTTTCTGTTCATTTATACATTCAGACTTTACTAGCATTCAATAAAGGGTTATTAGATGATTGATTTTATCCAATTAATTTCATCCACTAAAACTAGACTGGTAAAAGAAGAAGATATTTTAGGCAGAAGACTAAAACTAAGATTAAATTATGAAGTGCTGTCTGAATGAACACACAGACAGGAAGCTGCGAGTTTCTCTTCACTTCAACACTCAGAGTGTGACTTTGAACTCACGCTGGTATCCTGTCGAAGGCATCCTCGAAACAGTCCTGAAACACAGAAACACAGAATAACTACATGATCAGACTGAATATAGACCGGGGGTGGGCAACTAGGGGCCGTATGGGGCCCTCCTCTCTCCCAGTGTGGCCCACCTGCCAAAGGACTGCATGTAAATGAAGAAAACCTGCCAGAACATTAAAAGACATGAAAATAAAGATATATCCAGGAAAATGGAGCTGTCACTGCCTGTGCGCATCACTGAATGAATCTGTTAAAATAAAAACATTAGTCAAACAAACTTCAGTGACCAGCTCGAACCCTGACTGTCTATCCAACAGTTTGGCACTGAGGGCAAAGCAAAGAGGCCGTGATGCTCACCAAAGCTTTTCAGCACAAAGGCTTGATATCCAACAGGAGCCTCCCTGAACATCAATGCATGAAAACTCTGGGACAGGATAAGTTCTTCATTACAGGCCTGGCTGCTCAATCAATAATCAATCAATCGATAATCAATCAATCAATCAAAAAGTTTCACTTTCTTGCTTCGTGTTAATCTGAGGGTTTCAATGGAAACTCCGGTCTCCTCCCACTGATGAAAACAAGCTCGTTAGGTTGATTAGAGACTCTTAATTACCAGTTAAATTAATGGACTACAGGATGGATGGACGTATAAATGGACATTAAGAAAGGTTTTATAGATAGATGGATGGACGTTGGATGGTTTATAATTGGAGATGAATGGTTGGATATTTGAATGGACGGATGGACAGATGGATGCATAGAAGTGTGGAATGGATGGACGGATGGTTGGTTGAATGTATGGTTTGAAGAATGGATGGATGGATGTAAACAGTGATCACTAATGGGATAAAAAAAATAGGAGGATGGAGGAATTGTACAATGGATGATGGATGATGGATGATAAAAGGATAGATGAATGGATGAACTCATGGATGGATGAACAGATGTGTGGCTGGATGGACTGAAAATGGACGGATGGATGGACTGAGGTGTTGAATGGATGGATGAATGTACAGCATGATCAATAATTAAAGGATGGATGAAAAAAAATTAAGACGATGGAGGAATTGTATAATGGATGGATGGATGACTAGACAGATGGACATATGGCCTGAAGAATGATTAGACTGATGGATGGACTGATCAATAAATGGATGGATGAACAGTTGGATGACTTGATAAATGGATGCATAGGTGGGTAAACAAATGAAAGGATGGATGAAGATTCAGGATGGATGGATTAATGGTCTGATGACTTATGGATAGACATATGGTTGGTTGGATGATGGTCTGATGGACAGACTGATTAATAATTGGTTGGATGGTTGGATGGTTGGATGGATGGATGGATGGATGGATGGACAGGGCCTTCATACACACCACACACGGTACAGTTAAGCACTGATTAAAAGCTTGACGGATGAAGATCCTTGAAGGATTTGAAAGGCTGCCGTTCACAATGAATTTAGGTGTTGCAATGCATCATGGGACATGCTGTTCCTTGGCTCACGTGGTTAATAATGTGCTCGGTCTTCTTTCTTTGCTTTTTTTTCTTCATTTTTGTTGCATTTCTTTGGCACCAAATCAAAGGTGTTGAGAACTGAGGGTGAAATGAATCAGTGTGTGGATTTTCAGGAACATGGACGGAGGACCTGAGTGGAGACGTTTGACATATTTCACTGAGCTCACAGAGGAACATCCCTTCATCCCCTGCTCAGCGCTGGATGTTTGCTGGATTCGTCATGGTCTTATATGCAGTAAATGTTCCTGGAAATATGTAAGTGCAGCTCCGGACCGTCTGACCTGAGCTGTGGAGGCTCTGATTGGTGGATCTGGGGTTATATTTGATTTGAAGCCTTCAGCCTGCTCGGGCCTCACTCATCCGTCTATTTCTGCTCCGACATGTGAAGGCAGCAGCGGCCGCCTCTCTCTCTCTGCCTGGCTGTCTCAGTAGCAGCTAATAATAGCATCGGCTGGCTCCTTACATAAGAGCGTGCAGCTGCAGCCATGGTCACGCTCAGAGCTCTGCGGGGGAAAGTCTGCCTGCAGGCGGGACGATGGCCCGGCTGTGGGTGCACACTCTGGCTCTGTGACCCACTTCAGCCGATCACGCTCTGCCAACACGCTGCACAGGAGCACAATACCCACGTCTCATGTTTCTTTAAGGGCCCTGTGGGTAATTTCACCCTGACTTTTGTCTGCAAGGCCAAGTGTTCCAAATAAAGCACCAAAGTATATGGTTGCTGCCCCAGAAAATGAAACAGGGCAGCCTCTACTGGTCTGGTGCCCATCAGGAGGCACCACGGTCGGTCTCAGAGCAGGGTGTCCTGGTCCAACTTCGCTTCAGCTGAGGAAATAAAACATCACTCAAGGGGCACCACGAGCCTCTGTAGTCCTCAAAGCTGGCTGTAGGGTTTAAATTCAACCTGTGGCTCCTTTCCTGCATGTTAATCCCAACTCTCTCTCCCCAGGCCACACATGGTCCCCCGCCCTGTCTGAATGGAGGCCAAGGTTGTACTGGCATCCTGATTTAAGCTTAAGCCTGGATGGTTGGATGGATGGTTGGATGGTTGGATGTTTCTTTCCCGTTTCCATCGTTTTGTGACTTGAGCATGAACAAGAGCAGAGGGGGAGGAGCTGCCTGAGAGTCACCGCTCAGGGTTTAATCTTCACAGAAGTTTGCAGGGTCAGAGGTCAGCCTGATCGTATTTGCAGAAGATAAGCAGGTGTTTGAGGAGGAGGTGAAGATGGAGAACAGTTGGAGCTCTCTCTCCTCCTCCTCCACACCTTCATCTCTCTCCCTGTTGGAGCAGATGCTGTGGCGGCTCTGCAGTCTCACATCGACCTCCTGCTGAGAGACGTCAGATGAAGGCGGATAAACCAGACGGTCCAGCTCAGCCACACAAACACACACGGCAGCTGAAACAGGAGTCAGCATCCTCCACCCAGAGAGGAGATCCAGGAGGAAGTGCTGCAGGTCCACTGCCCGATGGCGAGAAGATTCTGGAAGGTCCCCAACAGATAGACCATGACAGAGGGGGGCCATGTGACTGGTCTGGATCCAGTTTCTTTGACCCTTTCATGC
The DNA here is from genome assembly GCA_037902135.1 of Cetoscarus ocellatus. Taxonomy (NCBI): domain Eukaryota; kingdom Metazoa; phylum Chordata; class Actinopteri; order Labriformes; family Labridae; genus Cetoscarus; species Cetoscarus ocellatus. The sequence goes on from JBAMNC010001932.1 coordinate 472,296, forward strand.
ATGAATTATCAAATCACAGGAAAATACTGTTTTTAAAATGTTTGGTTGACTTACAAACAAGCTAAAAATCATGTTCCTTTTTAAATGTTATATTTTGAGGGAGTTATGGTTTAATATATCCCTCAGTGCAGAACGTCCACTGGAGTCCTCAGATTAATTTTTGGTCACAGAAAAAAAATCTGCACAAAACTGTTCCTAATCTATTATTAAATTAGAGGATATATATTTATAACCTGTCTGATTCTTTGAGAACTGAAGGATTTAGCCCTTATTCCTGGAGGGCCTGGTGTTATTCGCCCTTCGTCTGCCATCTGGATTTATAATGCAATATCTCCATCTGACAAAAACAAGCCAAGATAATATTTTTCTCTGAAACCTGAGACAGTGGTTTGGGAGCTTACCACCTGGTGTCTCAAATGTCTCTACTGCAGTGGACACCATGCATGAAAGGGTTAAAGGTGCTGGTGCTGGCAGTGATAAACCTGCCTGTGAACTCCTAAAGCTGACCTTGAAGTCACCTTCTTCCACTCTGTTAGGAGCCCAGAACAAAAAGCTTCATCCTCTGTTTGGCTGCAGAGTCCTCGGGCTGACTTCAGGCTCCAGAGGCATGATTATTGGGTTAGGGAAAGAAACCAAAGCAGCAGATCCGTCTGATCCTCCATTGCTGAATCCCTTCTCTTCTAGTCTGCGGTCCACAAAGTCAGGCTCGACTGAGGAACCAAAGCAGACCAGGGTCTACGAACCAAACCGGACCTCTTGGTCAACACTCAGGTCAAACTCTGTGGACCAGGGTTAGTTTAGTTGACTAACTATTTTGGTCATAGTTTTCATCAACAACCTTTTTTCCCCTGATGAAAACGAGACAGTAACTCATAAAAACAAAAACTCAAACTAAATTAACTGACATTTTCATCAACAAATAAAAACTAGACTAAAATGTTTGACAGAGACTTAATCCAATCAGACCTAATTTGGTCATGTAGAAAGTAGAGACAAGTTAGGAATATATCCAATCACAGCTGCCTTAGCTTGGTGGTGGTGGGATAAGTTGTGGAGCGATCCAATCAGAGCTCCTCTCTTTATGAATTGATATATTCATGTAGAGCAGGTTCACTGTTTGTTGTCAGTTCTGGTATTGTAACTGAGATGCTCTGCCAGGTAGCCTAAATAAAGGTGACTGCATTTCACACAAAAGTTCAATTTGTTTCTGTTCATTTATACATTCAGACTTTACTAGCATTCAATAAAGGGTTATTAGATGATTGATTTTATCCAAGTGTAAAACATGACACTCAGAAATTCAAGGAAACATAAAAAATGCCTTACCCTTTACACTTCATATTTTAGTCCACTAAATTTACAGCAGATTTCATCGACTAAAACTAGACTAAAATCAAACAGTTTAGAGACTAAATGATGACTGAAACTAACAGATATTTTAGGCAGAAGACTGAACTCAAACTAAATTAAACAGTGCTGTCAACATGAACACTGCTTCCCTCTGGACTGATCACCATTCAGTTCAAGTATCAAACAAGTGAAATCTGGATGACGTTTCAGTGCAGATTCCCAGAATCTCCTGCAGAGCTCTGTGCAGAGTGTTTCAGGCGAATGAAGAGTGAAGGTGTTCAGTGTGGTCGGAGAAGCTGGAATCCAAAGAGCTGGACGTCAGACAAAGGAGCATTCTGAAGTATTTATCACATGGAGCGATGTCTTACCTTGGGCTCAGAGTGCAGCGTGAATAGTGTGAATGCAGACTGTTGTGCAAGTGCCTGAGTCTGCAGAATGGGATTATTAAGAGCACACAAAGAGGACCTCTGTGAGAGCAGATGCCATCACCTCCTGTTTCCTCCACCGGCTCAGAGGTCAACAGCTCGAGCTTCAGACTGACTGAGACCAGGAGGTGTTTTAACGTCCACCAAAAGCCTCTGCAGCTGTTTTATTCTTCTGTTATTGAGTCCATTTGAACCTCTGCTATGATCTGTTGGTCAAACTCTAAATGATCCCGACTCTGTGTTTAAAGCCAGAGCCTCTCAGAGGGCAAAGGTCATTCTGGCAAACCCTCTCCATGCAAGGCCAAACCAAACAGATACCTCAAATCCTTTGTCCCGACGGCCTGTGGTTTTTACATCAGCTGTGGGTGAGCTTGATGCTCTGCTGAAACGGCTGACTCGGTGTATTCACCTGTGTTGTGTCTGCAGCATCTGTTTCTCTGCTCTCACTGTGATGAGAGTGTGTTTTAACTTCTGCTGCAAACCACTTTGCCCTGAGGGGACATTAGAGGGGCACTGCTGGCTGTCCTGATGTCTGAGGAGACGTCCTGATGTCCGTGTCTTGGTGAACAGGCTGAACCCTGACCCTCAGCAGGCTCAGAGAAAGTCCTCCCAGGTTTACCCTCCTGTCTAAAAGCTGTAGATGTGCACCTGATGCTCACCTGTAAGGACTTAATGTTGAGGCCCCCTGGAGCTCGAGGTCTCCCTTTGGCTGATGCTGAAGGGCGGTTCTGAGAGCACGTGTCCAGCGTGTCCGGTGTTTCAGACGGTCTGTTTGGTGAGAGCACTCAGCAGCTCGTCACTAATTGATTAGAAACCTCAGCCGTCACCAGAGACTCGGCTGTGAGTGTAACATCAGACGGACTCGGAGCTGTTCCTCCTGTTTCCTCCTGCTGGAGGCTGAAAAACACCTCAGCAGTGTTCATGTTGACAACACTGTAGCCTTAGTTTGTGTCATAATGTAGTCTCTAAACTGTTTTACTTTTAGTCTAGTTTTAGTCGATGAAATCTGCTGTAAATTTAGTGGACTAAAATATGAAGTGTAAAGGGTAAGGCATTTTTATGTTCCCTTGAATTTCTGAAGTCATGTTTTACACTTGGATAAAATCAATCATCTAATAACCCTTTATTGAATGCTAGTAAAGTCTGAATGTATAAATGAACAGAAACAAATTGAACTTTTGTGTGAAATGCAGTCACCTTTATTTAGGCTACCTGGCAGAGCATCTCAGTTACAATACCAGAACTGACAACAAACAGTGAACCTGCTCTACATGAATATATCAATTCATAAAGAGAGGAGCTCTGATTGGATCGCTCCACAACTTATCCCACCACCACCAAGCTAAGACAGCTGTGATTGGATGTCCCTCTTAACTCATCCAACCTTTCCACACAACCAAAGTAGCTGTGATTGGATATATTCCTAACTTGTCTCTACTTTCTACATGACCAAATTAGGTCTGATTGGATTAAGTCTCTGTCAAACATTTTAGTCTAGTTTTTATTTGTTGATGAAAATGTCAGTTAATTTAGTTTGAGTTTTTGTCCATGTGCACTTGTTTTTATTAGTTAAAGTCTAGTTAACTGTCTAGTTTTCATCAGGGGAAAAAAGGTTGTTGATGAAAACTATGATGAAAATAATTTCAGTGGTGTTACGCTTCAAAAGACGACCGTGTCAGAGAGAGACTGTGAGCTGATTTTATTCCCACACCGAGCCAAAGGAGCACTTGTTAGGACGCTGCTGTCAGAGTGAAAGTCCTCTGTTAGCTTCTCTGCAGCAGGTTTTCTCTGTCAGAGTCCTGAGTCCAGCTCAGCCTGATCCAGAACCTTCCACAGCTGTCAGCTTTTCCGTGGCAGAGGTCTGGAGCAGGACGCTCCTGCAGCAGAGACAGAAACCTCCAAACATGGCTCCTGTATGAGCCCTGGACTTAATCCCGGGTTAGCAGCCGGTGTTTGTGTGAGAGCGTGAGGATGTGGACCAGGATCAGGGTCGGCTCTCTGGACTGGACTCATATTCTGATCATACCTGAGAGGACCAAAGCTCCACACAGCTCTAAAGAACATTTCTGTTTGTGGTGTCCAACTCTGCAACAGCCTTGAGGTCACTTTAAAAGTTATTAGATTGGTATTATTAGATTCAGACAAGTCATTTAACATAACCGTGCTTCATACCAAAACAATTTGCCAGTATATAAGTCATCTAAGTATGTATATTAACACTGATTATTATTAACATATGCAAATAATTATATTTAATATCATATAATGCAGTTTATAACAGATATACTGCAGAGAGGCTTATTGGATGTATAAAGCAGTTATGAGATAGATGATTATGAATATTGTCGTGGACATTTTAATAAGTGTTCATGTATGTACTGTATACATACTATCCAAATATATAAATATATATAGATTTGTATTTTCTGAAGCTCTTACTTATTAGCAGGATGTTTTGTTTGTTCTGATGGAGGTTTATATGAAGAACGGGTTTCTTTTATGGAGATTTTCTGTAGTTTGTAAAATGAGGCTAATGCCCCTGTATGTATATTATTTCTGTTATTACATGGATACTTACAGCTGACATTGAAATATAATTTGAATTCAGCATTGATCTGAACTGTAAGGAAGGGGCAGGACTCTTAGCTTCAACCTGGTTTCTGTGCGGACATGATTTGATCTGAACTTGACTTTCTGTCCAACATGAATATAAAGAAATAAAATCATTAGATAAATATGAATGCACTCACAGGTGTAAATGTGTTTGATGGACATGAACAGTCGTTTGGTGTGTGTTTTTTTGAGTTTGAGATAAAGACAGACAGAGAGGACCTAAAGGAGGACACCCTCGGCTGTGCAGGTCAGAGGCAGAGCAGTTTAACGGGCTGTGTCAGACGTCCGTCCATCACTGCTGTGCTGCTGAGCAGAGACGTGTCCTGACAGCTGTCCTCGTGTCCTGGTCCCTCATAAAGTCGTCTCACATTCCTCACAGCTCCAAGTCAGCTGACAGAGTAATGTGATGAGTGAGCTCACGAGGACATGAGCTGCTGAGGTGTGACGCAGTCCAGGACCAGGACATCCAGGACCAGGACATCCAGGACCAGGACATCCAGGAGGATCTGGGACACCTGGACGGACTCACACCTTCAGAGGCAGCATCCGACCATCAGGGCCCAACGGAGTCTAACGGGACAGTCCAGGACCCCTGATCCCTGAAGTTTAGATAAGTCAAAATCACTTTGACCCCCCCATGGAGTCCATTTTCAGCAGGAGCAACTTCAAGTCCACGTCAATCTACACCGAGCAGGTCGACCGGAGCAGAAGACCAGAGTGTTCAGGTCATTTCAAAACACACCTCCTCACTGCTAAAACTCAGAGTGAGGCATGTCAGAAATGTCCAAAACACTTCTTCTAACCCACATTCACTTAACCAGGCCAGATAAATGTCTTACTTTAAGGAATGAAAGGCAAAAATAAGGCACTGAACTGACTGTAATGAAGAGAAAATATCTGCCAATGAAACAAAGACAGTTTGACTCAGTGAGGGTCTAAAATTAAAGTTTAATATCTGCACAAGTTAAATTTGTCTGGTCTTATTGGCAGATTATTTTACTCATTATTACAAGAAACTCTGGCCTTATTTTTAGTTTTTATATCTTCAAGATCAAAACAAGATCTAAATCCAGACATGTAAGGACGTTGCGGAGGTGGTGACTGCATTTCACACAAAAGTTCAATTTGTTTCTGTTCATTTATACATTCAGACTTGACTAGGATTCAATAAAGGGTTATTAGATGTTTGATTTTATCCAAGTGTAAAACATGACTTCAGAAATTCAAGGAAACATAAAAATGCCTTACCCTTTACACTTCAGATTTTAGTCGACTACATTTACAGTAGATTTCATCGACTAAAACTAGACTAAAATTAAAACCATTTCGAGATTAAATTATGATGAAAACTAAAAGACATTTTAGGCAGAAGGCTGAAACTAAAACTAAAGAACTGTGCTGTCAACATTAGCACTGGTTGAAGGAAAAACTCTGACTCATGAAGTGAACCCGAGTGAGCCGTGGAGCTCCTGGAGCACCCAAACAGGTCCACATCAGCCTGAAGGGCTAAACTCCTGCCCCGCCCTGATCCAGACCTGCAGAGATGACTCCTTTGTATCAGACCTGGTCACGCCCTCTTCAAACATCATGTACAAGGGTGAACGCCGTCATCACCGCGTTAATGAGTAACCTCTGCTGCTCCTACGAGGGCCATTCAGGGCCGTCCTCTTCATCAGCGAGGCCCGAATCTCACAGCCTCATCAGTCAGAGCATGTCGGACATCCTCTCCTCTCCACTCCTGTGTGTGTGTGGGGGGTGGGGGGTTGATGGGGCGATCAGCTGGATCTGAGCTGGAGCAGAGACCGCGGTCCCTCAGACTGAACCACTGGCACTTCCTGATTTATGAGGCTGCACTCGGCCTGCCTCCATCACACCTGAGTGACTGTGTTCAGGTGTGAAGTTCTGGAAGCTTCAGTCAATCTGCTCTGTGTCCCCAGAGCTGGTCTTGTCTGGGTAAAGGAGTCTCAGACCTGGTCCTGCAGACTGAAGCTGCTGCAGGACAAACTGAGTCTTGGAGAGCTGCTCTCCTTAAGTCTTTGTGAGCACAGGTTAAAGTTAGAGGAGGACGTTTCAGGCTGTAGACGCTCTGGCTGATGATTTTCTGCTCTGTGACTCAGACCTGTAGTGCTGAGGACAGACTGTGGATCCAAAAGCACCAAAAGTCCATAAAACCCTCCGTCCTTCACCACAGACGGGCCGGTCGTCCAAAGTGCTGATTTTCATCCTGCTGTTTAAAGTCCAGAGTTTGTTGTTCCTCAGAAGCTTCAGCTAAAGCTCCGTGTTTCTCTGATATTTAGTTTGTGAATCAAAGCACTCAGAGAGATGATCGGTGTATCTCCAACAAACAAAATGATAACAGGCTCGATCTGGTGATTTTGATCGATATCGGGACGTCCCTGATCTCCACCTGTGGTGCCCCCTGCCTCCCTGTGTGAACTGAGAGGTCATCTGCTCTTTAACAGCTTTTCTCCCTCGGTCTGTCAGGAGCCCCCCTCTGAGCTGTGACAGTGCCTCTGTGGTGACACCACAGTTTGAGGAGCTTTAACTCCACCTTCTCAGATGGAGCTCGGGACAGGGGACTATTATGCAGCACAAATAAGACTCCAGGTGGGAAACAGGGGGCCCACCTGTGGCCCTCGGGGCGGCCACCAGTCGATTTTTTAATTTCCAAAGTTGCAACAGCTGGGATAATGAAATATGCTTATCCTAAGAGCGACAGACAGCCACTCACACTCATGCACAAAGTCAACGTGAAGTCACCAGTCAACCTCATGAGCATGTTCTTCTGTGGGAGGAAGCCACACATGCACAGGGAGAACATGCAAACTCCACACAGACAGGCCCTGAGCGACATGGGGATCAAACCAGCAACCAAGCAAACAGAGCTGTAACTGCTGAGACTGTGTGAAGTTACTTTAGTGCACTCTTAGAGTTCAGACAGAAATGTTAAATCTATTTCAAATCATGAAACACTCTGACGTGAGTGGAAAGAAAGAACGAAGTATTGAAGTATCTGTTTCTTTACTCAGACTGATGAGTGACTGCAGCTGTTGTTCAGTCCATAAAAGACAAAGAGTTTTGGCTCCGTGTGACAAAACTCAGATTCTCTCAGACTGACAGCATAAATCTGCAGCAGCGGTGTGAAGCTGTCACGGAGGGATGGACCAACATCTCTGAGGGACGACCGTTGAATCTGTGACACCGAGAATGACGGCGCTCTGACAGTGAGGGAGGTCCAGGGACTACAGAGGTGTACCTAATAAAGTGGACGGGTTGTGTATAAGGTCTGTGTCAAAGGTCATTAAATCAGCTCTTTCTGACATGGACAGCATCTCAGGACTCTGTCGGGTGTGTCCTGTCCCCTCAGGTGTCCTGTCCCTCTCTTACTGAGTTCATATCACAACCGTGATGTATTTATATGTTATATATTCATATATTTATATATTTATACATTCATATATTTATGTATTTATTTATTTATATATGATATATTAATTTATTTATATATTCATACATTCATATATTTATGTATTTATATATTTATATGTTTATATATTCATATATTTATACATTTATATATTTATATGTTAATATATTCATACATCTATATATTTATATATTTATACATTTATATATTTATATGTTTATATATTCGTATATTCATATATTTATACATTTATATATTTATATGTTAATATATTCATACATCTATATATTTATATATTTATACATTTATATATTTATATGTTAATATATTCATACATCTATATATTTATATATTTATATATTTATATATTTATACATTTATACATCTATATATTTATATATTAATATATTTATATCATACATGTATTTATTTGTGAATCCGTCTCATGGCTGCAGGCACACATGAGAGGACTTGTTTTTTAAGGACTTGGTCTGGGGACTGAAGGGGGGCCGGTCCTTGTCCCGACTGGACCCTGTTTGGAAGTTGGTTTGGTAGCTGAAGAGGTGCCAGCTGACTTCCTGGGCACTGTTGAAGTGCCCTTGAGCAAGGCACTGAGCTGAAAGTGCTGAGAAGCACTTCTTCAGGAGCAGCAAGCATCACTCTGACATCTCTGCATTAACGCACGCTCGTAGGACCTGTTTGCACGTGCACGTGTGTGTCAGCCTGTGCGTGTGTCGGGGTGTGTGTGTGTGTGTGTGTGTGTGTGTGTGGCATGTTTCAGTAAAGAATGTAAAGAGTGGAATTTCCCCATGAGGGACTAATAAAGGACGTCTGTCTGTCTTTTTCCAGGGTTTGAGTGTCTGTTTCATTTTTTCTTGTTTGGTTTTGATCAGAAATGATTTATATCAGTCTAGAGGGTTTTTTTGATCATATTTTTTGACATTACACATTGACATGTTCCGGTTCCTGGGGGTCTGGGTCCAGTGCTGAACCCTCTCTCTGTACCTACAGGCTCAGTGGAGTCCATAATTCTGTCCTGTCCTCATGAGCACCATCAGAGGTCTACTGTCCATCATATAAACATGAATGAGCTGCTGTGATGAACCCAGAGGTCATAAACGGGACGAGTCCCTCACACGGATGATGACCCAGGTCTGAGTGATTAAATATGATTAAAAATGAAGATTATCTCCGTCAGGGGACTGAGGAGCCCTCACCTCGTCCTCTCCGCTCGCTCCGTTGCCGACGTGGGCCATGTCTGAGCCGGCTGCCTGTCCTCCCTCACGTCCGCTGGTCCTATCAGGACATCCGCGTCTCCATGTCCTGGAGCAGCTGCGGTCACAGATGTTCTGGTGCTGGTCTCCGTCCCGGTCCGTCCCGGGTCCGCGGTGCTGGTCCCCGGTCGTCCTGGTCTCGGTCTCTCGGAGGGTTTTAGGATCCGGTCCTCCTCTCCTTCCGTTAACTGAAAAATAAAAAACGTCATAAACACACCTACCGGGCTTCCTGTCCCCGCCCACCGGAGAGAGAGGAGGGGATGGACCAATCAGAGCGCGGCTTCACCTGCAGCGTTCACGCCAGGAGGCAGGGGCCGTTACTTCAGTCATTTAATACTGAATAAATTCATGTTAATATTGAATAAATTCATCATGTCAAACGATTTAGACTGTTGAAGCTGCAGACTGACCCCAGATCTAAGGCTTATTATCATTATTATGACACATGTGATAATAGACGTGATAAATATAATTCACAATATAATAACTATTACAATATTCTTATAAATATTATCACTGTTATAATAAGTATAATAAAAATAGCCTACCTGATTCTCAGTGATCTCTGGATAAAGAACCTGCAGGTGTTCAGACTGATGCACTTCTGATGCTGTAAATCTTAAATCATTTTAATTGTATTAATTACTAAATATCGTCTCTTACTGCTTTTCATGATTTTAATCTTTTTGTCTAAAATAACTGAACTGTGCTGCTGCTCATCTTGCCCAGGACACTCAGCAGAAAGAGATTTTTAATGTCTGAGCTCTGTTTTCCTCATTTATGAAGACTAAATCAATCAATTTTTTTTCATGCTTTTTATATATATATATATATATATATAAAATAATAATAATATATACATATCCACGCACATGTATACACATGCATATATCCATTAACACATTTACAATCAACTGCCTCAATAGAGCGAGATAACTGTATAAAGTCTGTGTATATATTATAACACCTTCTACAACAAATATTCAAGAAATACAGATGTGCACTCATACCAACTATACCTTACCAGCAAGCAATAGTAGTATAAACAAACACGGTCAGTCTTGCTAGTAGTGTTATAACAGCTAGTACAAAAAAAAAATCATCAATAAACAGACAATGATGAATAAAAAAAAAAAAGGATTTTCTATTCCTTGTTGCAACTCTGGAAGCCTGCCCTAGCTGAAACAGTCATGAGGAGAGGAGAGCTAGATCGTGTAATTTGAAGAGGCTTTAACAGCCAAAAATCTCATTATATCGTTAAGTTATTCAGAAACTGTAAAAAGGTGTCCATGCACCATGGTTTTTGTGTGAATATATGAAACTTCTAACTTGCAGACATTTAAAAAAATGTTTTCTTGGGAGGTTAAATTTTTGGACTTGTTGCTGAAATGACATCAGTGTACCTTTGAATAAGTCTCCTACTCTTTGTTTGAAGCCCATATCTGTTTCCCTGGGTTAACATCTGCATTGCTCCAAAAAGGAGTAAAATAGGAAACAGAAATGTTTTGATCCATCAGGGCATGGGCCTCATACCAAACTGTGACTGCATTTCTGAGAAAAGAGTTAAGTGTGTTTTTCATAAGTTTCTTTTCTTGCAATGAGTAAAGATATAAACGTATAGAAAGATTTATTCCATGTTTCTTGATTTCAACCCAGGCTGGAGCCTTATCTGGGAAAAAACAAAACATAGCTGCCCAATAATATAGCTCCACGTTAGGCAGCTTAAGCCCTCCCCTTTCATCAGGTAAATAAAGTAAATGAAGACGAAGTCTAGGACGCTTATTCTTCCAAATGAAATTAGAAATGTTTTCCCAAGTGCAGTGAAATTAATCAATTTATTTAATACAATCCTGCATACTAATGGTTATTGGAGTATATTTATTTTTACAGGGTATTATGTGTATTACTGTCATCCTGTGGCTTTTTAAAATGTGAATGTATTTGTGTGAATGAAAAAGACCTGGAGGTCTAATATTTATTAAAAAAACATAAATATTGCAATATTTGATCGAACAATAGTTTCAACAGCTTTAACTCCATGTTTGGTTGATTAAATGTTTAAAATGTGAAAATTGGTCCTGTTTGTTTTTATAAAGCTGTATTTTTATATTTGGTTAAATTAAGTATAATAAATTGTTCAATGTCTAACAGTTGGGTTTGGGGAACCTCGATCACAGAAACTGAAGCTTCAGTTTTAAACTTTGTTTTCAGAGAAAGAACGGAGTATGGAGACTAAAAAACACTTTAAAACAATCTTTTTATACAAAGAAATCTGCAAATCAAAATTACATATTTACATTACAGTGAGCACAGGAACAAATGCACACTAAAAAAGCATCTCACTGTGACACAACAGCACAGGAACCGACCTGTACAGAAATCAGGAGGAAAGAACAAGCAGGTCTGAACCATTAATGCTGTATCCTTTAAAGCTGCTGCGATGAAGTGTTCATCCTAAAAAAATTAAAAATCACATGACATTACTCAAACAGCATCAACAACTAAAACTTAGTTTAGTGTAAAAGAATCTTCCAGCACCTGCTCTACAACGATAATGCTCTTAAAGGGACAGTACACTGAATTACACACACAGTAGTGTAGGTGAGAACAGCTAATGCTAAAGGAAATAAAACAATTAAAAACTGTTCAAATAACACAAGTGAGGTCACCTGTACAGTCAGGTGAGGGGTTAAAGGTCATGTTGTTGTTAATGCTTTTGTGATTAAAGGTGAAGCAGTCTTTAACGGTCACAGTCTTTAATGCTGCTCTGCTTCAAATCTTAATGAGTCAAATTAATCTGTACAGGTGAGACAGGTGTGGACCACCCTACTGTCCACCTGTGGGGGGTTGCTGAGAATGCACCCCTCAGATTCGAGTTGGTTCATTCCAAACTGCCTCAGGAACATTCAGACTTAAGGATGGGTCCACTGGAGCTGTTGGGGGGTAAAACAAGAAAAAAGACATCTCAATATCAGGCTGTTTGATCTCATAAAGTGGCATCACTGAAATGGGACTGCATATAGGCTAAAGTACTATCACTGAAATGGGACTGCATATAGGCTAAAGTACGATCACTGAAATGGGACTGCATATAGGCTAAAGTACTATCACTGAAATGGGACTGCATATAGGCTAAAGTACTATCACTGAAATGGGACTGCATATAGGCTAAAGTACGATCACTGAAATGGGACTGCATATAGGCTAAAGTACGATCACTGAAATGGGACTGCATATAGGCTCAAGTACTATCACTGAAATGGGACTGCATATAGGCTAAAGTACTATCACTGAAATGGGACTGCATATAGGCTAAAGTACTATCACTGAAATGGGACTGCATATAGGCTAAAGTACTATCACTGAAATGGGACTGCATATAGGCTAAAGTACGATCACTGAAATGGGACTGCATATAGGCTAAAGTACTATCACTGAAATGGGACTGCGTATAGGCTAAAGTACTATCACTGAAATGGGACTGCATATAGGCTAAAGTACTATCACTGAAATGGGACTGCATATAGGCTAAAGTACGATCACTAAAATGGGACTGCATACTGGCTAAAGTGGTATTTATACATATAATATATACATATAATGCTTGTGACCTTGATATAATGATCAGGGTTTTGTTTCTTGTAATAATTGATCGTTCCTTTCTTATCAGTAAAGCTGAAGTGTAAGATTGAGCCAGAGCTGCCGGCACAGAGGGGGGATCCCTACAAATAACACCCTGTCAGCCTGTGATAACTACCCTCTTCTTTCTGCTCCTCCTCTCCCTCTTCTCCTCCTCCGTCACTCCTCCTCTTCTCCTCCACCTGGTCCATGCGTCTCTTCACCTCCAGCAGGAGCACCTCCCTCGTCACCCGCTCTTTGCAGATGTCGGCCTGCTCCGCCTCCTCCGTCTTCTCTGGCTCCTCCCCCTCTGCAGTCTCCGCCCCCTTGGACGGCTCCACCTCGTCCCCCTTCATCCTCTGGGCCCGCTGCGCCTCCTCCCTCTCCTTCTCCTCCAGCAGGGAGCGCAGGAAGGAGGCGCTGACCACCTCCTCGCCCTCGCCCAGCAGGTAGGCGTTCTTGAAGCGGTTGTAGAGCATGGAGGCTTTGTCCATGATGGCCTGGTTGGCTCTGTAGAACCGCAGCTTCACATGGAGAGGAAACAGAGTTAAGATAGCTCTGAAGCCCCTTCAAAATAAAAGCTGAACCTGCTCTCACCTTTCTGAGAGTGGAGATGAGCTCACTGTGTCTCTTCACGTGTTTGGACGTCACATAGACCATGCTGAGCTGATCCAGCGCCGTCAGACATTTACTGGTGTCCTGAAAACATCAAGAAATCACAGCATTTCTGTTTCAGCCTCCCTCCAGTGTTCATGTTGACAGCACTTTTTAATCTAGTTTTAGCAACTGGATGAAACAGAATAAAAAGTTTAGCTAAGAGGCTCAAACAGACTTCGTTCAGCTCTTTTCAGAACCTGAAAATCAAAAAGGTTCAAGGTCATTGCTTTTATTTGGCTCAAACACAGGGTCTGCATCTATGGAGACTTCCTAGGGTGTTGTGTTATCTATGTTTTGTGGTGTAGGTCTGGTCTGATTTGTACGTTGCTGCAGACTCCTTTATATTGATATTTTTATTCTATTTTATTGTTTGTAAAGAAAAAAATGACTGGACAGACACTGAAAAAGGACTCAATGTATGTTACCCCTGTTTATGTCACTGCAATGATGTACAGGTATTTCTTTGTATTTGTTTGACCAAAACATTAATAAAGAAAAAGAAAGTTCAAGGTCATTGACACTCATTATCAAGCTTAAAGCGCATCAGCACTGAGCTTCAAACTAATCCAAAATGTCAAATCTTTAGACTGTCGGCTTGAAAAAACCTTTAATAACTCCTGACCTTACTCATTAAAACATCAATCCAGCTGACTTCCATCCATCCATCATCTATTCTACTTACCCTATTGGGTGAGAGGCGGGGTACACCCTGAACCAATCACAGGGCAACACAGAGAGACAGAATCATTCACACTCACTCTCATCCCTGGGCTCTATTTCGAGTCACCAAGTGTCTCACCGGGTTGTCGATCTTCAGAGAGATCCGGATGTCTCCGTGGATTCTGTGCAGGGTCGAGTCGGTCAGCGTGGAGGTCGAACCTTTCCTCTGATCCTTTCCCGATGACCCCTCCGACGACCCCTTTGCCTCTTCTTCTGGTTCGGACTGATCACTTGTCTTCTCAGACTCTGCTGCAGCTTCGTTGTCTTTCTTCTCTCGTGCGTGCTCCCTCTTCTTCTGCTCTCTTGTTGTCCGTTTTTCCACCGTGGAGTCGTTCTTCTCAGCAGCTTCCTTTGGCTCCTCCTTCTTCTTCTTCTGTTTCTCCTCTTCCCTCTTCTCCGCCTCCTTCTCCTCGGCTGCTGCTCTTGTTCTTTCCGACCTTCTCTTTTCCTCTACTTGCTTCTCCTTTGGGACTCTCTCGCTGCTCTTCTTCTCGTCCTCCACCTTTCCTTCTCTGCTTGTCTTGGTCTCCTTCTTTCCTACCTCTGGCACCTTCTGGTCTTTCTCCATCTCTGTAGTGGCTCTTGTTCTTCCAGACCTTCTCTCCACATCAGCTGTCTTTTCCCTCTCTATACTTTGATTCTTGTCACCTTTCTGTCTGTCTCGGCTCATCCTTTCCTCCTCCCTCTGCTTCTTTGTTTCCTTTCCTACCTCCATTACCTTGTTGTCTTTGTCCCCCTCAGTGGCTGATCTTGTTCGCTGAGACCTTCTCTCCATTTCTGCTCCCTGTTCCACCTTTTTTTCATCTTTCTTCTCCTTCTCCAATCCCTTCTTATGGTCTTGTTCCTGTCCATCTACACTCATCTTTTCCTCCTCAGTCTGCTTCTTTTTATCCTTTCCAACCTCCAAGACTTCCTTGTCTGCTGTTGCTCTCGTTCTTCCAGGATTCTGCTCAACATCTGCACTCTTTTCTGCCTCTCTATCATCAGCTTTCTTTTCTCCTTCTACCACGTTCTCAGGGCTCCTTTCCTTGTCTTCTGCATTTCCATACTCACTTGTTCCCTCTGCTGTCTGCTTCTTTTTGTCCTTTCCTACCTCTGTCTCCTTGTTGCTGTTCTTCTCCTCTGCCGTCACTGCTGTTCTTTCAGGATTCTGCTCAGCCTTTCTATCATCAGGTTTCTTTTCTTTCTCCAAGCTCTTCTTCTTGTCTTTGACCTTCTCTTCTTCACTTATTGTCTGCTTCTTTTTGTCCTTTCCTACCTCTGTCACCTTCCCCTCTGCGGTTGCTTTTTGAGCTTTCTTCTCAACATCTGCACTCGTTTCCACCTTTTGATCCTCTTTCTTCTCGTCTTCCTTCTGGTTTCCATCTTCACATGTTATTTTTTCCTCACTCTGCCTCCTTTTTTCCTTTCCTACCTCTGTCACCTTCTCCTCTGCTGTTGCTCTTGTTCTTTCAGCATCCTTCTCAACATTTGCACTCGTTTCCACTTTTTTATCCTCTTTCTTCTTGTCCTCCAAATTTTTCTTCTGCTTTCCATCTTCACTTGTTTTCGCCTCAGTCTGCCTCCTTTTATCCTTTCCATCCTCCTTGTCTTCCTTCTCCTTTGCCGTCATTCCAGTTCTTCCATCATTCTTGTCAACATCTGCACTTGTTTCACTCCCTCCATCATCAGCTTTCTTCTCTTTCTCCAACCTTTTTCCCTCTTCTACCTCTCTATCTTTACTTGATTCATTCTCTGTCTGCGTCTTTTTGTCCTGTCCTACCTCCATCACCTTGTTGTCCTTTTCTTCTGACATTGTTCTTCCAGCGTTCTTCTCAACATCTGAATTCTTTTCCGCCCCTCTATCGTCAGTTTTCTTTTCTTTTTCCAAGACTTTATCTGAACTCCTCTTCTTGTCTTCTACCTTTCCAACTTTACTTTTCGTTTCTTCCGACGTCTGCTTCTTTTTGTCCTTTTCTATCTCCGTCACTTTCTTGTCTGCCGTTGCTCTCTGTCCTCCAGCATTCTTCTCAACATTTGCTCTCTTTTCTGTTTCGCTATCGTCAGCTTTCTTCTCTTTATCTGAGGTCTTAATTCTCTCGTCTACCTTCCCATCACCGCTCACCTTTCCCTTTTCTGCCTGCTTCTTCTTCTCCTTTTCTGCCTCGGTCATCTTCTTGTCTTTCTTCTCCTCATTCGCTGATCTCATTCTTTCGGACCTCTTCTCCATTTCTGCACCCCTCTCCACCTTTTTCTCATCGACTGTCTTCTCCATCCTTTTCTTCTCATCTACCCTGCCCGTCTTCTCCTCGTCCTTCTTCTTTCTCTCAATCTCTGAGCTCTTTTCAAACTTTCTATCATCAGATTTCTTTTCTTTCTCTGTCACTTTGTCCAAACTCTTCTTCTCTTCAATCTTTCCATCTTTCTCACCCTTCTCCTCCACCTTCTTCTTCTTCTCCTCGGCCGCCTGTGCCACTGATGCTGCCATCGTTGCTGATGGCGCCATCATCCCTCCCATCATCGTCTTCACTTGGATCTTCGTTCCCTGTCCACTTGCTTTCACGATCTTCCCGATGATCTTCCTCTCGTCTTTCTTCTCATCGTCCTTTTGCGTCTTCGCCTCGCTGCTCCTCACATCCTTCTCTGTGTTCGTTTTGTCTTCCTTGCTCTTCTCACTGTCCTTTTCTTTCGTCCTAATTTCATCAGTTGTCTTCTTTAGGCTGGACATTTTTGTCTCGTCCTTCCTCTCCTTTTCAGTCCTCTCCTTACTTTCTTTTGCCTTGAGTTTGTCTGTTGTGTCCTTCTTCTCATCCTTGTCTTTCTTTTCTCTTTCCTCCCTTGTTCTGTCTTCTTTCCTCTCTGTCCTCTCCTTTTCCTTCGTCTTGATTTCATCCATTGTCTTTGTCTTACTCTCTTCCTTCTCTGTCGCCTTAAGGCTGGACGTCTTCGCCTCGTCCCTTACTTTCTTGTCCTTCTCTGTCCTTGTTCTGTCCTCCTTCTTCTCGCTCTCCTTCTCTTTCGTCCTGTTGTCATTGTCCGTCCTCCTCTTCTCGGTTGCTCTCCCGTCATCTTTGTCCCCTCTTCTTGGTCTGTCTTTTCGGTCGTCCTCTGTTTGTTTTGCCACCATCATCGCCTCTCGTCTGTCTCTTCTCTTGTCGACGAAAGCTCTGATTCCTGATTTCTTGCTGATCACTTTGTTGACAATGTATTCTTTGACACTCCTCCTGTCGGACATCCTTTGACCTTCTGTTTTTAACACTTCACCTCGTTTCCTGTTCACTCGATCCGCAGTTATCCTAAAAGAGTTAAAAACCAATACGTTACATCAATGTTAAGACAAGAGCTGGTAAACATGTCACTGGGTTAGTGTGTCTCACTGTGAGCTCCTCGAGGCCTCTCTCCTCATCCCTCTGCCCTCGTCCTTCAGCAGACCTCTCAGAGACTTCAACACGCTCTCCCTCTTTGCAGCCAGGTGGCGCTGACGCTGTGAACATCACAAACACCTTCACAGATCAGAGGTGAAGCTTCCCACCACAATTAAAAGTGATTACATTAAGACAAACAATCCTTTGCACAGATTAAAAAGACGTTCTTGACCATGACTGAAAACATGCAGATCTCTGAATGTTTGAGGTCATGGAGGTGCAACTTGACAAGTCAGCATGGACGAACAAGAGCAGAGAAGCTGACTTTCAGCTTTGAGTGTGACCATCTCACCCTCAGCTCAGTGCACGAGGATGAGCTTTCAACGCTTTCAACAAACCAAAGAGAACAATGTTAAACATGCTCCTCCAAAAAGTTTGGAGACGTCCTTTCAGTCGATTACTTTTGCAGACTGAGAGGTGAAATAAGAGCCAAACAAAGTAAATCAATGAAGTTTTACCTCTTCATCCACCCCACCGCTCTCCCTCGTTTTTCTTTCCTTCCCATCATCACTCCTCTCTTTTCTGGCCTCTTCTTTCTCTCCTCTCGTCTTCTTTTTCTCTTCCTCCTTCTCTGCTCCATGTGTCTTCATCCTTCCACCCTCTGCTTCTTTGTCCTTCTTCTTCACATGTTCTCGGCTCTTCTTCTCGGCCTCTGGACCCTCGCTGGTTACTTCTCTTCTCGTTCTTCTTCCTTCACTCTCTGACCTCGTCAGCTCGCTCTCTCTGGCTCTCTCCTCTTCCTCCCTCTTCCTCTTCGTTCCTCTGCTCTCATCGCTGGTCTTTGAAGCTTCTTTGACATCGAGCTTCTTGTCTCCCGTTCTTCTTCCCTCGCTCTCTGATCTGGATGACCTCTTCTTGTCTTTGCTGACATCTCTTTTCGTCTTCTCCTCCCTCCTTGTCCTCCCTCCCTCGCTCTCTGATCCCATCTCTCTCCTCGCCCTCTCCTTTTCTCTACCTTCATCTCTCGTTTTCTCATCCTTCTCCGAAGTGCTCCTGGTCTTCCTCGCCTCGCTCCTGTCCGTCTGTCCTTCTGCTTTATCTTCCTCTCTCTCCACGCTCCTCGTCCTCCTCCCTTGGCTCTGGTCTGGTTTCTTATCTTTAGTTCTGAATCCGTCTCTCCCTCCGTCCTGCCTCCTTCTCTTCTGCCTCTCCTCCTCTGCTCTCTCTTCTTCTCTCTTCCTCTTGGTTTGTTGGCTCTCTGAGGACTTCCTGTCTTCTTCTCTCTTCTCCTCCGGCTCTTTTTGGCTTCTCGATCGTGTCGGCGTTGGCTCAGCGGTTTTTGGTTTCTTGCTGACTGTTGGTCAAAGATTAATGCCGTTAAAGCTGTATTTATTTTTCAGCGCGTTGACTGTTAGCAGCATGTTTGTGTGTTTTAGCTACCTGGAGATGTCAAAGCAGGATCAGCACGAGTCTTCCTCTTGATCTGTTCGGGATCCGCCTGACAAAAATCACACACAATCAGATTCCGAGGTTAAAACTAGGGCTCACCTAAAAATAAAATACCATTTTTTTCCCCACAAAACTCGATTTACAATTTTAAGCAATTTTTTCCCTCTTAAAAAAACCCTCCAGGTGACATAAAAATTACACAAATCAAGTTTTGCCTTTATGTGATCAAAATATGCTCCAAAACTAAACAGTCTGTCCCTCTTATTGTTAAATGCATGCTGTAATTTTGTCATAAAATGTTGATCATGTAGTTGTAGGTAGTCCTGTCTACAAAAATACTGAAAGATGAGCTATTTTCACAGTATATTAACATAGAACCATCTGAACAATATTTAATTTCATGTCAGAAAGAAATTAAAGACTAAACATCTGCTTGTGCAAAACCCGACAAGGCCTACCATCATGAAAACTGTACATTTTCAGGATTTAGATTTTCAAACATTTCAACAACTCTGATTGGATGAAGCTGAGAAAAAAAACCTTGAATTTTCTGTTTTAAATCTGCTGCAGAAAATAATTTGACTTAATTGATTTAATAGACTCAGATGGTTAAGTCAGAGTATATAAAAATGAAGCTTTCATAATCATGTGCTCAGACTGATTTTACTCTGAAGACATCGGGCACTGTGGTGTAGGTGCAGCATAGATTTGACAGAAGGCTGGTTACCTTGGTCTCTGCTCCTCTGCTGCTCCGTGTTGTCACTTTGGCCTCCTCGGTGCCCTTTTCGTTGAGAGTTGATGGGATTTCAGTTTTCTCTGCTGCTGGTTTACGGTCTGTTTTCTTCTCTAGAGCTTCTTTGTCGCTCCGATCTTTCATCTCAACATCTGTAGTGCTGGATTTTGTTTCAGAGTGACGTTCACTGTCATTTGTCTGCTCATCTCGTGATGTTTCAGGAGCGACTCGACTCTTGTTTGTCTCTTTCTCTGCTGGTTTGTCAGTCACAGTTTTACCAGCACTGCTCGGTCCCTCTGTTCGGTCATTTGTCTGGTTTTCTGCCGGCTCACCAGGAGAAGATTCAGCAGCATCTGCCTTTAACTGTGCTGTTTCTTCAGGAGCACTTCGAGCATCTGTCTGTTCCTTGTTTGGTTTTTCGGTCTCTGCTTCACTGTTATCGGTCTTTTTTTCAGCTTGTTTTCCCGGAGCAGTTTTTCTCTCACTGGTCTCTGTCTCAGCAGGGTCCTCAGTGGCTGTTTTTAAGTCCTTGGTCTGTTTTTCAGGAGCAGATCCGCTCAAAGACGCTCTGGAGGTCTTTTGAGGACTTGACATTTTTTCCATCTGCAGAGACAAAAAGAAAAACATGAACCTGTAGACGGCATCCTCATGACATTAAGACCTAAGGTCTGTGAATGATGAAAAATCAGGTGCAATATTTCTGTGCAATTATCCAGATGTATTCTTATTACCTCCGCCAAGGAGGTTATGTTTTTGCCAGCGTTTGTTTGCTTGTTTGTTTGTTTGTTTGTTTGCAAGTGTACAGGGAAACTACAGGATGGATTTACATGAATATTTTACCAGAGCTGTGGTTTGGTCCAAAGGAAGAAGCCATAAAATTTGGTGGTGGTGATATGTATATGTATATTTGTGTGGATGCAAAAAATTCCCAACATTTCAAAAAAGCCCATAAGTTAACACTGAGCGGTATTTTAGGAAACCATATCTCTGCCATTTTTTAACGGATCTGCTTCCAATTTTACAGGATGATATGAGGTCCATGTCCCTATCCTCATGGTAAATTTCTCTTTATTGAATGACAATAGAGAATCTACATATCTATCACTATTTTACTTTAGTTATTTTTCTTCCCCTTACCTCCTGATTCACCGCAGCCCCGACACTTTCAATCTTCTCGCTCCTGGCAGCCGCCCTTCTGCTCCTTGCATCTGTAAAGTCTGGAGTTTTCTCAGCAGCTGATCTTAATGAAGCTCTCGTTGGAGTTTGAACCACAGCAGCAGAAGAAACATGAGTGTCCTTTACCGCTCTGTTTCGCCCAGCAGCTGGTTGTGAAGGAGCTGATCGAGCAGGAGGACTGCTCAGTTTATCGGTGAGTTTGGCTGCGGGGGTCGATTTAGCCGGCGCAGTTTTGGCTGCGGGGGTCGATTTAGCCGGCGTAGTTTTGGCTGCGGGGGTCGATTTAGCCGGCGCAGTTTTGGCTGCGGGGGTTGATTTAGCCGGCGTAGTTTTTGCAGAGGGTGCTGGTTTTGCAGGTGTAACTTTAGCTGAAGAAGTTGGCTTGGGAGGTGTAGTTTTAGAGGAAGAAGGTGGTTTTGCAGGTGTAGTCTGTGTTGGAGAGACAAGCAAAACAAATGTTAAAAACTTAGCAGTGATCAGAGCTCCTATTACACTTCTTCATCACGTGCATCTGCTTACCCTTCACGCTCTCAAAGACCTAAACCATAAACCTTTTGTCTGGACAGCAGGAAGCAGGAACAACATTAAGAGGTAAAAATAATGATAATAAAAAAAATCAATGTACATCCACACAAATATGAATAAAAATAAATGATTAAGTTTTAAATAAAATTAAAAATAAATAAATAAATAATCAGTGTTTTTAAATCCTGGGATCGGGATGTCTGTACCTCAGTGTGAATCACGATACAAGCATCCAGTGATAAAACAAACAACTCGAACTTTAAAGAATAATGAACACTGACTTTGGCTTTGCTCCCGACCCCCGGCGTGTTTTGGATCTCCCACATGCCCTCGGCGAAGCCTTTGATTCGGACGCCGCTGCCATACTTCATCTTGTTGCCAACAAACGGGACAACGTTCTCTGGGGGGAGGGTACCTCTGAGGAAGGACGACAAATCAATCACAGATCAATCAAAATGTTTACAGTTATATCAGAGTGACGCCGTCAATACTCTGTGGGGTGGACGTACGTCTGATGGGTCCCGAAGTAGAAGACGGGGATTCGCCTCTTGTAGCCGGAATCTGACTTGCAGACCTGAAACATACACGAGGAAACACTGATTAAGCATGTCACATGTATGTGCTGTTCAGACACTGTGTGTGTGTGTGTGTGTGTGTGTGTGTCTGTGTGTACCCGAGCGGGCCAGAAAGGGAAGCCCTTCATCTTGGCGAACACCAGGTCCCCGGCTTTAAACTGGTCACCAGGTTTCCCGGGCATCCTGAAGCTTCAGAGCTCGACCTCAGAGAGAGACGCTGAAACAATCGAAGTAAATAAATTTACTGCTGTTGCAGAAAAACTTCTAAATGTATCTATATTATATAGTTATGTATTAATATTCAAAGATAATTACAGTCCAATTTGATTGAGAAGAAACAGAATCATTGGTGCCTTCACCAAGGAGGTCTGATTTTGTCCTTCACAGAGGAACAAATTTGCGAATCACGAATAATTAAATTAGGATGATAAGATAAGATAAGAAAAAAATAGAATAAGTGGAGGTATTTACAATAATCACATTTAAAATTAACAGCATAAGTGTCACACAGGACAACTGAGGCATTCTGTGCAGTACAGTGAAAGTGACAGTGAAGTTAAAGCTCTGAAAACAAATCAGAGCTTAATAGCTTATTAAGCTATAATTAATGGACGCGAACCAATCTTCCACCACAGCTAAATTATTTGTTTTTATAAATAACAAAAGAACCAAAAAAGCATTTGTGTGTCCACACTGTATAGGTTTGAAAACCATGCAGTTACACTGTAATTCTCATATAAAAAACCATGTTAGCTTAATATTACTGTAAAAAACATCTTGGATCGAGGGAATCACTTTTTACCTTCTCTTGTGCAAAAGCTCA
This sequence comes from Cetoscarus ocellatus, assembly GCA_037902135.1. Classification (NCBI taxonomy): domain Eukaryota; kingdom Metazoa; phylum Chordata; class Actinopteri; order Labriformes; family Labridae; genus Cetoscarus; species Cetoscarus ocellatus. The sequence continues at coordinate 495,005 of JBAMNC010001932.1, forward strand.
CATAATTAAAAATAAAACCGTAAAGGTGCATGTAGCTGCATCTAAATTAAATTAACTGCGTTTTATCTTTGATAATAATGTGAATAAAATTATATCATATAATATATAATGTATAATATATAATATAATTTAATTACTAATGCGGCGGTTTGTCAGATTTTAAACTAATTCTGAACAGACAAATAAGTTTGAAAAATTCAATAATTACCTCTTTAATTAATTGTTTCTCTTTATCTCTTTATGAAATACTAAAATATTATATTAAGAGTTATTAAATAATAATAAAAAAAACATAACATTTCTCACTCCAAATCTCCTACATGGAAGTTTTAATAAAACACTTTCAGGTCGGCTGGTCCTCTTTTAGTGAAGAAAGCGTTTCTCACACAGATCACTGAGTGCTGGCTGACTCTGAAAACATTAACCTGTGAATGATATTTTACTATAAACACGTTTTCAATGATATTTAATACTGAACATGTTGTTTTTGAGCTGTTTTGCCCTCGCTCCTTGATTATCATGGCGACTTTACACCAAACTTACTTTGACTGAAAATCTTAGTGTGAACATGTCCACACCTGAGCCTCCACTCTCTTCATCAGACTAATAAAAAACCAACCCTCCACACTGATGCAGTCTTTTAACGTGTATAATATTAATGTAAAGTGTTTCCTCCACACTGAGGCATCAGCTCCATTTTCTGCTGCAGCTTCTTTCATTGTTTACAAATACAGACTGTTAGCATCAGGCTAACCTTAGCCTATCGGGCTCTGCCTCTGGCACACCGGGAATTAAACTCAGAAACCACAAAGTCTGCAGGATAACATAGACTGAACTCACCTGGACAGGTGGACTAATCCTTCAGAAAGACCCGTAATCCTTCTCAGCCTCCCGGGTTATCAGAGCACCTCTGCTAACTTAGCTACACGCTCCTGCACGCCGCCATGTTGGCCATTGAGTTCAGGTCACGTGAGCCGCAACGTTTCCCGCCCACAGCTGGACTGTACCACTGAAGAGACCGTACCACTTGGACGGGGGTGGAGAGGCTGGGCTCGATATCCAAGCTTGAAGAGCGAAATGATCAAACAAAAACGGGAATAACATTATGCTCACTATAATAAACTGACCCTTAATGTTGTTGTTTGATATCCCTGCGACCTGACTGTGTCTTATCTTTACCTTTTAATTATTTCGCCTTCTGGTTAGCTGGTAGATTACAGTGGTTTGGAGTATTTATATACAATTTTAAATTTACTATTTAGTTAGTACACATTTGACTTCCGAACCGAGAAAATACAATGAAAAATCAAAAACTCAGCAAGACAATGGCTCTACCATAAAAAGAGAGAACAACTGTATGAACAGACAGTGTTTGACTTTATATTTTGGTAACTGGAGTCGCCATCCGTCCTGTGAAATACAGAATCGTCCCTGATTTGACAATTAAATGGTGCGTCCTCTATTGTTCCGTTTTTCAGGCCAATCTGACAGAATATACAGCTTATAAAACAGTTTACAGTTGCACAAATTAAGTTGATGCTGTTATCTGCGAATTCTAAGTTATAAAATTGAATTGATTTGAAGTGATGGTTTGTGTTTGTTTGACCTCTGGTGCCAGTCTTTTGTCAGTGATGCTTGAGCCCCAAGGATCTTGTGCCTCTGACCTACAGGTAATTGCTGTAATAGTGTTAGAGGTGTAAACTCCTCCAATTTAAGATGCTGGTTTCATTCCTTGCTAAGTTGGCAACATCATGGGGCATTTATGTTTGAACTATTTTTTTAATTTACCAAAATTGCCCAACCCCCTTGGTCATATTTTTGGACATATTCCTCCCTAGTATAAAAACCAGCACAGACCAGCATAGAAATCATGCTGGTCAGTGCTGGTTTTTGCTGGTATTTAGCTGTGAAGACTTGTCCAAGACCTCCCAGTTTTCCCATTCATAAACTTAGACTTAATTGTACCAGCAAACATTTATTGAGCTGCAGTGTGACATCATAAGTATCACTTCACTATATTACAGCAGAGACAATAACATCACAGGTATCATGTAGACTCAACTCCTCTTCCCTTGTCTGAAGTATGTTTTCATTTCAACTTTTGATTGCAATGACATCCTCAAGGTTATATTTTGTCAACACATAAAACTGACTGGGTAATATGATGTGTGATCATATTGCTCACATAGTTAACATGTCTCTACAATCTGGAACATTCCCAAAGGCCTTGAAAACTGCGGTCATAAAGCCTCTCCTAAAGAAGAGCAGTCTCGATGCCACAGTACCGAACAACTACCGGCCCATCTCAAATTTGCCGTTTTTAGGTAAAGTCCTTGAAAAAGTTGTTTACCAACAGCTGACTGACTTTCTCCTAATGAACAACTCCTGTGATGTTTTCCAGTCAGGTTTTAGACCCCATCACAGCACTGAGACCGCTCTTATCAAGGTGACAAATGACATCCGGCTGAACACTGATGCAGGCAAAGTCTCAGTTTTAGTCCTGCTAGATCTGAGTGCTGCTTTTGACACTGTCCATCATGAGATCCTGTTACAGAGACTAGAGGACTGGGTGGGCATCTCTGGCTCTGCCCTAAATTGGTTGAAGTCCTATCTAGAAGACAGGAAGTACTTTGTTGAAATTGGTAACTGTGTCTCAGACCACATGGCCTTGACCTGTGGGTGATGCCCCAAGGGTCAATCCTGGGACCCCTTCTGTTCAATCTCTACATGCTGCCTTTAGGCCAGTTAAAACAAAGTAATAATGTGTCCTACCACAACTATGCAGACGACACTCAGATCTATGTCTCACTGACAGCAGGTGAATATGGATCAGTGGATTCACTCTGTCACTGCATCCAACAGGTCAGTGTGCGGATGCTAAACAACTTTCTCCAGCTAAATTCAGACAAGACTGAAGTCATCGTATTTGGTCCACAGAAACAAAGAGAAAGTGTCAGCACTCACCTCCAGTCTCTCTCTAAAACCTACAAATCAGGTCAGAAATCTCGAAATAATGGACTCAGACTTGAACTTCAACAGCCACATCAAATCAATAACATCAGCAGCCTTTTACCATCTAAAAACATTGTCAAAATCAAAGGTTTAGTGTCTAAACCTGACCTGGAGAGACTTATCCATACATTTGTCTCCAGTAGGTTAGACTACTGTAACGGCCTGCTCACTGGCCTCTCCAAACGAGCTGTAAGACAGCTGCAGTACATCCAGAATGCTGCTGCTCGGGTCCTGACCAAAACCAGGAACTACGAGCACATTAGTCCTGTGCTCAGGTCCCTACACTGGCTTCCTGTGGCTCAGAGAATAGACTTTAAAGCAGCTCTGCTTGTGTACAAGTCTCTCCACGGCCTATAGCACCAAAGTACATCTCTGACATGTTAGTGCCATATGAACCATCTCGGACTCTGAGGACCTCAGGGACCGGCCTCCTGCTGGTGCCCAGAGTAAGGACTAACATGGAGAATCAGGGTTCCAGTTTTATGCAGCTAAAATCTGGAACAGTCTTTCTGAAGATGTGAGACAGGCCTCTACACTGACAATGTTCAAGTCTAGACTCAAAACAGCTCTGTTTAACTGTGCATATGACTGAAAGGATCTTAACTGCACTCTTCTCTTTTAAAGTTAATTTTATAATGATTATTTTTGTTTTTATTTTGTATTGTGATTTTAATGCATTTTTCTTGTTCTGTAAAGCACTTTGAATTACCTTGTGTACGAATTGTGCTCTACAAATAAACTTTATTAACTATAAACATACCTGCCTCTGCCATTGGCCTTCAACAGACTGACTCTTATCCATTTTTATAGAACAGATCTAAAGGCTGAGGACAGATCTTGGAAAGACAACAGCTGATATATCAGTATCTAAATTTCTTTTCACCTAATCTCAGTGTTGGTACCAGGAGAACATCTGCCAAGATACGTTTATTTAATCTGAGTTTTCCAGAGTTTGGCTGGAAGGTGAAAATAACTTAGTGTCAGCCTGGTGGTCGTGTGTGCCAGGCTTCATTTTACAGTGTTGAAGACAGCAAGCAACTGACCTCATTGTTAGGATGTAAAATCTGGAAGTCCTCAAGCTCCACCCTTGGCATTTCATCTGGGATTACTGGTGTGTTTATTTCACTATTGGTCCTTTGCATTCCCCTTGTTTGACTGGCACAGTCTGAAAAATCAGGTCTGTCAAAATGTTCACCTCCAGCAGACAGGTCAGGTGTGGTCGTCATCCATCCAGCTGGCAGGTTTCCAGCCGTGAGATCCAGAGCCGTGAGATCTGATACAGGAGTAAAAGGAGTTCCTCCACACAGCCATCAATTCGCATATAAGACGGAAATCTGGACCACGGCTGTGTGCAGTGTTGATGTGACTCAAGAGAGACTTCAGTGTTAAAGCAACAAAAACAAATCAGATCACACACCTCCAACAGACCATGTTGTTCCACCAAAAAAATAAAAATCAAAAATTGGGCTGTCAAGGTGATGTTTTAGCCTAATGAAAACACTCATGTCAACAGCCAAACACAAGATTATGGAAAAACTGCGGTCAAGCCAGCCGTGGTTTGTGTTTGTTTGGTCAAATCAGCCGCAGGTTTTTTTCTAGTGCGCGAATCTACAAACATTTACGGTAACCGTAATTAAACAGCTCTGAAGAGCTGCTGGGAGTGACTGTGGGTCAGACTGCACCTCACAATAAGACCCACGATCATCAACTATACTTTTACAGTAATTATTCCTGTTAATAAACTGAAGGTATGCTTCAGGATTGTAATGTAAAGGACGACGTGAGGAAGAAAAAAGTTTCCATGAGTAATTCAAGATTCATTCACTGCTGAACGGAGTACTTCCTGGACTACCTGCATGAAACATATCAAGTACTTTTACTGTGTACTTTTTAAGTAATCTTCTGTCAAAATCCTTAACAGAGGAAAAGATGAAGCGTGTTTCACCCAGCTTAGATGTGGAATAAACTTATTTTCCAGAAGCAGTCCTTGATTCAGACATGACTGAACTCAGGACTACCTGCATGTATAATATGAAGTACTTTTACTGTGTACTTTTTAAGTAATCCTGTGTTATGGGGTGATATGGCTGGAAAAAGACCTCCTCATGAATCCAAGTTTCAGATTTACAGTGTTGGAGGAAATACTCTGAACTTCGACTGAACAAAAAGGAGCAATACCACAGTCTGACAGTGCTCTGCTACAAGTTAATGAAGCCAATGAAATTTGGGCCAAATATCTTTATTCTTGTTCTCTGTTAGAAACATACAGATGTTGTGCAAGAATACCTAACCTTATAGTAATAATAATAATAATAAAACTTTATTTGTATAGCACTTTTAAAAACAGAGGTTTACAAAGTGCTTTGACAAACGCTCAGGAACATAAAGACAAAGCACAAAAACTGAGGCACAAGGAAACAAAAACAAAAAGCTCAGTTCAAGTCAAGGCACTTTTACAGAAAGACACAAAAAGCATAAAAGACACCAGCAGGAAAAGTTCAGGAGAGAAACTTCAGGCCTCTGAGTCAAAGGCCCTGTCCACATGTCATCAGAACCCAGACAAACAAGAACCAGGCAACATAAACTGAGACCATGAGGACTGAAGTAAAGCTAAAGACACAAACTCAGGAAGAAAAGAAAGAAAAGGCAATAAAAGGCTGAAAACAAAAAACAGGACAGCAAATCTAAAAATATGAAACGATAATGATAAAATAATAATAATGATAATAATAATAATAATTATAGCAAAGATAAAATAGAATAACAGACATGAGCAAGAGATAAAACTATTAAGAAGCCCAAAAGGTTTTCTATGAAAAGATTAAAAGTGTAAAAAAGGTGAATCATTGATTAGATAAAATCTGAATTAAAAGTGAGTAACTGCATTAATGTGTTAACATAACATAGAAGATGTAAATAACTGAGGAGGGACTTGAAAGTAGTGGGAGGTAAAAAGATAAGAGCAATACTGACAGAAAAAGCTAAAAAGACAGTGAAGCTGAAATAAGATAGAGATACAAGACGAGAAACGGCATCACATAAAAACAAGTCTGTAAAAGTGAGTTTTTAAAGAGACTTAAAGGAAGCGACAGACTCGCCACGCCTGACCTCCTCTGGCAGGTCGTTCCAAGGTCGTTCCAAGGTCGAGGAGCTCTGATGGAGAAAGCTCCATCTCCTTTAGTTTTGAGCCTCGACTTTGGGACGACCAGGAGGCCTTCACCAGAGGATCTGAGGCTGTGAGCTGGCTTATATGGTGTCAGTAGCTCAGACATAGAGTTTGGAGCAAGTCCCATGAGTGCTTTAAAAATAATCAATAAAATCTGAAAATCAACTCTAAAACTGACAGGAAGCCAGCGGAGGGAGGTTGAACCTGGAGTGATGTGATGCCGTCTACCGAAACCAGTTAAAAGCCGAGCTGCTGCATTCTGGACGAGTTGGAGGCGAGAAAGAGATTTTGTTAGGTACAGTCGTCCAGCCTTGAGAAAATGAAGGCCAGGATTATTTCTTCAGGATCTGGTGGGCTGAGTATTTGTTTCATCTTTTAAACAGAGCAAAAGTGAAAGAAACAGGACTGGATGGTTTTATTGATGTGGGAGAAGGTGAGATCAGAATCAAAGAATACTCCCAGGTTTCTGGCTGTTGGTTTGATGTTTACTGAATGTGGACCGAGATAAGACTGTGTGAGGAGGAATTTTATTTGTTACAGAGGATTATTTCAGATCTTGAATTGTTCAGTTGAAGGAAATTTTCTGCCATCCAACAGTTGATGTCACTAAGACAGTCCACGACAGCAGCTCGGCCTCGTGGGTCCTCAGGTCTCAGGTGAAGGTATATCTGTGTGTCGTCTGCGTAGCAGTGAAAGGAGACTTGGTGGGGCTGAATTATTTGGCCAAGGGGCAGCACGTAGATAGAAAATAAAATTGGACCCAAAACTGAACCCTGCGGTACACCACAGGCAATGGCAGCAGTAGAGCTGTGATTGCCTGTGGTGACCGCAAAGGTTCGCTCTAAAAGATACAACTGAAACCAGCTAAGTGCAGTGCCCCTGATACCCACACAGTTTTTAAGACGATCAATTAAAATGGCATGATCAACTGTGTCAAAGGCTGCACTGAGATCTAAAAGAATTAAAACTGAGCCCTCCCCTCTGTCTGCTGCTAAAAGAAGGTCATAGGTCACTCTGAGGAGGGCCGTCTCAGTGCTGTGACCTGCTCTAAAACCAGACTGACATTTCTCAAAGAGGTTGTTTTCACACATAAAACCTAAAAGCTGAGTAGAAACCACCCTCTCTGAAAGTTTGGAGAAAAATGGGAGTTTTGAAATCGGTCTAAAATTGTTAAAATCAGTGGGGTCGAGGTTTGGTTTCTTTAAAGGGGTTGGACCACAGCGTGTTTCAAAGCAGAGGGAAGTACACCCTCTGACAGGGAACTATTAATAATGGATAAAATGCTGGGCCCAACTGTGTTAAAAACCTCTTTGAGAAATCTAGTGGGAATAAAAACAAGACTGCATGTAGCTGGTTTCATGTGGGCTAAAATATCAGATAAAAAGGGAGAGGACACCGGCTCAAAACTGCTAAAATAATGGTGAACTTCCCTACTGATGACCTCAGGGAGATCAGGAGGAGTGATCTGATGCCTGATGTCCAAAACCTTGTTAATAAAGTGAATTAAAAACTTCTCGCAGGTGTCTTGAGAAGCATCAGTAAAATAAGAGGGGAGGGGTTAGTGAGGGAAACTAAAACCTTAAGTTAAACTCTGGGGTTTCAATGATTGGCTAAAATCAAATCAGAATAAAATGCTGCTCTTGCATCTTTAACTGCCTTCTGGTAGTTTTTCATGGGATCTTTCCAGACGTCATGAAAAAGCACCAGCCCAGTCTTTTTCCATTTACACTCATTTCTTCTCCATATTCTCTTTAATTCATGTGTGGACTCTGTCAGCCAGGGCTGTGGCTCTTTGTTTGAGCTTTTCACTTTCAGAGGAGCTTCAGAGTCCATGATGGTTCCTCAAGTATTGTTAAAAAGAGAGACAAGCTCTTGTGTGTTAGAAACTGGACTGAAATCTGGGTTGAAGGCAGTTAAAGATGCAGAAATAAAAAGCTCTGTAAACTTGCGAGCAGACGTTGAATTAAAAAATTATCAGCTCAGTCTCATTATTTAACAGCCGCATCTTGTACAGCTGGAGACTTAGGCAAATGTTTTGGAGAACATTTGATAAATTACCAGCTGAGGCAGAGAAAGCCAGTGCAATGTGGAAATGATACTTCAGACAACATTCAAGGGTCAGCTCACCAAAATTACTAGAAAGACATTTCATTATTAAGTCCACAGATGCTGTCATCAGCCTCGATTGTGAGCTCTGCAGTTTTGGTTTATTACATTTTTTTGTTGTCCCTCGTCACATCACATGAAACCTTTTTCACCACAGAAGCACTTTGATTGATCTGATGCGTGATGAACGAACTCATAACCAGTGTTAATTCAGACAGCACTTTTTAATTGAGTTTGAGACTTTTGCCTAAAAAAATCTTTTAGTTTTACTCATAAGTTAGTCATCCAAGTTGTTTTGATTTTAGTCTAGTTTTACTTGATGAAATTTCACATTTTAGTCGACAAAATCTGCTGTAAATTTAGTCGACGAAAATATCAAGTGTAAGGGGAAGGGCTTTTTTTATGTTTCCTTGAATTTCTGTAGTCATGTTTACACTTGGATCCCACCACCACCAAGCTAAGGTTATGATTGGATGTCCCTCTTAACTCATCCAACATATCCACACAACCAAAGTAGCTGTGATTGGATATATTCCTAACTTGTCCCTACTTTCTACATGACCAAATTAGGTCTGATTGGATTAAGTCTCTTTCAAACATTTTAGTCTAGTTTTTATTTGTTGATGATACTGTCAGTTAATTTAGTTTGAGTTTTTGTCCATATGCACTTGTTTTTATGAGTTACTGTCTAGTTTTCGTCAGGGGAAAAATGGTTGTTGACGAAAACTATGATGAAAATAATTAGCTGACAAAATGAACTCTGCTCATAACAAAAAGAAAAAAATCCTCCTTCTGCAGAATCAGAGTCCATCTGGCTCAGTGACAGCTCTCTGGTGTGGGAGCTTCACTGATCAGCTGTCTGCAGCACTGCCCTGCCTCAGGCATCCACGTTCATCTGTGTCTGATCGTCATGGCGTTGTTCGTTAAGACAAATGAATAAAACCACGTCAGTCATTTTCAGATCATTATGGGGGCCAGAAAGTTACTGGACAGCCAGGTTTGGCAAGCAGGCCACGATTAGCCAACCCCTGATCTGCAGGCTGAGTAATAATAATAATAAATGAAATGTATTATTATTATTATTATTAATCCTTTGGCTTCAACTTCAAACTGAGACTGGTCCCGTGAAGAGAAATTCAGGATTACGTTATATGAGGCAGGGAGAGGTAATGTGACAAAAAATAAAAAAGGGAAAACCCTTTTAAAAATACTTTGGTCAGCCCAGAATGTGCAAGAAAACACTGCAAACTCTCTAAATTTAACAGGCAGAGTTTTTCTTATTTCAGTCAAAATATCTGAAGATGCATGATTTTAGCCAGTTTCACTTTACAAGTCTTGGTCATCAGTTTATTTCAAAATTGCTCGTTTTAAGTGAAATATGGATAAAACAACATATTTTTCTCAGGATCGCTTAAACATGTTTTGGAATTTGAATAATAAACATGTAGGGCTGCTCGATTATGACAAAAATGATCATCATGGCTGTTTTAACATATATTGAGGTCAGGATTTCTAAACACTAACCACCGCTGACAGACCATGAGCTTGAACACTCTTTACACGACCATCACAAAAGTCAAGAACAGCCAACAAGTTAAACTGTATGTGTGAAAAAAATATTAGATGGAAAAAATGTGCAGCATGTCTCGAGGATTCTTTGAATCTCAGTTACTGTTTTCCAAATTGTTGTTACAGTCGTGGTTAAAACTCCATTACCGGCCTAGCTCTACAGACTGGTGCGGATTTATAGTGTTTGTGAGCGGCCCTGGAGGAAAAGGTGCTCCTTCAGTCGTGGCTAATAGGGATCAGTGTCCCTCTGTATACGACAAAATTACAACAGATCACTGAAATGTGATGTAAACAGCTGGAGTCTGTGATGTTTGTGCCTCTGCTCTTCACCTGAACAGGAGTGGAAAGTGAAGTTTCACTTGACCCCGGTTAGTTTTATCTGTACTCAGTCTGATGTGGCCCCTGGGCCTCCTGTTGATGATCAGAGGTTGAGAGGAGTTATTGTTGGATTACAGTTTAACACTGAGGATTGTACACAGGACAGAAAAAGCTTGGATTACAGCAGGCCTGTGTAATCTGAGACAGGGAGAGCTAATGTGACACCAAAACATAAAGGGCTTTCCCTCACTGTTCTTACTCAGCTCAGGCTGTGCAGTATAAAAACAGGAGAGGAGAGATGTTTGTTATTTAGTTTTCTCTTTACATCCTCGTGTGATTATCACGCTCAAACAAAAAGATGTTTTGATGGCTGCCTTGCTGTCCACACTGTTAACACCTGAAGTTCAGGTGCAGTTTCTGTAATTTCCAGTCAATGTTTGATATCAAGCACAATTTAGGCCACTTACACTTAATAATCATGTTATATCAAAATAGAAGCAACGAAAAAGGACCTGAATTGCTGGTGATAAGTTTGCAACTGTAATTATACCACAATTTGTGGATTATCAGTGTTTGTATGTGAGGGGCTCTGGAAGAGAAGTTGCTCAGGGATCAGCATACCACTGCATTCAACCAAATGGTTACACAAAACAAATGATGAAAATAGATCAACAATTTGAAAGGACGGATATTAAAACACTGATATTTGGTGATTTTATGTTTTTTACCCAAAACAGGAAAACTCAGCTGCATCAAACCATTAAAGTTCAGTTTCAAGAACTGCGATACTAAACTTGGCATCAGAGCAAAGGGAAATGTGTTGGTTTTGTGACAACTCGAGTTAAGCTTTAACAGTTCTTGTAACCTAATAAATTCCTGAAAAATGTGTGAATGTTGTATCGCATGTTTATTTCTCCCCTTTAATAATACTGGTTGTTGTTAGATTTTAAATAACTGGAAAGCCTGATTATTAAACCACCTTAACAAGGTACAACTTGTAAGGACTGTGCATTCGTGGAATGAGCAACAGCACAAAAATTTGGGGAGCAACAAAAAATTTGCCAAAATTCCCAGCATTATTCTCATGTTAGGATTCACTCTTGCTTTCTGTTTCAGGTGCAGCCAGGTGTGTGCCACGCACAGGTGTGTGACTGGTACCTGACTGGCAGCAGTTGTTGGGACACACCAACAGGGCACCTGGACGCAGGTGTTCTGGGGCCTTGAGCACGGCATCAGCAGGAAGTGATGCTCGTACAGAGATTAGTATGGATGCCAACAGCTTCAGCAGCAGTTAACGTATATCTGATGTGGAATGCATTTCTTTATCAAATCAAACACAAATTACACTCAACACATTTCTCCATAGAAAGGAGATTTTCACTCCACCTTCTACGTGTTTTGGCGAAAGTTTGTTCGACTGAGTGTCTCACATTTTGTGCTCAGCTGAGCCCGCCTTCCACATTATCCAACTGGCCCATAATGAATGTGATTAATGGGCCAATTATCCAATCACCTCCTCATTATATGCTTTAGAAAGGTTCTGCCCGTTCCCAAAGTCTTTTGATGGGCTGTTGCCCAGATGGACATGTGTATACTCTGTACAGACTGGACTGACAGTACCATCTGGTGCATCAGGTTCAAAGGAGACTGGAAGCTGGTTTTCGAGGACACGGAGATTTGGCGTCAGCCCTGGTACAATTTCCAAACTTAGGACCAAGTTCTGTGAGACTGGTGAAGACAAAGACAGGCCACAAAGTGGACATCCTAGGAAGACAACACCACAAGAAGGCCAGTTATTCACCCCTGCTGAACTGAAGAACTGTCTGCTTTTGTCCAGAGACCTGTCTGTGGTACTCTGTGCAAATCTTGCCTGTAAATCTCTGAAGAAAGCAGACAGTTCCTCAGTGAAGCAAGGTGAGGAACTGGTCTCCATGGGATGTTCTCTTTCTGGATCACCCACTTCACAATCTATCTCTGACTTCACTTGTCTTGGCCCAAAGTTTGGAAATGGTACCAGAGCTGACTCCAAATACTGCTCCCTCTATGTGGACCAGAACACCAGCTTCAGTAGCTCTACTGCATGGGCCTTATCCTCTCACACACCGGTGTGAGCCCGTCTCAGCTGTGTAACTGGAACCTGATTGGCACATAATTGACAGCACCTGTGTGTGTGGAGCCTGCAACTTTGTTGAGTTTGTGTGGTGTCCAAGCATCAACTTTCCATGTTTGTTACTTCAGGATAAGGCCCGCGCAACAGGGCAACTGGGCAGGTGTCCTGGTAAGCAGAGGTGCAGCATTATTTGTTGTCAGGCCTGGTACTATGTTATTATCACCTTGTACAGTGAAGTTAAAGAAGGGCAGTTAAAGAATTCAGTGTTCTGGGAAGACAAGACCCTAAAAAGGCCACTTCTTCACCCTCGCTTCCCTGATAAGCTATAGATAAAACAAATTCTGTCAAGTCTGCAGTACACTTCATGTCAGAATATAACAAGAGCGCAACTTGAGCAATTGTTGGTTGTGTCAAGATATGCCGGTCTATACACCCAGCTAAGTTTACCCTATCCCCCTCTCTCTGATGATGTGCTCTTTAACAGTAGTGATACTGCCTCTCAGTTTGGAGGGGAAAATGACTGTTATTCTGAAAACATAATTAAAAAGAGAAAAACCTTTGTCATGAGCTGGTGTCACATCAGCTTTCCCTGTTTTTGATTACAGTCTTGTTTTCATTCCTAACTGGGAAATCCAACATTTTTCATTCCTGTGGACAAATATGTAGGTTGCAGTCAAACAATAACTCCTCCTCTAGACCAGTGATCAGCGACTGGACGTCCAGGAACCACATCAGGCTGAGTACAGATTAAACCAACATGAGTAAAGTCATTCGTTACTGTCCACCCCATTGAAGTGAGGAGCAGAGGCAGAAACAGCACATACTCCAGCTACTTTGAAAAGACAGAGACAAAATGGTATTAAAACAAGCAAAACAAGAACGTGAGAGCTTGACTCATATGATGTCAAAGAACCAACATGTTCATGTGTTTAAAAACTCTGATCGCAACATCAGTCCAACTAAAGATGATCTGAATGTTTTGCCATCATAAAGCAGCCCTTCTTCTTTCAGGAGTTCAATCTTAGTTTATGCAATTCAAGACTCTTTTCATATGTTTTTATATTTGCACAAGACTTTTGTCTGGACTTGCCAAATAAAAGTGTCAAAACAATAAGTGTAATTATTATATAGTGTATTTGGGGTGGTGGTTGTGTCAGACCACAGACCCATATTTACTGAGGCTCTCACCTCCATCAGTTTGCCACACATCTGCCCACATCAGCTTTCTCATCTGCTTTCCTGCTTTTCCCCCTGCCTCTCTACACTATCAATGAAGGAAAGAAGCCCAAAGATCTACTTAAAAAAGGATCCTGGGTCTACAAAACAGGCAAATACTGCCAAGGTTTAAGCTGATGCAACTTAATGGCCAAACCAAAATGTAGTTTAGGTAAATTTGAAAATCTCCACTGTCCTTGGAAGTGTAATACTGTTTGTGAATATAAAGTTTTCACTGGACAAAATGGATGACACAGTAAGAAAAACATAAGAGCCAGAGAATCTAGGATAAAATCAGAAAAAAATAAATGTAGATATAGTCCTGCTGTACGTAATTTTGGTGAACTGCCCTTTAAAAATCATAAAGACCATAGAATAAATAAATGATTTACTGGTAACACTAGAGGAATAATCAAAGATTGGCACAGTTATCTGATGTCAGAAGTCTTCATCTCTCAAATCAGCGTTCCTCCAAACGGCCTTCACGTCTCTGCAGTCGACCAGGACAAACAGCTGCTGGATGAAATGACGAAGGCCTGCAGTATGAGAGCCTGCTGACACTTTATCACAGATGTATGAAGGAGGCAGAGCCCTCCTGCACATGTTTGTGTGGCTGCAGATTTCTGTAGGTCTGGAGTGTTGAAGAGGTCCAGCAGCCAACGGGTCAGCCAGCAGAGGTCAGTCCCGTCCCAGTGTTCCTTCTCTGAAACTAAACATGTCAAAACCGTATACTCAGACACTTGACAATAAACAGAAATACAGTCAAACACTGAAGCAATAAAGACCCAATACTACACAAATACAACTGTTTACTTATGTTTTCATGTCCTGTGATAACAGAAACTTTAAGTCTACCCAAAATCCAAAGTACTCTGAGCTGTGAATCCTAACTCTTATTCAGCAACAAAAACAACATTTTATTCACAGCTACAGGGTTATCCATGTTTTGATCACAGAGCTGCTGTGATAAACGGCTAGCCAACATATAATCAGAAGTCTCTGCAGCTTAACATTCAACAGTTTTTCTGCTGGACTCCATCTTTTTCTCACAAACAAAACTGAGCTGCTGAACTTCAAGTCCTGCATGTCCTCTGGAGGACAGTGTTCGTCTGATTTAAGTTATCATTGAGGAGCAAATCTTTATCTAAAAGTATAATAATTAGATAATACCATTAGTTACTGAAAATTGAGTAAAACAGGGTGCACATTGTCAGCAATATTTATTTTAGCAGATAATAATAAACCTTTTAAGCTGTTATCAGCAGAACTGAAAACTTCTGCCCACATTTACAGACAAATCATCCAAAGTAAGAAAGCACCATGCTGACTTAATAAAGTCAACTACACGTTGAGTTTGTCATGTATGAAGCAGAACCAACAGACAAGTTTTGTTCCTCGTCCTCATTTCTTTAGTTTAAATTAGTTTCAAAGGCTGAAGTTTCTGGTTTGAACGTCCACATATTTACTTCTGAACACTTGAGAAGACTCATCATGTGTATGCAGCCTCTGTATTTTCCCTCACAGCTAGAGCAGCCACCTGAACAAGACACCCCTCACCTGAACCAGTGAATGTAGGACATGTTGTTCTTCACCTGGACCGCTTCTACTGCCAACTGCAGTCTTCCTCAGAAGCATCACCTGAATGCTGTGGTGTGTCCTGATCAGCTGTTCTTCAAAGGTGTGCTCAGCCGAACAGACCTGACAGATAACAGAAGAAATGGACTCATTCAGGACAAAATTCCTGATGAAGCACCAGACACAAGAAGAAATGAAGGCATACCTTAAACACACATAAAGAGGAGTCTACAATGACAAATAAAGCCAGACCAAGAAGTCTGGAAAACTGATCAAAAAGAAAAATAAAGTCATACCAACACACCCAGAAATAAACAAAGATGGGCACACAGTCTGTCACAACACTCACTGAGACTAAGAAAGGCTTATTTTGTAAATCAGAAATGGGCAGAAACTTCTTGACTATTGTTTGAATATTAATCTGTGTCTTTTCATTTCATCTTTAAGGTGTGCAAAGAGCAAAGACAAACAAACTGATGTGTTTCTAACTGTGAAGGAATCCTCACCCTCTGATATTCAACAGCATCCTGGGTTTCATTCATGATACTTTCTGCCTCTTCCACGTACGTCACCTAACAAAGCAAAATAACCATCAAAAGCCTGCTGGCAAAAGCAGTTGACATCACCTACAAATGTGAGACAGTTGTTGACCATCCACCTCCTCCTACCTTGTGCATTTTCTTCAAACATCCATTTCCACCATCAGCCCGTCAGTGGCTTTTTGTTCAACCTGTACAACCTCCAGGTCTTGAACCTAAAACAAACAGTAAAAAGGAGGTCTGAGTTTGATTTCAATGCTGCAGAACTTCAGACCCTGAAGATCACTCACAGCATGCGCTCCAGGTACCTCCAAATACCTCGTATGTCTAACAAACATGGACAATAAAGCTGACCTGACGATGGCAGTGTGTCCCAGTCATTGTTGTACGTCTCTGAGCAGAGCTGTTCACTCCTGCTCCTCCTCATCTCTGCAGACGTCTCCACTGATCAGGCCGTCCCACTGTCAATGACATTTAAAGGGCTCTAATTTATGTTACACTATTTCTAACCAAAAAGCTACAGATTTTAATATTTTATGTTGGTTCATTTTTGTTTTATTTGCGTTTGAGATTTTGAAAATGAAGTTTCTAGATGGTGTTGAGAGGGAAGCAGACCCCCCACAAAACTCTTTTTGGTCATTGTAGAAGATCATTTGCCTTTTGATATTTCAATGTTTCAGAGTTATAGTTTAAGAAACACCTCACCACCCATTTGGTTTGAGTCTGTGGCTTTAGTTGTGTACAGCATTTTGACATTTTTGTTTTTCAGTGTCAAAGTTTTAGTTCTGTGAAGCTCGTGGCTTCATTGTTTAAGTTGTTTTTAATCTGAAGTTTAAGACGGACGTCTTTCCCTTTGTTTGGACTTTTGTCTTTAGCATCCTGTTTCAGCAGAACATCATTTTTACCCTAATGTGTTGTTCAGAATTGTTTGACCAGTTTTTGGTATTTCAGGTGAATTTTTCCAACACCTCTCGTTATTTGAGTCCAGCCACTTATTTGCTTTAGTTTAAGATTTGTTAATAACACTGTATTTTGCTGATAACCAGTTTTTGAATTTTTAGTTAAAAAGGGACATCATCCCATTTTATATTTCTTGTAATTTCTATTCTTTTCAGTTTTAAGTTTTAGATTGTTGCCTCAGAGAAGCACAGCACCTTATTTGATTTTCAGAGCTGCCCATTTGAGGACTTCAGAGGCCGATTATATATCCCCAAGTAGACCAGTTGTTCAGCCTTGCTTCCCTGAGGAACTGTAGTCTTTCTGCCAGAGACCTGTCTGTGGTACCATTCAGCAAATCTTGCCTGTAAATCTCCAGAAGAAAGCACTCAGTTATTCAGTTCAGTAAGGCTAAAGAACTGGCTGAACCTGGTTGTAAAGGTGATAAATCAAGCTTTAAAATGGTAGTAAAATAATAATACTAATATTTGTATAATTATAGTTGAGACATAATGGACAAAAAACTTGACACATTTTGAGGAGGTAAACGTTTAAGTGTTTAAAATCTACTTTTGTTTTGTAAAAGTATGCATTTTCTCTTCTTTAGCTGAAATTAAAGTTAAAAAATGCCAAATGAACAAAATCAAACATCTTTTCTTTCACGTGTTGAAATTTAAGGCTTTTAGCTGGTTTTGGACTTTTGTCTTTAACATTTTGTGTCAGCAGCACATGTTTTTCCACCATAAACTGCTTTTTATTTCACAAAAGAACTTTCCTCTCTTTCCAGTCAGGCCTTGTTCGATTTTTATGTTTCAGAGTTTTAGTTCAAGAACCACCTCACCACCTTTTTGTTTTGAGTCTGTGGCTTTAGTTGTGTACAGCATTTTGACATTTTTGTTTTTAAGTGTCAAAGTTTTAGTTCTGTGAAGCTCGTGGCTTCATTGTTTGATTTTTTTTTTTAGTATGAAGCTTTAGGATGAACTTCTTCAGCTTCAGTCGTTTGTCTTTAGCATTTTGTTTGAGTAGGACACGTTTTTTACCCTCATGTTTTTTTCAGAATTGTTTTTTGTTGTTGTTTTGAAATTCAGGTTTATTTTCCCAGAGGGATTACTCACATCATTTCATTGTTTTATTCTCATTTGTTCGTTTTGAGTTTCTTTTATTATATTAAAGTTTTTTGAGAGTTTAGTTGACTTATTTAGTTTTTTTTTTTTTTGGGGGGGGGGGGGGGGGGGGCACGGTCATGTGACTTTCACAGGGAAAATGATCTAAATAGCTGACATAAGTAAAATTACTTCGATTAGAGGGGCTACTGCCTCGTGTGTCACAGGGACCTGATTGTCAACTGCCTGACAGACTCGTATGCACAGGTCCCACAACTCTGATGAGTTTGTGTTTGTCCGAACATCAACATGCCACGTTTGGTCTTCAGGATAAGGACCCTGCAACAGGGAAACTAAAAGCTGGCGATCCAGTACGCAGAGCAGCAGCACTGTCTAGTGTCAGCCCTGTTACCATTTCCAGACTTAGGACCAAGATCAGAGAGACTGGTGAAGTCAGAGACAGACCTCAAAGTGGGCGAACCAGGCAGACGACAGCCCAAGAGGACTAGTTCTTTAGCCTTACTTCACTGAAGAACTGAGTGCTTTCTGTCAGAGATTTACAGGCAAGATTTGCTTGATGGTACCACAGACAGATCTCTGGCAGAAAGCCTACAGTTCCTCAGAGAAGCAAGGGTCAAGAACTGGTCTCCTTTAGGTGTTGTCTTTCTGGGACGCCCTCTTTGCGGTCTGTCTCTGTCTTCACCAGTGTCTCTGAGCTTGGTCCTAAGTCTGGAAATGGTAACAGTTCTGACACTAGATAATGCTGCCACTGTGCATACTGGATCACCAGCTTCCAGTCTCCCTGTTGCATGGGTCTGATCCTGAAGGACCAACGGGACATGGTGATGTTTGGAGCAAACACAAACTCCACAGAGCTGAAGGACCAGTGCACACCAGTGCTGTCAGGTCGCTGACAATCAGGTGTCTGTCACACAACCAGGCAGAACTTGAAGCTCCAAAGGAGTGAATACCAGCAGAAAAATACTGCAGTGGATCAGGGCACAAATTTCTGGGCACTACCTGCACGCTCAGCTGTGTTGCTAATTCCACAAATGCACAATCCTTACAAGTTGACCCTGGTTGCAAAGGTGATAAATCGAGCTTCCGAACGATAAAAACATAATACCAATATTTGTATAAATAACGTTGAGAAATAATGGATGAAAAAAAAACATTTCTTAACATATTTTGAGTTCATTTTTTAGTGTTTAAAATCTAGTTTTGTTTTGCAAATGTATGCATTTCCTTTGTTTTAGTTAAAATTTAAGTTGTTTGTAATTCTTATTTCTGTCATCTCAGGTTTATTTTTCACAAAGGAACTCCCCCTTTTTCCATTCATTTGAAGTTTCTTCTTGTGAATTAATGGTCTGTTTTGTTTTTGACTGACACTTTTTTTCCTGGTTTGTTTTTAAGAAGGAAGCAGACCCCCCACAAAACTCTTGGTTTAGGTCATTCGACAGGCACATTGCCTTTATTGTTTTACTTTATATACATTTCATTTTATTTTTTTTATTTATTTTTTTTTGGGGGGGGGGGGGGGGGGGGGGGTACCTTATTTTCTTTTAGGAGCTGCTGAGTTGAGGATTTTAGAGGCCAATCATATATTTACTTTTTTGTTTCCTATGGTTTTATTATTTCTGCAGTTGTTTTCTGCATTAAGTTTGGATTTAACACAGAATCTTCTGTTATTGGAACTTCACTGACCGGACTCGTGTTCATGGTCCTTTGACTCATGTTTGGAGCTTCAAGTGCTGCCTTGTGTGTCACAGGGACCTGATTGTCAACTGCCTGACAGACTCGTATGCACAGGTCCCACAACTCTGATGAGTTTGTGTTTGTCCGAACATCAAAATGCCACGTTTGGTCTTCAGGATAAGGACCCTGCAACAGGGAAACTAAAAGCTGGCGATCCAGTACGCAGAGCAGCAGCACTGTCTAGTGTCAGCCCTGTTACCATTTCCAGACTTAGGACCAAGATCAGAGAGACTGGTGAAGTCAGAGACAGACCTCAAAGTGGGGCGAACCAGGCAGACGACAGCCCAAGAGGACTAGTTCTTTAGCCTTACTTCACTGAAGAACTGAGTGCTTTCTGTCAGAGATTTACAGGCAAGATTTGCTTGATGGTACCACAGACAGATCTCTGGCAGAAAGCCTACAGTTCCTCAGGGAAGCAAGGGTCAAGAACTGGTCTGCTTTAGGTGTTGTCTTTCTGGGACGCCCTCTTTGCAGTCTGTCTCTGTCTTCACCAGTGTCTCTGAGCTTGGTCCTAAGTCTGGAAATGGTAACAGTTCTGACACTAGATAATGCTGCCACTGTGCATACTGGATCACCAGCTTCCAGTCTCCCTGTTGCATGGGTCTGATCCTGAAGGACCAACGGGACATGTTGATGTTTGGAGCAAACACAAACTCCACAGAGCTGAAGGACCAGTGCACACCAGTGCTGTCAGGTCAGTGACAATCAGGTGTCTGTCACACAACCAGGCAGAACTTGAAGCTCCAAACAAGAGTCAAAGGACCCACGCACACAAGTCCTGGCAGTGAAGTGCCAATAAGAAAAAATAATCTGTTTAAATAGAAACTAAAGTGAAAAAACAACTGAAGTAATAGTTTGAAGTTTTAGATTTGTCCAAGGGAAGCACAACACTGATATTCATTAATCTGGAGCATAACTTTTTTGGGCTTTCATTATTTGTTCTTTATAGCTTTGGCCTTTTAGTTCATTACATAAGTTTTTGTTAAAGATTTGGTCGTCTCAAGTTTAGCAATAATTATAATTAATCACAATTGTTTGAGTTGATATTGACTATTAAACTTTATTAGCATTTTTACCAAATAGCTAGTTAGTTTTTTGAAAGAAGTAAAGCACGTCATTTTCCTTTACATTTCAGGACAACACTAAAACAAATTTCTCTTCAAATCCAAGCAATAACACCACATCCTGTTCTAAACCAGAATTACACAAACTTAATCCAATCTCTGCTGCTGAGACAGACAGCAACAACCACCACAGTAGGCAGAAAACCCTCTAAACAGCAGCTAATATTAGATTTAAAGGCCCTACTTTATCAGGGACGTGTGGAAACTTTAACCCACTCCTGTTGATGGCCCAGGGAGAAAACGCTCATGTAGACCTGCAATTAAAACAAGACTTTAGAGGCCATTTTATTTTTAAAGCATATTTCAGCAATAGGCAACGCAAGGTGCTTTACAGAACACATCTGAACATTAGTGACTTCTGCAAGGCCCCAGATTACACTCAGGTGAGAGCAAAGCCCTATCCCACATGTGAACAGAGAAAGTAAGATACCTAAAGAAGACAAAGCGCTGAAACAAGATGGCGGACATCTGAGGGGACATAAACATGTTTCGAAAGGCTAGATGGCTCACGCACGCTGTTGGCTAATGGCGACAGACGTCCTTAACACGGCGGCCACCTTGGTAAGGTGCGCTCGCTCACACTGACGTATGTCGAGCAGGTACTGACAAATAAGCGTTTGTAAACTGAGTTTCAAACGATTGACTTTGTCAGAAACGTAGTTTTAATACAGCGAGTAAAGCCTGAATATACACAGCAGATGTCTTATCTTCAACTGAGTTTACAGAGCAAAGCAGTAATGTACCATGATGGCCGCCATGTGAGGACGTCGTTGGCTCTGCCTCGAGCCATCTAGCCTTTCTATACATGTCTACGTGAGGGAGGACAAAGTTGTAGGGATAACACAGGAAGAGGGGTAATGAGAGATTTGAAATAAACGGAAAAGAAAGACAGTTAAAGAAGGTAACTGACACTGACCTGAAGAGCGTTTCTCCTGCCAAACATAGAGTAGCTGAATGTCCTCTCCCCTCCCGGTAGGCCGTTTCGCGGGCTTCAGCCGTGACGTCAATTTCCTCTCTGGTCAAACCATATTGAAACAGCAAGGGGGTGTTCCAACAGTTTGAGACTAAAAAAAGTTTTAAACGGTCTTCACAGCGCACTTTTTCATTCAAGACAGAAACATCTACAGCTTTTTAACAAGGTCTTCAATCAAGAATCAATCTTCGAACACGTGAATGGAATTAAACAAAAAATTAAGAAACCTGCGGTTCCGCCCTCTGGTAGCTCCCTGTTGGTACAGCCCAGTTTGAACCGAGAACAAGGTGCATTAAGGTACACCTGTAAATTAAAGCGCTCTTCCAAAACAGGAAGAGGACTTTGAAAGAGACTTTCATCGCTGTCAAATGTTGTTAAATAAATCACACATGGCTGGCAGAAATCCACTGTATGAGTTTAAAGATAGTTTTATACATCTTTCTTAGGTCTTTGAAAAAACTGAATAAAATCATTGAAACAGTAATATCAATTAGGTTTAAGTCATTTGCCCTTTACACATTACTGCACCCTAACATGGTACTCCCTTATGTAATGATACAAAGTTAGTATGTGTAAAATTTATTATGAGAGACCACAATAAAACAGAAACAGCAACACACATATTTAACTATGTAAAATGATCACAGATCTTAAGTGACTTTATTTGATTTTTTTTTATAGCTTATGGTTTTAGGACATACTAACTAATATAATACTAATCCCTTCATTTTCTCCTCAAGAAAGTGCCTCTTTTGTACAATAGAGGGAGTTTCTGAAGCTATAATATTGCCCAGTTATGGAGGCAACACTATCATGCTTGATTTAACTGTGTGAAAGGTGACCCCTTTTTAATTGGAACAATTGCTGGTAGTAATATTGATAGATTTACTGCCACTGAGGTCTATCAGACAATATTATATCTCAGTGACAATAAAGCAAGCTGCTCTGATCAAGTTACAGCAGAGCATCTCAAGTTAGCTTGCCCAAAGGTTGCAGTTCTTCTTGCTTTATGTTTTCCTGGACTAATATCCCATGGTCTGCTACCAGACTCCATGTTGTCTATCACTTTAGTGCCTGTCATCACGGATGAAACGGGCAAAGTGGCAAGACAACTACAGGCCCATTGCCCTAGCTAGAGTGGTATCTAAGGTCCTGGAGAGGGTTCTCGAGGGTTCTCTTGGGGCGCATCTCTAAAGATTTTCTGCTGACAGTCAGTTTGGCTTGAAAGCAAAACATGGTACTGATTTTTGTATTTATGCTTAAAAAGAGGCTGCTGATGTACATAGAAGGAAAAGTCCTCTGTTATTGTAGGTTTTATTGATGCATCTGAGGCCGTTGATTGTGTCAATCACAAGAAGCTGTTCATGAAATGATCTGCTGAGGGAGTGCCTGATTATATTGAAAGAATGTTGTCTTCTTGGTATGCTAATACGAGTATGCAAGTTACATGGGGAGGAACTACGATTAATATGTCCGACATATAGCTGATTTCTTTTGTTAAAATGTCCGACATATAACTGATTTTTTTGTTAAAATGTCCGACATATAGCTCACCTCTATATAGCTGATTTCTTTTGATAAAATGTCCAACGTATAGCTCACCTCTATACAGCTGATTTATTTGTTAAAAGTCCGACATATACCTCATCTCTATATACCTGATTAAATTGTTAAAATGTCCGACATATAGCTGATATATCTTTTAAAATGTCCGACATATAACTCAATTCAATATAGCTGATCTATTCTTTAAGATGTCCGACATATAGCTCACCTCTATATAGCTGATTTATTTATTAAAATGTCCGACATATAGCTGATATATCTGTTAAAATGTCTGACATATAGCTCACCTCTATATAGCTGATTTTTTGTTAAAATGTCCGACTTATAGCTCACCTCTATATAGCTGATTTCTGCTATTAAAATTTCCGACATATAGCTGATTTCTTTTGTTTAAATGTCCGACTGATAGCTCACCTCTATATAACTGATTTCTTTTGTTAAAAAGACTGACATATAGCTGATTTATTTGTTAAAATGTCCGACTTTTAGCTCACCTCTATATAACTGATTTCTTTTGTTAAATTGTCCGACATATAGCTCACCTCTATATAGCTGATTTACTTGATAAAATGTCCGATATATAGCTCACCTCTATATAGCTGATTTACTTGATAAAATGTCCGATATATAGCTCACCTCTATATAGCTGGTTAATTTGTTAAAATGTCCGACATATAGCTCACCTCTACTTAGCTGATTTCTTTTGATCAAATGTACGACATATAGCTCACCTCAATATAGCTTATTTCTTTTGATAAACTGTCCGACATATAGATCACCTCTATATAGCTGATTTCTATTGTTAAAATGTCCGACATATAACTGATTTATTTGTTAAAATGTCCGACATATAGCTCACCTCTATATATCTGATTTATTTGTTAAAATGTCCGACTTATAGCGCACCTCTATATAGCTGATTTATTTGATAAAATGTCCGACATATAGCTCACTCTGTATAGCTGATTTAATTGTTAAAATGTCCGACTTATAGCTCACTCTAAATAGCTGACTTCTCCTACTAAAAAGTCCAACATATAGCTCACCTCTACATAGCTGACTTCTTTTGTTAAAATGACCGACATATAGCTCACCTCTATATAGCTGATTTCTTTTGATAAAATGTCCGACTTATAGCTCACCTCTATATAGCTGATTTCTTTTGATAAAATGTCCGACTTATTGGTCACCTGTATATAACTGAATTCCTTTGTTTAAATCACCTGTATATATCTGATATATTTGTTAAAATTTCCTACTTTTAGGTCACCTCTATGTAGCTGATTTATTTGTTAAAATGTCCGACATATAGCTCACCTCTATATAGCTGATTTATTTGTTAAAATGTCCGACATATAACTCACCTCTAAATAGCTGATTTCTGTTGTTAAAATGTCCGACTTATAGCTCACCTCTATGTAGCTGATTTATTTGTTAAAATGTCCGACATGTTGCTCAAATCTATATAGCTGATTTATTTGTTAAAATGTCCGACATATAGCTCACCTCTATATAGCTGATTTATTTGTTAAAATGTCCGACATATAGCTCACCTCTATATAGCTGATTTCTTTTGTTAAAATGTCCGACATATAGCTCACCTCTATGTAGCTGATTTCTTTTGTTAAAATATCCGACATATAGCTCACCTCTATATATCTGATTAATTTGCGAAAATGTCCGACATATAGCTCACCTCTATTAAGCTGACTTATTTATGAAAATGTCTGACATATAGCTCACCTCCACATAGTTGATTTATTTGTTAAAATTGCAGACATATAACTCACCTCTAAATAGCTCATATCTTTTGTTAAAATTTCCGACTTATAGCTGACCTGTATATAGCGGATTTATTTGTTAAAATGTCCGACATATAGCTCACCTCTATATAGCTAGTTTATTTGTTAAAATGTCCGACATATAGCTCACCTCTATATAGCTGATTTCTTTTGTTAAAATGTCCGACATATAGCTCACCTCTATTAAGCTGATAAATTCGTTAATATGACCGACATGTAGCTCACATCTATACAGCTGATTTAATTGTTAAAATGTCCGACATAAAGCTCACCTCTATATAGCTGATTTCTTTTTTAAAATGTCCAACATATAGCTCACCTCTATTTAGCTGATTTCTTCTTTTAAAATGTCCGACATATACCTGATTTATTTGTTAAAACGTCCGGACATATAGTTCACCTATATATAGCTGATATATCTGTTAAAATGTCCGACATATAGCTCACCTCTATATAGCTGCTTTATTTGTTAAAATGTCCGACATATAACTCACCTCTTAAAAGCTGATTTATTTGTTAAAATGTCCGAAATATAGCTCACCTCGATAAAGCTGATTCATTTGTTAAAATGTCCGACATTTAGCTCACCTCTATATAGCTGATTTCTGCTATTAAAATGTCCTGACATATACCTCACCTCTGTATAGCTGATTTATTGATTAAAATGTCTGACAGTTTGATCACCTTCATATAGCCATTTCTTTTGTTAAAATGTCCGACATATAGCTCACTTCTATATAGCTGATTTATTTGTGACAATGTCCAACATATAGTTCACCTCTATATAGCTGATTCATTTGTTAAAATGTCCGACATATAGTTCACCTATATATAGCTGATTTCATTTGTTAAAATGTCCGACATATAGCTGATATATCTGTCAAAATGTCCTACATATAGCTCACCTCTATATGGCTGATTTATTTGTTAAAATGTCCGACATATAGTTCAATTCTATAAAGCTGATTTATTTGTTAGAATGTCCGACATATAGTTCACCTATATATAGCTGATTTATTTGTTAAAATGTCTGACATATAGCTAATTTTTCTGTTAAAATGTCCGACATATAGTTCACCTCTATATAGCTGATTTATTTGTTAAAATGTCCGACATATAGCTGATATATCTGTTAAAATGTCCGACTTAAACCTCAGCCCTATTTAGCTGATTTCTTTTGTTAAAATGTCCAACATATAGCTCACCTCTATATATCTGATTTATTTGTTAAAATGTCCGACATGAAGCTCCCCTCTGTATAGCTTATTTAGTTGTTAAAATGTCCGACTTATAGCTCACTCTAAATAGCTGATTAATTTTGTTAAAATGACCGACATATAGCTCACCTCTAAATAGCTGATTTCTGTTGTTAAAATGTCCGACTTATAGCTCACCTCTATATAGCTGATTTCTTTTGATAAAATGTCCGACTTATTGGTCACCTGTATATAACTGAATTCCTTTGTTTAAATCACCTGTATATATCTGATAAATTTGTTTAAATTTCCTACTTTTAGGTCACCTCTATATAGCTGATTTATTTGTTAAAATGTCCGACATGTAGCTCACCTCTATATAGCTGATTTATTTGGTAAAATGTCCGACATATAGCTCACCTCTAAATAGCTGATTTCTTTTGATAAAATGTCCGACTTATTGGTCACCTGTATATAACTGAATTCCTTTGTTTAAATCACCTGTATATATCTGATATATTTGTTTAAATTTCCTACTTTTAGGTCACCTCTATATAGCTGATTTATTTGTTAAAATGTCCGACCTATAGCTCACCTCTATATAGCTGATTTATTTGTTAAAATGTCCGACATGTTGCTCAAATCTATATAGCTGATT